>CAXKVY010018459.1:0-504085 GCA_964058915.1 Tetropium fuscum | reverse complement strand
GCTGTGGCAATATCGATGAATGCAATCGTCTAATGAAAGTAATATGCCGACCTGAATTTCTAAACACATGCTAAAGGGAACACATAGTCACTGTTTAAAAATCAATTTATCCATCAAATATACTTACAATAAATTTCGGATTCTCAAATTGTTAATTACTAAAAGTGAATGTAACAAATCGAAGTGAAAATTCTTCTGCAGCCGCTACCGCTTCCTTATTAAACAATTTAATACCTACTCTCAGGGAACTTTTAGTAGTAGCCTTTTAGTAGTAGCTTCAATACGTTTAGTTTACCTTTTTTGGAACATGGAAGAGTACATGGTGTCACAGCATGTGCAAACATAATTTTATTTCAATTTATTTTTTTTATAATTTAATTACAAACAATTTTACAATTCTCTTCTTTTTCAGTTCTGTTTTCCATTGCCAAACACGATATACGCTATTATTCCGTACTTCATTTTTGAAAATGTAACATTTTACTAAAATCTTTTTCTGTAAAAACGATAAGAGCAAAATTGATAAAGGGTTTTAAAGCATTATAGAGTTTATCCGAAAATGTCATCGACAACTTTGACAAAGAAATGTGACATCCTGCAGAAGTAGAAAAGTTATTTGGTATGTAACTTCTAGGAAAACAATTATTGTCATAATTATTATACATCCAAGGAAATTATATATAAAAGTACTTTGTGTTTATCTTTATATTATTATGAAGTTTGAAATTGAAATTAGTCGCTAGTTACGTTCAAATTCAAAAAATAATATCGTAATTAAAGGAAAAGGTAATTAGACAAATAAGTCATTAATCAAAATAATCACATAATGTTCTAAATTGTGGATTTTCAGCAGATAAAAGTTCTTTAATTCCAACCCTCATTTGTTACCATTTTAGTAATCCCACGCAATGACAAAATAGAAGCTTACACAGCTATTTACCCGTACATCCTCAGGATTCCACTGATTTCCGCGCTACTGAAACGCAGAATAAGCTCGCAGTGAATAACCGAGATCCTGAAACGCATCTGAAGCATGTAATAAGCACCCGGCCCATTACGCACATTGGAAATTGGGGTGGCAAATAACGGCAAATATGCGTAACTTGAAGTAGGACTGAGGGATCTATAGAAATTGCATACGCTATAGCTGTCGCAGTAAAAATATAATAGAACGATAATTTCTAAAAAATAAAACGAAATATTTGAGTGTTTAGGTTTTTAAATACACTTCTCCAAGAAATTAACGCACCACCAAAAAATAACAAAAAGTTTGGAGTTAATTTTAATATGTTTGATAGCCTATTTATTCAAGAATGTGAATCTACTGTTTCTTCAAAGAAATTTTGTTTTATTCATTACAGGGTGTAATAATTGCGACGTGTTTTTCCATTAAATTTGGAACACCGTGTAGTGTTCAACAGTTACACCAGCAAAGTTAGAATTTAAATCGTACTCTAGATTTATCTTTTCTTGACAATAATACATTTAATGTTATGTTTAACGTTAATATCTTAGCAGAAATACATAATTTTATAGCATAACATATTTTTACTTAGAGGTAATATCGAAAGAAAATATTAAATGGAACTGAACAAGATGCAAAGAAGGAATGTCCATAGTGCACGTCATGTCCGCCTAACCGATAACTTGGCAACGCCGATTCATACTTAAAATAAGCGACCTTATTTCATTTTGGTCCAATTTTTCCCAAATTTCAACCAATTTCCGCCCAACGTCTTCTAAGGTGTCTAATTGATTACGTACCTCTTGCAATTTTCAACCAAGTTACCCCAGAGTCCGGGCTATTAGCTGGCCATGCCATGGTATCGAATCCGACTTCTGCCATTTAATTTAGCACAACTCGAGCAACATGAGATTTGGCATTACCCTACATTAACATAAAGCCTTGCCCTATATAAGGCCCATATGGAACCACGTGGTAGTCTAAAATGTCTTGTATGTACCGTACAGATGTCCACACCATCACAGATCCGCCCCCAAATAATGTTGTATTGAAGAAATTGCACTGAGCATACCGTTCATTGGGACGTTGGGATCATTATTATAAATACTGAATCGGGACTGTTCATGCTCTGTGCCAAAATTTAGCCTAGCCTTCCGGTAATTTCTATTTAAAGCTGGACCTCGAGCTGCAACTCTTGGTCTCAAATTACATGCTCTAAATCGCTGTCTAATGGTTTCCCCACTAATTTGTAAAACACTTACTTTCGAGAAAGTAAGTGTAAAACACTTACTTTCTCGAAGCTGTATCTGCAAACTTTGCGCTGTTACGCTGTTGCGCTGTTGCGCTGTTACGAACGTTTTCGAACAATTGAAAGTGTCAAATATCGGTTATTAATTATTGGGGTTGTTACTCGATTTCTGACTTCCAGTGTCCCTATATATATATGTCACTCTTTTAACAGTTGTATGCGCCACATTAAATCGCTGTCCAATTATTTGATAACTCCAACCTAGTTTAACCTAGTTTAATATTAATGCTTGAGCATATTATTCACCACTAAGATTTC
The DNA here is from genome assembly GCA_964058915.1 of Tetropium fuscum. Classification (NCBI taxonomy): domain Eukaryota; kingdom Metazoa; phylum Arthropoda; class Insecta; order Coleoptera; family Cerambycidae; genus Tetropium; species Tetropium fuscum. Next base: position 501,554 of record CAXKVY010018459.1, on the reverse strand, counting down.
GTACTTCACGTTCCATATTGACAAACATATTGGAATACAATACGGCTATTATCACAATAAACACACTCCTTCCAAATGCATTTTAACATTTAATCACGCCTCTTATTTTTTCCATAGCATGTTACATATACTTCTATTTTTCCAAAATTAAATGAAAAAAATATGTTATGCTATAAAATTCTGTTTCTGGTACTAATGAAGATAATAAACTGAATCAAAAAAGGGAATGTTAAGAAAAGATATAGCTAAAGTACGATTTGAATTCTAACTTTTATTTATTACATTTTGTTTTATTCATTACAGGGTACAGCAGTACCCTGTAATGAATAAAACTTTTTGTTTTGTAAAAACAATAGAACATTCACATCCTTGAATAAATAGGCTATCATACAAAAAAAACTATCTAAAATCACTATCTTTAAAGCCACGTAAAAACAAAAAAAAAATAGAAGATACAAAAATTTTAGTTTTCTCTATCGATTGGTATAAAATTTTTTTTCTTGTCTTTTAAAATAAAGCCACCAGTGACGTACAAAAAAAGTAGCTGAGTAAGAGAATTGACTAAAAATTAATATCTTTGGTTATATTCTCTTAAAATATGATTTTCATTTATTTTCTTGTATGTGTATGGATAAGCATCGTTTAACAAATTGTTTTTCAATTTCAAAGACATTTACAGAAACCGTTAAAACCAAATAGTATAAAAGGCTAGTATATCCTCTTAAATATTTTACACCTTAAATTAATCTACACAAAAGCATAGCTTCGTGCATTTTGATTTTTTTATAAAACTGCATTTTGGACCACAAATTTTACATTTGAATAAAATATCGAATGATGTTTTTTAATTTTTCGTAGTGGTCTATAATGGCGTCCATTTATTGTTTTGAAGAGACCATCATTTAGATGGGCAAGGAAGTTCTACCAGTGGTTGCTACAGATTACCCCAAACAAATCCTGCTTAAAAAATACATCGCTTAATATGCAGTGCCAAAGCATTCATTGTTTGCGATATATATTCTCAATGTTTATCGCACGTTATTATAACAAGTTTTAAAATAATATTGAGTTGCGCCGATGTAAGTTCTTTTGGGTGCAGCACTAAATCAATGAACGCAAGATCCCAGAACTTGTTTCCCTTTTCCAAAAAAAGAAGAGGTGGTGTCGCAACCGGTCAATGAGTAAAAAAATGGGAGAGCCAGAATTTTTTCATTAACTTTGTTAGAAACTTCCATAAAAGAAACTCGCCACTGATAGCTTTATTTTAAAAGACCAGAAAACAGTTTATTCACCAATCGATAGAGAAAATACTCGTCTAAAATTTTTGTACCATCAATTTTTTTTTGTTTTTAAGTGGTAAGATATTGTTCAACATGTGTCATCGTGATTATCCCCCATCATTTTCTTGTTATTATGGGGCTTACCTTGAAAACATACAAAGATTAGGTCATCGTTATTATGCAGAATTTTATGGTTTATCGAATGGCACCAAAACCACGCCGCCGTTTCTATCTCTTACCGTTTTCGACAAAAATAATAAAAACTAAAACATTCCACTTCTCTAATTTGAGGAGGGTAGAGGGGGCGGGGGCAGCATAATTTTTTGAGATGAGTCTATTAAAAATTCTACTAATGTTGACACCCTCAAGTCACTATACTAATGCTATTGGTGGAACATATATAGTGATAATATCACAGCGGCTAGTATGACTCGTTCGTGGAAGATGTTTAATATAATAAATAAAACAGGTGTTTTACCAGTTAATATTATTTTACCTCTTGGTGTTTGAAAATATCAACTAGTAGTATGTATATTATACCCATCAATCATTGTATATATTAAAAAAATTATGAATCTATTATTACTTTCTAATATAACTAAATATATTTTAAGAAATAGTATATAAAAATAAGCATATAGTATAATCTAATATATAATATATTTCACATATTATATTAACAGCACACAATAGGGAACATTTCCATTTTTTTATTGCATAAACATGTTCTACCATACTGAAAAATAAGATATGCAAAATATGACGCCTTAATTCCCGATAATAAAATTGTTATAAAAAAGTCTCGCGCGCGAGCGAACCCTTAAAAACAGGTTCAAAGTCGTGACGCCATAGCTGCCGCGCCAATATTCTTGGCTAAAGATGTGACCTCGATAGGAGGGGGCCGAGCGGTGCCATCGCTGTTTACCCCTAATAACTTGTAGGCCGAGACCGCCTCGTAAGGGGTAGGCCGCGCATTTTGCGTAACCCTCCTCACAAATGAGATCAGTGTCACGTGAGTTACGCAGCCTCCCCCGATCCTGGCTGATGGGCCCCATCGGCAGAGCCTTGCTTCTGGCGCTCTTGACTTTCTTCGCCGTTGTGTATTACCCCCGGAGGTATCTTGCCGGGTGTTTGAGGGATCCTTCCAGCCTCTCGCCGGGTTTGGAGCTTGGCTGAGCGGATATAGGGTTGGTATGGGAGGATGAGCATTGAAGCTCAGGATGATGGGGCTCGCGAGATGAACAACTATCAGCTCGCTGGCTTCGTCATGTAAGGTAAGGATGTGTGGTTTGGAAAGGCAGTCTGCCTCGCCGTCCACTGGATTGGGCTGTTTTAGTGTCTTCTCGATCCGTTTTCTTTGGTCCTGTTCTTTTATTCGGTGTCGTCTGCTTCTTTTCGCGTCAGTCATTCTGAAACATAAAGATCGTTATTATCTTAATCTTACCCGTTGTCCAGGATCTGGGTATTTGGCCGCTTGTGATGTCCGGCTTCCTCTGGATCGTAGTCCGTAGCCATCCAAATCAGCGGGTTCCCAAGAAGCTCTGCGATGCCCTAGAGCTTCTTGGCGTGGTCCTCAATCATTTCCGTGGCCGTCTTGTACTTCAGGTCTCTATGGATGACCTCGTTGGTCACATATCATGGGGCGCCTACTGCGGTCCGAAGTGCTATGTTTTCCACTGCTTGGATCCTCTTGAGGTGCGTCGTCGCTGCATATACCCATGCGGCGGATGCGTAGGTCAGCCGTGGGCATAGGACTATCTTTATGAGGGTCGTCTTATCCTTCAGGCTCAGCCTCTGGTCACTGGCTAACATCGGATACAGCAGGGCTCGGGTGAACTTTGCCGTTTTCGTAGTGGCATCTATATGATCCTTCCACGTCAGGTCTCGATTCAGGGTAACGCCAAGGTACTTGACGTTGTTCTCCCACTGGATGTTGACGTCATTCATGACGACGTATCCTGTTGGCCTCTGCTTGCGAACCCTCCGGAACAGCACTGCTTGGCTCTTCTCCGCGTTGATTTCCACCATCCATTGGTTGCACCAGTCCTCGAGACGCGGCTTCCTGCAGGTATCCGGTGGCCTGCCTCGCTTGCCAGGATCTGGCGCGAATGGCGGTGTCGTCTGCGTAGAGGGCCATGGTGGTGTACGCCATTACATATAATGTACAAACGACGAGGAGACCGATTCGGTCGGCTACGGGAGATCCCAGCAGTCGACCGCTTGATTTCATAGGACATTCGACCGCTTTCCAGCACGACTATTGTATTTTGTTTTTGACTATTGTATTTACCGAATATTGCAGTTTGTGAAGTCACAGCTCTTTTCGGGCCTCTTCAATTTTCTCCCTGTTTAGGTCCTTCATACTGATCGCGCGGAAATCTTGTTTTTTTTGTGAAGTATACGTTTTATTACAATGTTACGCTGTTTTTTAGTATTATTTTTATATTTAAAATTTTAGTCATGTTTCCTATTCGGCCTACTGTGAAGCAATAGAAATAGTAATAACAATATATTGTTGTGATATATAATGTAAATAGTCGTCAAATAGAGTACAAATTAATGTTGCTGTCATCATTACACTTATTTAAGTCTATAATTATTGGGTTTACTTCACTTTCTATATATGTATTTAACTAATTTCATATTTAACTATAATTTAATTAAATTCTTCTTCCGCTAAACGTTTGACATCATCTGAGGGGATAGAATCAAAACTCACATTCTTCCTATATCCTATTAACCAAATTTTGGGACATCATCAAAAGCTTTGAGCGCAATTGTTTTAAGTGTTACACTGTGTAATAGGTGTATTAACTAAAAATCGAAGAAAAAATAATTTGAGTAAAATGTTTAAAAATCAAATATATTCATAAAAAATGTCAAAAATGCATGCATTCTATTTGGAAAATGTGACTTTGGCAAATCACATCTGGAGAATGTTAGTTTTGAAATACACATGTGAAGAGAAAGTTAGTTTTGCAATAAAAATATGATATTAAAAAGTAGTACAGACTTTTAAAGTTCAAGAAAGAATTATTATATAACAATAATAGGTATTTATAAATATAAATTATTTAAACTCTAAGCTTTACAACTTCGTCGTACATCGTCTAAACAGTCTAGCACATTTAGCATTGGTTAAATTGTAGTAAATCTATTGCTTCTGAATATCATCCTCATACTACTATTTTGTAATTTTTTTAACATAGGAATATTGTTATTGCCGATTTATGATAATGTGGATATCCGTCATGAGCCCATTTTGTAAAATCTATGGACGTGAGAAGTTGTAAATCGGAGTATATCTGGATCCAAAACCGATAACTGATAGATCCCAGAATATCCATAGCCATAGTTCATAGTACACCAATGGTATGAATATGTGCTATTTGGTTAGTAATATGGCTTTTGAGCTGTATGACCTGGAGGACAAATGAATTTTGTCTAACCAACGCGACGCGATGTCGGCGGAATGAATTATTTTTTGAAACTATTATTTAATGACACACTAAATCCGTTATTAAAGTGTAAGTTCAGTGGGGTAATTAATTGGGTACTGGGTCTTTATAGCCGGTCTTTATATACGTAGCTGTCCGTTTTCGATCTGTCTGCTTAAGGCACAGGAAAAAAATAGTCCGCAGTTACCGCTCATTTCATGACCATGAACCATTAGTGATTAAGGCTACCTCTTCATGGTGTGGGACAGTTGATGAGGCCCCACGGGATTTAACACATAATAATAATAACAATGATTATTTTCATTATTACTATTATCATTATCACTATAGAAAATATTAGGTTCATTATGAAAACTAAATTTTAATGTTATAAAGACAGCAGATATTGGTGTATATTCAAGAACTGTAAATTCATCATAGAAAAATTCAGAAATCCATAATAATACACTCCCTGCGGGTCTTGATTGGCATTAATCTCGAGCCACTCGAACTACGCCTCTGACTTATAAATGACTTGCCGCACGAGAAATCGTCCTTTATTAAAGTTATAATCACATCACGCCACCAGAAATTAACTTTCTTATATTATCTAGATACGGAAAATGCTGAGATGACAACCCTGTGTTTCCTTTCTTGGGAAACAGCTAGCAATTATCTCTCGAGGAAAACTGGGAATTATTTATTGCGGTGGAAAAAGTTAAATTAATAATCTGTAAATAATGCCATGGCACTATGGCACTAATAATATTCATTGTATCTCACTCTGGTCTGCATTAGCAGTATTTGGAATTTAAGACAAGAAGGGTTCTTTCAAGTAAGGTTCTAAAATAGTTTTAGATTATTTACCTAAAATAGTTTTCATGATCGAAGTGTTTCAGATTATTCGATTTTAATTAGGTATTTAGCAACAGTAAAATGAATTTTCTTTGTAATGAAATAATTTAACCGAAATGTAACGAAATAATTTTGCCAATCAGTGATTTATTTCCAAAATTTGGTGTTAAAAAGAAATTTATCCATAAAAGAATAGCTCGAGTGTGTTTTTTGGCAGGATAAATTAACAACATAATATTTGAACGAGCAACAAAAATAATTAGCTTTACTATACTATTATTAAAAGCAACAGCTACTAAAAACACAGTTGTTATAAATTTTTTGATTTGGTGTCCAGATTTCAATATTCTATTTTCCACACACGTCGAATATTCATTTTGACTTGTTTTATTCGAGGCTCGTAAGTAAGTAACACGATTTTCGTGATGTCCAGGGTCAATTTGGATGTTAATAATTGATGATGATTGGTCTTCGGTTATCTTTATAAGGTGTTACCCTTGCTTTGGCTAAATGGGAAAGTGTACTGATATGGTTTTAATGATTGGTAATTTTATTATTTGTGATGTTTAGTCTAATTTTAGCTGCAGAATTTTTGGTGAGAATAGATCGTATTCCCAGTGGAAAATTTTCATACCAACCTTTAGAATTTTTGTTTTTTCCAAAAGGGATAAATTAAGTAAAGTCGGTCGGATGTTATGTTTTTGTTTCTTTTTTTCTAAGTGTAATTTTAACCATGTAACGGGACAAATACTTTTATCCGTGTCATTTTTGTCATCCATTTACTCCTGCTATTTTTTTTAGATCCCCCGTCTGCCGTCTGTAAAATGTGCCGTCTGTAAAATGTTAGGATAGCACGGGCCGGCGTAGAATTATATTACTAATCGACTTCAAAAAAGGAGGAGGTTTTGAATTCGATTCGTGTATATTTTATGTATGTTCATCCATTAATCTGGAGCGGCTTAAGCAAATTGGATAATATTTGCTGGATACTATAGAGTATCATTGGAGGGTGGTCTCATTGAAATTTTAACCATTTGGTACTTCTCGTTATAGCGGTAGTCGACGCCAACTTTGTTGTTTTAAATGAAATCTTATATATTATTGAATTTTATAAAGTCGATTGAAAAGTAAACCAAAAATATATAAAGTACCCTATATACCAGAACCAAAAGCGTTTCTGAGATATCTGACATTGGATAAAAAAATGAGAAGTAGAGTTTGTAAGAATATTTATAACTTTTTTTCAATACGAGTACCACACTTGTTTTTTGACACGTAGAAAGAGCAGGATCTGAAGTACCTTCCAGAATTAAAATAATTTAAAAAATAAAATACAAAGTGTTTCATCCGTTACATTTGGTCTATTGCAGACCGCCATAACTTCTTTCGTTTAAACGGAACATTTTATATTTCCTACTCCAAATCACGTATAAGTAAATTCCCTTCTGTTTGTTACTAGGATTCTAGTGGTCGAGGTTCTAACTTTTTGAGACATTTGCAATTGTGCTCGATTTTGTAACAGTAAAAATGCTGTGTAAACTTTATTTTACTTCTATCTCTCTATATCTCGGCGGTTATGGCGGCTGTCAAAGTTGTCAAATCTTCAAATCAAGTCAGTCTAACGTTATAACTCCTTGGTTTACCACCACGCCAACTACCCACGCACATAAATGTCACGTGCCGCGGATGTCTTATTGTCTGTGGTGTTGTAATATAAGAATATTTCACAATTGATTATATTACTGTAGTTACTTCTAACACTAACTAATTATAATAATATTAGTAGTTATTGCTCAAGATAAAACTTTGCGTAAAACTCACTTTGCGTAAGTTGTCAATATGGCGCTGTCACCAGGCTGTGTCGACCAGCTAGTTACCAAACTATAGGAAAAATCACATGAGCCAACATACATCTCTCAATATCATCATGCAACTTATCACATTGACCGCAGCCAATTCTATATTATTATTATCATACATTTCTGTTATTGACTTAACATAGATATTGAACGCAGTCGATTCTATATTATAATTATCATACATTTATATTATTGACTCAACATATTGACCGCAGCCAACTCAATATTATACATTTCTAATATTAAAATGGCCCACTATAATTCAGACTGTGTCACCCCAGCTAACAGCCAGTTTAGACAACGCCTCTGCAAGGTAAGAAATCTACCCAAATACACACGAGTGTAATTACGACTGTGGTCACCGCAGTTAACAGCCATCTGACGGGGTGATCCGCCCACGTCGTCGCACCGCAGTGCTAGATAGTTGTAAAAACCTCATACCTATAACATTAATTCAGGATCATTCAGCATAAATTCGAGTAAACAATTACGAATTAAGCATGTAAAAGTACACTGTAAAAATGGATGTGCATCTACCATAACGTAAATATACATTAACTAGCCTTAAATTTTCAAAATCATGTAAAATATCCTTAGTTTTTAGGTAAACTTACAGACTTCCGTAAAATTCCGTAAAAAATTTATGTGCACCTGAGGAGATACTGGAGTGTGTGAAACTGTGTGTGAAACAAAAAATATCAGTTGTATTCAGAAGATGTATATATGGTGTATTTCTGAAACTGGAACGTTGGTTATAAAGAAGGGGATTGATATAAGCATATATAATATTCAAAGTTACGTACTTTTCTCAAGAGACAAAATGAGGTATATTTACCGAGAAATCGCGAGAATTTACAGAGAAACAAGTTGATTACTTTTGAATAGCGCACCTGATAATTGATATTTGATGACGAAGGTAAACGCTTTAAAAATAAAAGAATAATATTTTTAAAAACCTTGTTTTAAAAATTAAAACTTTTTTAACACTTTCAATCTAAGGATTAAAAGGGTTATCTTTAGCTCCTAGGATTAAAACTGACTACTCTTTTTGTCTTGTATATTTATTTTTCAGTAAGTAAAATGGCAACTTTGGAGACTCCTGACAGTCAAAAATGTATGTCATTGTTTTGTGACTGATGGAGAAAAACATATTTAACATATTTTTCGCTTGTTATTACTATATTAATGTTATTTAAAGAAAATTATTGACCTACATAGAAGAATTATAAGTATATTATATATATATATATATATATATATATATATATATATATATATATATATATATATATATATATATATATATATATATATATATATGTGTGTGTGTGTGTGTGTGTGTGTGTGTGTTAAAACATCCGTGAAAGGTAGTGACCGGAAAAAAATAAAATTGATGAGACAATGGAATGTTTTTTCTTTTCGACTTGAAAATAGTATATATATAGAAAATAGTGTATATATATATATATATATATATATATATATATATATATATATATATATATATATATATATATATATATATATATATATATGTGTGTGTGTGTGTGTGTGTGTGTGTGTGTGTGTGTGTGTGTGTGTGTGTGTTAAAACATCCGTGAAAGGTAGTGACCGGAAAAAAATAAAATTGATGAGACAATGGAATGTTTTTTCTTTTCGACTTGAAAATAGTAAATAATGCCAATTTCGTCACGTCTAATTTATTGAAATCAATCGACGGTGCTTTGTTTTTTAAAGATTTTAGTTGGGATTCGATTACTTGTTTTAAGGGCTTCATTCATTAAGTTATTATTTAAGTAAGTATTTAAAAAATGATTGACGTGAAGAAAGCCTACAAAAAAATCATCGAGAAGCAGCTACAATTATTTCGAAGGACATTTTGATGGTCCGCAACTAATAATAACAATTAATAATTTCCTTGAAAATGATGCCTGCCTGAAATTATATTTAAACAATAATGGCATTATCACGATTTTTTCGTGTTTTATATCATTTTAAAGTCCAATACCTCTTTAAAAAAACACCCGTTATATATTTTATAATTATATATTTGTATTTACTTATGTATTTAATGAATGTATAGATGATGTATACTTACAGGATACCTCTTGGTTTGATGACTTTGCACTACTTTGAAGCATCTTAACTTCCGATTCTGTCACGATAGTTTATAAATTATATCAAAATTGCTTTCCGCTTTAGAACACTTGTGGGGGATCATTGCCCAATTCAAAGCTTCAATCGCTATCTCTGTTTCTCATTATATCAAAATTGCTTTCCCAAAAATACGAATTTCTTTTGTTCCGTAGTTTTTAGGGCAAATGATTTTTAAATACATTTGTAATTATTAAGTTTATTTTTTTAAAACACAAACCCGATTTCATACGAACACCAAAACACTGAAAACTATACACGACGACCGTTTCGCCAACCAAGTTGGCATCATCAGCAGGTTAAAAGTGAGGTTGTGTTTTAATCATCTTATTGTGTACAAACGTTGTTTATTGAGGTATTCACTGTCTACTTGGAGTAGACTACCACAAAATAATTGTTACATCACAGCAAATTTAAAAAAATATAACAAAGCTCCTAAACCTTAAACGGCAGCCATTAATCAGTTGATGGTGACATTTCACTAGACTAGCCACCATTTTCAAAGTAATAAAAATAAAAAATAACTGCACGTTACTTGTTTGTTTAGTGATAACCGACACCTTCGCATTTCTCGGTTCCCGTGTCGACCGTAAATTAACTACACAAACGTAATTTCAGCTGAACTCGTTAACATTCGCTAAATGTTGGCGCCATTGTTTGCTGTTACGGCTTATTACGTTTGCCTGTTTTTTTCGTCTGCCGCTTGTAAAATTTATTATGCTTAAAACATTTGTACGGTTTAGTTTAGTGTAATTTTATGGCACGTAACAAAATGTTTTGGTTTTGGTTAGGAAAATAAAATCACTTTCACAGTTTCTAATGAGATCTTTCACAGAAAATAGCGTAAAAAACGTGTTTCCGCCCGGGATCGAACCGGGGACCTTCCGCGTGTTAGGCGGATGTGATAACCACTACACCACGGAAACTTACGTTTACATATTTATATATTTATATATAGTATATATACTTAAGTTAATATAATAATTATTATTCTGAAATTAAATGTCTACAAATGTGTTGTTTAATTTGACATATGCATAGGTCGCATAGGTCATATGCTTTTTAGGTGCATATCAAATTAGCAAAATACTTTAATTAATTAATATTTAGTTGTTACTAATTTATTTTCAATTGGACACGATTTGAATAAATGCGAAACATAATAATATTATTAATATTACATCGTTGATTAAACGACTTACAATTATTTATATGTACCTACCTAGAACAAACCATTTATATAACAGAATAGTAGATACATGATACAAAGGCAATGGCCGACCCAAAATTGGTCAGTCGTGCGCTTGCATCTCACATGACGTATTTCTCGCCAACATGATTTTAGGCGCGATTTTTACACAGTTGCAAGTAAATACCCACCTACTGTTGTTTTCAAATTGAAATTGACAATTGACAAGATTTTGCGTTTTGTGTAGGTATATACAGAGGTGGATACGTGTGAGTATTATTATTATAAGTGCTACAATTTTTTAAACAATGCCAACCTGTGCTGTCGCGAGGTGTTGTAATTATAGTCGAAACACTAAAGGAAGTAACTTCAAATACTTTCGCTTCCCCAAGATTGTCAAAACAATGGGTGACTCTGTGCAAAAGAGTGCATAAAATAAATTTAAAGAATGGTATGTAGATAATAGTAGACATACCATATTTATGTGATACGTCTGATGGCGGTAATTTAAAATTCAGGTACCTAGTGTTTCAAATGCATTATTTTGTTCTTTGTTCGCACTACAAAAACGCAGTGCATTAATAATTCAATGTCTCGAAAACCACAAGTCCTAACGTGCTGATTTTTTTTTCACTTTTTCATAGTTTTGTCTATATTTCATTCGATATATTCATATATACAATCTTAATAACTAACATAGCTTTCCGCAGGGTGAACTTTACCGTGCACAGATTTGCTAGTAGCGATTTCAAGGCTATTTTTTTCAAAAACGTCTCATATTTTAAAAACTCTATTTTTGCCATCGGAAGCACTCTAATGTCTTCTATAAGTAGCCAAATGTTCATGGTTATATCCCGAGCCGTTGATTTAATAGCGCAATGTATGTATACCAAAATGGCGAATTTAGATCATCGGTTCATATCTGCTCAGATATATGGAAAGTGGTGGGAGATGCTGCTGCTGGTTTATGTTTAAACCGTGTTTCTACTCAGATTGGACTAGAAATGGCTAATTCATCTGGGAGCCGCCATCTTAAATATTAATTTTGACAAACAAATTCGTGAACAGGCACCCCAAAATTCCAACCATGCCGACCATTCCGAACGATTATAGACTAAACAGGATTGCTTATCCCCATAAGCGCAACGTTAGACAAATCTCGTAGCCCCCACCACGCTTTTGACATCAGCGGATACGTACGGCGTAGGTTCATTGCCCCATCGGTGTATTTCCCGGCGTCTGTGTAGTGTGTCATTTGTACATTAACATCGTGCCCAGAGAAGTGTTATCTGACCACGCATCAATTTGGAATCGACCGTTGGCGCAAAAGGATGCCGGCCGAACTTAACCGCTGACGTCAGATCTTGTCTAACAACACGTGGCCGGTAAGCAATTCTGTTAGTTTATAATCGTTGGACCATTCCGACTATGAATGACAAAAATGTCCGCCACCTTCGAGCCGCCGCGCCGTCTTGAATTATTTAGATGAGAAATTCGTGATACGCGACCCCAAAATTCCCGAGACACCGATTTTTAGTCAAATCCGCCCTTCAATCATAAATGGCAAAATCGTCCGTCGTCTTAAATATTGATTTTGACAAAAAATCATGATTAGCGACCCCAAATATCCCCAGATACCTATTTTTAAGTCCAATCGGACCATAAAAGGCAAAAATGTCCGCCATCTTGAATAATAATCATCATTAAAAAAAACTCGTGATTTGCGACCACAAGATTCCCGAGACACTGATTTTGACTCGATTCGGACCATAAATGGCCAAAATATCCCCCATCTTGCCATCTTAAAGACACTTGATATATTATTACCCGATAAAATTATCCGTCATTTTGAAATCAGTACAATGAGTAGCAACTGTACATGCGATACACGTATCGGTATATGAAACATAGCAAAATATATTATAACCAATAAAAAATTAAGTGGCTCTAAAAAAATATGTTCCGCCATTTTGAAAATTCATCGTTACTTTGTTTGTAGGTACTTAGGCGATTTCGCTCAAAAACAACAGGTTTGTTTACTTGCCCAAAAGCTTTGTTCTGTCAAATCTTACGTTGTTTGAACATTTCGTCGACGGACAGGCATTACGGAGGTTGTTGATTTTTTTTCTCTCCAATGAAAATTACCGATTTTAGTTTCAAATCAAATGCAGCAGATTCGTCGGTATAATAAATCTCAATAAATGCCACAACTTTCATAAACAGAATTCAAAACTTTTAAATTTGTTCACGAATAACTAGATTTATGAACTTCCCTCAGAAACTAATCATTAAACATAAATTGTTCAAAATGAACGGAAATCCTTAGAAACATATGGAGCAATGCTGTTCTGTCCTAGGCTGAAGAGAGGAAGTTTCGGCCAAATTCTAGACGGCATGTTCGATATTCTAAAAACCCAATTCGATGCATTCCTAATGATGAATTTGAATATTTTGGAATTTTGAGGTCGCATGTGACAAATTTTTGTCCAAACAGATATTCAAGATGGCGGATTCAATATGCCGCCATCTTCAAATTTGTCATTTACGATACGACTCAAAATATGTATCTCCGGCTTTCAAATCACGATTTTATTTATAAAATAAAATAAATATTTAAATTTATAATTATAATTGTTTTCCCTAATATATTACATTGGTAAATAAAACTGTACAGTTTGCAACTAATTTAGATTTTATCACATTCCAAATAACGTGTAATAGGTACTTCATAATTTTTAATATTTTACCGGTCCCCTTATACATACATCCTCCCTGTAAATTATTATATGATTATAAAGTATAATATAGAACATATTTTTTAATTTCAGATCTACACCGACTGGGCTAACCACTACTTGGAAAAGGCCAGGAGCAAAAAGCGAGTCAACTCTTTGGCAACAGATTGCAGCGACGGGGTCCTTTTGGCCGAGGTCATTGAATCCGTCAGTAAGTACAATTTATTGCAGCAAAACAGTAATCACCATACTTAAAACGAACATTTTCTTATGACTAAACGCTTTCAGTTTCTACAAAAAAGGTTGAACAATAAGTTAGCTATCGGGCTTTCGTAATGTAGACCTCAATATCGTAGTGCATTAGTAACCGGGAAATGATTTTTTTACGTTTCTGGTGAACGGTCACAAGCATTAAGACTTTATGATAAACTTCCTAGGGCCGGAATTGGTTGCTGACTGATTTTACGGCGTTGATATGCAGATCCATTGAACCACAGACGTCGAGAGTTTGACAATTACAACGCAATTAAATCATTGTAATTGCATTGCTTTCGCATAAATCGCTAAAATTTAGTCAATGTGGCTGTTTATATTTTTCCGGGGGTCGTGGATAAGTGGATTAGATGGTTAGTTAGAGGCTCTTATGGCACTTAGTACCCTTAAATATATCACCTCAGAAAAAATCGCAGCTTGATCAATCTCTACTTTTAATTTATATTTAAAAAATAAATATTTGACACCAGGACAGCAGTAATAGAGGAGTACAGCCGACCGCAGAAATGACTAGACAATAATTATCAGCTGTAACTTCTGTGAATTAGACTTTTACTTAGAGGAATAAAAGAAATGTATTTTTTAAAACAATATATTCATAAATAAATATATGTACCAGTGGATGGTTTACAGAATTAATTAAAACTAATTAAAATTGGCAATTAATAAGCCTGTGTTTAATGTTTAAAAAGTAGCCTGAAGGGCTCTAAATTGAAACAATTAAAAACATTTACAATGAAGTGAATAGTAAACCTTGGTAAAATTGACAAATTGAAATATTACGTAAGACCTGGTAATTCCTGTGGGCAATAAAAATATACAAGGTATACCTTTCCTGGAAAACTCTGGGGACCCCCTCTTGGAATGTGGATTCCCTAGGATACTAGGATGCAGCTAGGGCTGGGAGGTCCAGCAGAACTGGAACGTACCCTCTAAGGGCGAAATGTGCCACAATGGGTGAAATGTTACAGCAACGGGAGGAGATATCTTTCAGTCTGGCGTTCAGGAATTCAAGCTTAGGTGCATTGCCTCTGGTGACTAATCAAGTCTTCTCAGCTTGGTCACCAGAGGAATTGATTCTCGGTCATGGCATCAAACTATAGAAGGAAAAATTACCAGTTACAGGTTTATCTTTACATTAAATATGGAAGAAAAAATATGTAAAGTTATACATATTTTTGAGCAAGATATCAAGAGCAAAATTTATAACTGAAGTGAAGTTAATAAAAATAATTAAATTAATAGTTCAAAAAATGAGCTTTAATTAGATATTAAATCCAACTAAAAAGAAAAATATTCGGCCAAATGGCGAAGAGTTACTTAATTATACAAGTACTTACTTAGGTTGATTGATAAATTATTTATTTAATGAAACATCTCATCTGGAGATGAAAGTGAAATTCCAAAAGATATATTAAATTTATATATGCAATATATAGATAATACTATAATATTAAAACTATTGAAAGTAATTTTGATTTTTATGTTTCCAAAAATTGAAGATATGCCTTTATAAAATTATCAGTAAAAAAAATAATTAAGAAAAGAATGTGGTATGCAATTTAAGCCTACACGATAAAACGTATAGAAAAGTAAGGTAATGATGTTCTTTGCCGATAGGTGAAATTTAAAGAAAATGTGGCCTGTGCCGTAGAAGTAATTTCTACTAAAAATATGAAAATATGCTATTATTAGGTATCATTATAAGCTTTGGTTTCAGAACGTACAAGGTAGTACAAGATCGAACGGTAAGGTACGATACAATATTAAATTAAATATGTATTTAATTTAATAAAAATAATGCGGTAATAATATACCAAAAACAATATAGATATATATACTCGTGGGTATACGTGTCCACAGCCCACCCAAAGTATGCACCTTTGCTGGTGTTAAAACATTAAAATCAATGTGGCCAGAAGCCTATTTCAAGGTCGAAACACAGCAGAAAATAAGTCGTATAAATCGACGTTATTTACTTACGAAAATCTATATTCTAATTACTAGGGTTTAGCTGTAGAACATACACACACACACATGAACAAAATAAATTGAAACAGTCAAAGAGGTTTGCGTCGCGTGCCTTATTTATAAATTCTCTCCTCCTATTTCGGCTCGCGGCGTACCCAAGTAGTCTCAGCGGGACGGGACCGCAACGGTTACTAAACCGTAGATATCTACGAATTCGCGCGGCTTATTTTAAATATCTTAAATAGGGTACTATTATTCAAAATGTTTGCTATATAACGGAACGAAATTTATTTACGTTACAAACTATTTATCCGATTTCTTTGGTGTTTTAATACGCTCTAGATGAGTTCTTGCGTTGTCATTCAAGATTTAATTTTATGTTAAATACTGGGTAACACTCGGACTAGTTTCCACAAATACCAAACACTTTCACTTTACTCGACGCGCGTTTCGCCAACCAAGTTAGCATCATCCGGAGACGATTAAAACTAAGAACAATCTGTCGTGTAGCAATTCTTGCCGAAGATTAAGTCTCAAGATGGTATGCGTTATATCGCTCAGCGTCTTGATGTCACTCAATCGATGGTATCTCGAGTGTTTTAGCGCTACCATGAAACTCTCACAAAAGAAGGCCAGGACAAGGAAGAGCTTTGTAACCGCTTTGTTACGCCTCCAAGAGTACAAAGTATTGCTTTAAGAAACACATAATTACGTTGTTTTAAGTTAACTCCTGCAACAGGCCCAGAGTTACAGAACATCGCATTGCATCACCATCAGACATTTGCTCAAGAATATGTTAACTGGTTAGCTCAAGAATATGTTAACCTCATTGGCTCGTTAGGAGTTGGTAGTGATAGATAGAGGGAGTATCATAGGATAATCTTACATTAGAAATGTTTTAAAACTTCATGTCATCCCTTATGCGCCTTTGGTGAAGATAATTTCACTTTAATGCGTGATAATGCTAGACCTCATACTGTCCAAATTGGACAACAATATCTTAACGACGTTAACATTTCCACAATGCGATGGGCAGCTAGAAGTGCTAACCTGAATCCCAAAGAATATATCTAGGATATATAGGCAGATAATTTAAGGAACTTCCTCTTCGTCTGAATAATAGAGCTTGCATAACTGTTGAAAGCCAAAAAAATTAAGAAAATATGCTTAAAAATCGTTATAATCGTGGAAACTCCCGGATTTTTAATGGTACACATACATTACTACTCCCTTTTAGAACTTATCCCGTGAGGAGAAACGAAAAATTCAGGATATAGAAAGTGTGACAATAACATCGTTAACGAAATTTTTTAAAAATGCGGAAATGGGAAACAGAGGTGTCTTGAATTTTTGAAGGTACACATGACTACTGCCCTATACATCTTATCCTGTGAGGAGCAAGTGATATGTTCGTATTATTGAATACTTATGTAATGAGGGTGAAACGAAGTGATTGCAAATATTTTCGTAAGGATTGCCTTTGTGAAGGAACGAATGACGGTGAGAGTAAACCTAAGTAAACGTGTCGGTGAAATCAACTAATGATATGAAATTGTCTAATTTAAAATAATAAATAATAACAAAAAACACGTCCTGGTTTTTATTAAAACTGAAGAATATATCTTTAAAAATAATTACCATTGGAGGCGTGTGCGATAGTTCCGAGTGTGGGCATCCCAAATGAATAAAGATAATGAATGGGTGGTAAATAGTTAATACTAATGTCAGGAGTAGGCTCTGCGTTATGTAATATCACGGCCAACTTTTCATACGTTGAATATTTATCAATATGTGGGTTAACGCGACGCCGGTGTGATGATTTCATCTCTCCTTTTTATGGACTTAACTGCCGACTGCCATTGTGATGCAAATCTTGCATTGAGATATTTAAATGGCTTCACTTATATGGTAAAATAAACATTGCTGGAAACGGGTAACAGAGTAACAGTGCCGTGCTGGTAGTTAAGGAGCAGCGGATGTCTCGTCCACATCACGGTTTCGACCCATAATATAGTAATAAAATCAGATTGTTTCAAACGTGAGTTAAAAATGATTTAGACTTGTTGAAAGACTTACTAACTGTAGTAGGTACTCCGCAATTTATTTTAATATCCTAGTGCAATGAGACCATTTGCAGAAAAACCATTGGCTATATAAACTGCAACGCAAAATTAAAGGATAGGTATACATTTTTGCATTCTGATTTAATTTTCGAATAACAACTGACGCCGATTTCCAATATTTTCTTTAGATTATAGCTACATCCTTAGGCGTAATTATTTTAATGTAAATTATTTTATTGTGATGCAATTTAGTTATACAGGGTGTAATATAGGAGTATGTCTTATTATGTATTTATTCGTAAGTATTATCGCTTATTTTCTAAAGTGACCGATTACAAACTATAACCAAATGAGACGTACACCATTGGATAGAGCATACTTAGGGCCATAGGAAATAACTAATTACAGTGAACCGGAGTTTTACTTTTTACCTTCAGAAAACCTAAAACGCCTCAAGGAGAAACTATAAAAAACACTTATGATTATTCAACTGCACTTTAAATTACTTTGATGTCCGGTGGACAATGTCCTCTACCAATGACAGATGATACGCCCCTCGGCCTAAGGAGCTGCTAAGACACGTTTTAATTTCACTTTAAACGTCCCGGACCTGCACCGGCGCCCAGCCTTTCAATGGCCACGACGCCGACGTTTACTACGCGTGGATGTCTGGCTGGACCCGAGCATGGTATTATCCTGGACGTGCTTACTCTCTATCATTAGAGTGCAAGCGAGGGATAACCAGACCCCTCTAACGGTCAGCTGCTACTACTCATCAGACATTACTAAGTAATGTCTTGTGACAAGCAGCGTCCTGCAATGCAGGCAACTAGAGCAGCGACTCTAGCCAATAATAAGCTAAACTACATACTGAATGGATTTACAGATAACAACTACTCAGAGAGCTACTCCTTGAGAGCTACTACTCCTTCCTGTATTGAATTACACCTGCAAATCCGAGAGGGGTCTGGTTATGCCTCGCTTGCACTCTACTGCTTGATCTGCTTGACTGTTTTGATAGTTTTGGTCATTCATTAATTCCACTACCTACGGTGCACTGATGAGAGCCAACAGCTCGAAACTAGTCTAGAGGTATTGGTGAATGACCAATAGCTACCTTAACGGATTTGCAGGTGTAATTCAATACAGGAAGGAGTATTAGCTCTCTGAGTAGTTGTTACCTGTAAATCCATTCAGTCTGTATTATTAATTAAAAAAATAAATATTTTGCATTGAATTGAATTGGAGCTATTTTTACACATCTCTAGGACATTATCAATATCACGACACTCTTTATCAACATAAAAGCTTTAAGTAAATGTGCTGTCATAAAAATCATGACCTGTTAAATCGACTGGCATAATCCAAATTGGTGTAAGATGACTATTTCTGAGAATAACCCGGATGTCAAAGTGAGTGGGGGCTATTTTAACACCTGATTAAAATTATAGTAAAATACTACAGTAATGCGTCTGAAGTCAAAGTGCTATTATAGCTACAGAATTAAAAAAATGTGGTCTCATTTTTTATGTTTTCGTCTTACCAAAATATATCGTCGCCCTCCTTGCATAAAATGTGATATTTGCATACATGATATCATATAAGTTACTTTAATCATCTGACAAAGAGGTGTATCTAAAATGCTACTACCAGAGGTATGTAGACGTAAGCGTATTATTACCAGAGTATATTCAACAACGATTAAAAGTAAGCAACAAAAGTTTGCCTAAGCTAGCTCAGCTTAATAAAAAGAGAAATTAAAATTAGTAACATCGGTGGATACCGAAGTTTCTAATTTCCCATAGATGCCACTGCCATGCGCAACCAAGTCAGATGGTTCCCAACTATACTGAGTATATATCGAACCTACTCTTGGCACTTTCTGTAATTATGTTGCAAGAAAAATAAAAAAAGGCACAGTATACTGGACCTATCTAATAAGTTTAAAAGTAATTTAAAATTTAACGACCCAAATTGTATATTAGTTAAACTGCATATAAATTAATTTGCATATAAGTGAAACTACATATCAATTGAATTTCATATAAATTAATTTGCATATACATTAAATTGCATATAAATTAAATTTTATATAAATTATATAAATATAAAATTTTGACATTATAAATGAAAATTTTGCATATAAATTTTGACGGCAATATTGAAAGAAATCCCAACAATATCCCCAAATGTGGTATTATACCCGGAAACATACAACTTTTATAAAATAAAACATTGTATACACTTACTTACTACCTGTGTCGATTCAGCGTCCACGTTGACCTTCATAAGCAATATAAAAAAAGGAATACGACTATGCCTACATAAACATATTGTCTACATAAATAACAATAAAAAGGCATATTATACTGGTATCTAGGTAAGTTTAATTTAAAAATTTAACAACCACAATTGTATAAGAGTGAAATTGCACACAAATTAAATCGCATGTAAGGTAAACTCCATATAAATTAAATTGCTTATAAGTGAGACTGCATATAAAGTGAATTGCACATCAATTAAATTTTATATAAATAACAAAATATATTAGAAGAAACTAAATAACAAAAAAAAGTGTTACTCTGAAAAATTCAACAAAATATATCACATTTTATTAGGGCTGAAGAGCATACCACCAAATTGAGGATTTAAAATATTTCCATTTCATTGTTGAATTTGGTGGTACGTCCTTAAGCCGTGCTGTTTAGTGGCATGAGAAGCTGGTGGCAAATGGGTTAGAGAATATTTTGTGCTCTTCGATAATATTTGATGTGTTGCAAGCGACATCTACTTAAACTGTTATTGCTCTGAATGCCACACAGAGAAATTACGATTTGTTCAAATGCGTAATTGATATCTTCAAGATTTTTTTTAAAATTGATATTGATGATTTGTTGATTGTTATTTAAAAACACCTCAAAATATTTTTCCAAAGATATTTTTATTGATAAATTTCATGTTTTTTTTTGCCCATATTTGAAAAAGCTTTTTTATACGTAAGATCATAGGAATCAAAATTTTGAACAAATACCTATATCATTACCAATGATTAACCGAAAATAATTGTTTACATGAATAAAAATAATTTTTGCGGATAAAAATTAGAATTAATATGGTAAAAAGTGGTAAAATCGTAAACGAACGACTATCTCACTTTTGACAATTTTTGTCAAAAATATTTTTGTCGGCCCCCGTTTTGCCGGACATTACGTAAACCTCGTTTTTGTGAATCAATGCCTATACCTAAATTCACTCAAAAAGAACATATAGGTTTATAAAAATGTAAAAAAACAAAAGAAATTTTTTGTTTGTTTTTAAATAATTTTTTTCTTGTTTTGTTAGAAAATGTTTTATTCAATATAATTTCGATAGGAAATTTGATTCTCTACATAAAATCGTAGTATGTGTACCTATATATAAATAATGCATAGTTTTTGAGTTACAGAAAAGTGGACGAATTTACTCCCTTGTCAAAAATCAAAGCCTAAATTTAATAGCACTTTATGGACTTATGATCTTTAAGGTACAATTGAACATCAATCTTATTATTAGTAACACGATAACTTTTATTTTTGTTTTACTCGTGTTGTAGACGTGATTACTAGTCCTATTTCACTACTCAGGTATATACACTCACACGCCTAACTCAGCCTCTAGATAAATAATTAATTTACATACACATGAATAAACCATATCACATGCGTTTAACAATAATCTCATCTTGTATAGCATGTATTGTGAGCCTAAAGATTCTTTTGGCATGAATGGTCGATGTTTCCAAGTGATAATATTGCTTCGTCTAAAAGCGAACCACTGTTATTGATTAAGTATTTAAACTCGCTCTGATTTATTCATTCTTATTTGCAATGCGGGATACAATAATTGGTTCTAAGAAGTTTCAGGCGTTCGTTTTAATATTTTTACACCGTGCATACGGCGAGTATGCAGTAAATAAGAGAGGGCTTTACCAGAAGAAAACTTTGTCAAAGAAACTTTCCTTTGAGGAAATATTAATTGGTTTGTTAAAGTTGAATTAGGATTGGTGCTTTCATACGAAATATTTAGCATTCGAAATGAGCTTTACAAACGTACTCGTATACAAACAAATAACAATTTATATATATATATATATATATAATTTATATATATATATATATATATATATATATATATATATATATATATATATATATATATATATATATATATATATATATATATATATATATATATATATATATACACTCCCCGGCACAAAATTCCGTCACCCTAAAATTTTGCCCAATTTTGATGTTTTATAACTTTTTTATTTTTCATCTGATTTTCATAAATTTTTTACCAGTCTGTAGATCTGTTCATTGTGTGTCTTTTTAATTATTGTAATAAGTCATATTTTTCGTCCAGGTAATATTATACAGGGGCAAAATCAAAGTGTTGTTTTTTGTCGTAAACTCAAAACACCCTGTGGAAAAATTGAGGCGAATAATTTTGTTTACAAACTGTTTGCTGCCATCTTAGACGCATTGTAAACATTTTGTTTTTTGAATCATCCCATTATCTCATTTCTTCTGCGAGCAGCAAAATTTTAAATGAAACGCTGTTAATATTATCATTTTTAATTAAAAAACATCGACGTTGGCTAAGTACGCGGTTATTGTGACAGAATATTTGACAGTACAGTTAATTTAGTGTGTTGTCATCATGGTAACTACAGCAGACGTAGGTAGAATTGTTGCCTTAATAGAGGATGGCCGCAATAAGAGTTATGTCTCCCGTACTCTGGGAATTGCGCGGTATACAGTTTGTGATGTTTGGAATAGGTATCTACAGACGGGAAACTTTATTAGGCGGCAAGGCTCTGGCAGAAGGAGAATGATCACTCAAGCTGATGATCACTTTGTCATTATGAGTTCTTTAAGAGATCGAAGAGCTACTGCTGTGTATCTAAAAAATGACTTGCAAATGGTACGTCGAGTAAGTGTAAGTGAAAGAACGATACGTAGAAGATTGTTAGAAGCAGGATTGCATTCACGAAGGCCAGCAGTATGTCCAAAATTGCTTCCTCGGCATCGACAACACCGACTGAGATTTGCAAGAGCGCATGCTGACTGGACTGTAGAACAGTGGGGAAACGTACTATTCACAGATGAATCCAGGGTTTGTTTAAGGTCGCCGGATGGTCGTGAACGGGTATACAGACGTAGAAATGAAAGATATGCAGACTGCACCATATCTGAGCGACTGCAATATTACGGTGGTTCAGTCATGGTTTGGGCGGGTATTTCTACCGATGCACGTACTGACCTTGTATTTATTGAAAATGGAGCACTAACCGCCCACCGTTACATTAAGGAAATCCTCCAAGAAATTGTTGTTCCATTTGCTCCTTTCATTGGGAACCAATTTACATTAATGCATGATAATGCTAGACCTCACGTTGCACGGGTAGTGAGCGAATATCTGGATGAGGTTGGACTTCCAAGATTGGACTGGCCCGCATGTAGCCCGGATCTCAACCCAATCGAACATCTTTGGGATGTTCTTAAAAGAGCACTCCGTCGCCGTCCTGTGCAACTACTAACCTTGCAAGACTTACGGCTGGCGCTGACAGAAGAATATCAGGCTATTCCTCAAGACAGAATAAGTAATCTTATTAATTCGATGCCACGAAGAATGCAAGCTGTCATTGCTGCGAGAGGAGGACATACACGTTATTAAAATTTGTCTTTGTTAATTAATTTTGTGATATACCTAGTGGATGTTTTTGTTAATAAAAATAAGCTTGAAATCAGCGTTTCATTTAAAATTTTGCTGCTCGCAGAAGAAATGAGATAATGGGATGAATCAAAAAACAAAATGTTTACAATACGTCTAAGATGGCAGCAAACAGTTTGTAAACAAAATTATTCGCCTCAATTTTTCCACAGGGTGTTTTGAGTTTACGACAAAAAACAACACTTTGATTTACCCCTGTATAATATTGCCTGGACGAAAAATATGACTTATTACAATAATTAAAAAGACACACAATGAACTGATCTACAGACTGGTAAAAAATTTATGAAAATCAGATGAAAAATAAAAAAGTTATAAAACATCAAAATTGGGCAAAATTTTAGGGTGACGGAATTTTGTGCCGGGGAGTGTATATATATATATATATATATATATATATATATATATATATATATATATATATATATATATATATATATATATATATATATATATATATATATATATATATATATATATTAGCTTTGAAGTTCTTTGCTATTCATATTTGTTTTGTGAAAAGTAATCTTGGGTTTGTAGCATTTCATTACATAGAGAAATAAGCAAATAGACGAATAATAAATAAGGAAGATACACTTACCAGTGCTATATCTGGACATACATACGGAAACGAACCACTTAGAAGTTGTACAAGTTCTTTCATCTTCATTGAGGATCTTCAGAGCAGTGTACGATCTGTTTCATTGATCATTTATACTTGAATTTAAAATATTAATACTCCAACACTTAGTGTTGGTTTAAAACTGTGTTTTAAAACGTCATCATAAATAAATCATAATCATAATCATAAAACGTCACTACAAGTCTTGTAGTGACGTTTTATGACATTAGTTTTTGATGGAACTCAAATTCTTAGAATACACAAACCTAGTCTACTATTTATATTTGTTCTATATGTACATATTATATATAAAAGCATTAGGCATACAGTTATCCATATCCATATCCATATATATATATATATATATATATATATATATATATATATATATATATATATATATATATATATATATATATATATATATATATATATATATATATATATATATATATATATATATATATAAGTAATCTTGGGTTTGTAGCATTTCATTACATAGAAATTTTGTTTTGTGTATTTCTATGTAATGAAATGCTACAAACCCAAGATTACTTTTCACAAAATAAATATGAATAGCAAAGAATTTCAAAGCTAATATATATATATATATATATATATATATATATATATATACACAACTTAGATATACCTATGTATACATTATACAATTCTAATCTATCAACACTGTCAACAGACAATTTTTAAATGATGGGTCACTAAAGATCACTACTAACTGATAACATTTTTCTTTGCAGCCTGCCAGAAAATTCCAGACATCAATAGGAAACCCAAGTCACCTACACAGATGGTAAGTTCCATGTTTCTACTTTTAAAACGTAGCTAGATTAATATTCCAAAGGCGTCGTTCCCCATATCATAATCATGTGTCATTAACTACCTATTCATCTCCCAAGGCACAATAGTAATGGTATCTTTGTCGATACTATCCTCTAAGGTCTAGAGTGACATTATATGAATGGACGTATCGCAAGTACTGTGGGTCCACCGTGGAGTCGTCTCGTAATCACGATTATAATTTTTATTAGTAATATTTAGAGACCAGTCGAAATTATATTTAAATTGAAATTATACCTGTTGCATTAGTAGTATGAATTTACTGTTATCGCAGAAATTTATTTATTTTAGGAAAACACCTTCACCCAAAACAATTTATTGATAACGCATATGTTCTGTTTTTTTTTAAACTCCAGGCCATAGAAAATGGTCATAATACCGGAAAAAATTGTAAAGTTTTGAAACTTGGCAGATATGCTGTTGAATATATATGTAGTTTTAATTGAAGAAAAGTCACTACTGTCGTTGCGTTATCCCTTAAAATTGACAAAACTGCGTTGCGTTTAGCGTTTAAATAGAAAAATATTCCACATTAAATTGTACAATCATTTTTTCAGTAGGATGAATATAGTCGTACACTGCTGGCCAATAGGTTGGAATATTTCAAAATTTTAATGTAATTTGGGGTGCATATATCAAAATACTGTTTTCAAGGCGCTTTTGGATATATCATGGTATACAATTTTTTTATCGATTTTGGTTTTCCTAAATTCTCGGTAAATCTGAAATTTTGATTTTTTGTAGGGGTTTAGTTTACACCCCGTATATTCCTTTTTTGAACACGATAGAAATATGATATTCAGGCCATTTATTAGCAATGAAATTTCCAAAAACGCCTGATAACCTTATTTTGATATTCCATATTATTAAGAAGATAAATGCATCCAAAATTAAATTAAAATTTTGAATTATTCCAACCTATTTGCCAGCAGCGTAGTTAGTGCAAACGCAGTATCCAGATGGTGGTAAGTCCGAGCATTGTTTTCTGCTGTATTTAGGCGCCTTTTATGAAAATATTAACCGTATGACAAAATTCATGAGAACTGAATCTGTAGAAAGGAAATCGGGCTATGGAATACTCCTCCCCGCCAAAAATTTTTATTTGGACACCATTTGGACTCGTTTCGACACCATCCTGGAGGTAGAGAGTGGCGAGGTTTTCCCAATTGGCCTAAGCAAATCTTCCCAATTTTCGTAAATAAATGAAAACTCTAGTATATACATCATCATCATTGTCGTCTTCGGTAGTTTTAGCATTAAGCAGACCTGCACATGACAGTAGTAGGAGCACACTGTTGAATACCGCAGGCCAGTTTTCACGCAGCCACATCTATTTTCCCATCCCTATTTGCGGCATAAAACACGTGTTAGGATAGATGCCGAAGCTGGTGCTTTCATTGTTGTAACTGGCGCCAAGATGCTGCCAACTTTTTCTCATGCCCCACTTTGTGGGACCCAATAAATTGCTTTGCCACGCTTGTATTTAATTAAACACGCGTTAGGAGTATTGACGTGCATTTGGGTTTTGTACAAGGTGAGAATAAATTGGTCTTCTGCGTTCATAATTTCTTCATGGCTCGCTTGAAGTTTGTTGAAGACTTGCACAATGTCTTGAGCATTCTTACATTTGTCCGACTTCCGTCATCTTGATGCTGAATTTGGGCGAACGGTTTTCATCCTCCGAAAAAAATGGACAAAACATTTTTTTGTGTAAAATTTGTTGAGGAATATTTTTCTATAAAAGCATTTAAAAGCGGAAAACAGACAATGAAAATAGACTGTATGCAATTTAGCAACCTGGAAAGTGTAGATGGGAAGCTTAGGAGTGTCTAGCCATCCCTCCTATAAATATTTTCGCTACATATTTCTTACTGTAGAATACACACAGTCTTACGCTAGTTAAGTACTCCGACTCTTTATTTACCAAGGACTATCAAAGAAACTTTGATGCTTCATTTCTCCATTTTGTGCCAACAGTAGATACTGCATTTGATTTTAGTAGGGCAGAATACGTTACAAAATGTATTTGGATAGATGTAGGTTTATAAAATCAATCTTTGTGTTTCTGAATTTTGCGTTTATTTTTCACATAACAAATTTAAATCATATAATTTCAAAATTTATCAGTAGGTTTAGTAAACATAAAATAACATTAATTATGCTGTTCGTAGATATTGTTTTTTTGTGAATACAAGGTTTGTTATAAAAAGTGACGAGCCAAAATAATATCATTATTATTTTTCTGCGGTATTATCGTCAGTGTTTCGATTCCTTTAAATATTTGATATATTACAACCAGAAGTTAAGGTAACCAGAGGTTTTATCTGTATATTTCAATTAGTATGTCAATTTAAGTAAAAATAATAAATATCTCATATTTAATGAACAATAGTCACTTTCGTCTATTTTAAAATCAATTACTTCTGGAAACTACAATACTTATAGCAAACGTGATTCAAAGAAAATCATAATATCCCACAGCGATGAAATATTATTTGAGTGTAGGTAATGATATAAATAAATATAATGGCATAATATAGAACTAAATTAATATAGGAATATGCAATTATGAAATGTGCAAGATACCTAATTGTGCAAGAGAACAATAGCTACTTTTTTTATTTATTTTATTTGAAAAAAACTTATCTCGAAAACGATTAATTTTAGGAATAGTGTATCTTGATGAGAGTCCACTTAAAATTTTACATATAAATCGAAATTATGTCGCAAAAATGTGTAGGGTAGGGTATTTAAAATGTGCAATTTGAATCCGGTATAACAGGAAGTGGACGCCATCTACGTAACATTTTCAAAATCCAAATCCAATTAGTATTTGAATTTGAAATATTCTATGGGCATGATCAATGAAACTTACTAAGATTCTAGGGTTGGATCCAAAAATGTAATAATATATAGGGTGTTCCATTTAAAATAACAATCTTTGATTGACTTCCGGTTATACCGGAAGTGACAGGTAGTTGAAAATATGTTTAAAATGTGGAACAATGACGTTGTGCTATATATACGGTATGTTACGTTCGCTTTTGTTAGCTGACAATTTAGATAATCAGTTGATAGTAGGTGCATTTACCGAATAAATATAATATTGTGAACAGTGAAAAGAGGCATTTGCTCTCTAACATTTGCAGTTAGAACTCAGATATGAATAGTACAGGTTTATTTTCGGCCTTATTCAATTGTATTAATCGGTATGCCACCGAACATTGATAATAATTTCGTAGCGCATATCTGTGTGGATTTATTGTTCTATGTGACTCGCGCGTACAGGCGGCATCGGTGGTTTTGTGACTGCAGGCGACGTTGGCAGATGTATAGTAAATTTTTGTGACCAATGTCATTTTGTGTCGATTTCCGCTGGCTTCACCTTTATTCTTTTTGGCTAGACGCGTGAAAGGTGTAGGTGCCCATCTTCATTTTATTGAAAGTTTAAGTGATTTTCTTAATAATAACGTACTGTGCGTTCTGAGAGTGGGAATCAGTGGTTAAATCAGCACATAGAGCTATAAGCTGGATCAGATAACTCTTAATAGATGAATAACTCGCCTTGCACAGTCCATAGAACGATTGAAGCATTTTGCCTAGTCAACACTCCTTGAAGCCATTTAACATCGATTACGGCTTCATACGGAGAGTGTTAGTTCGCTTCAAGTCACGCCACCTAGATACCAGCCACTTACACTCATACTTCCATTTACACTCTACTTAGACACTTGGAATTTCGCTCACTTGGGATCCATAGTTATTTTACCAGGAACCTTCGTTGGATACTTGGATAGTATACATTGCAGCTAGCCTTATCTACCAGAGCACAGATATCCTGCGTTTAAATTTGAATATTGGAGAGAGCTCTCTCGCCAGGAGACTTTCTTCTCATTTTACAGATAAGCTATAGTTTAAGTATACTTCTAGACGAACCAGACTACTTTGACTTTGACTATCTGGAATCTGGAATTTTTCCGGAGTGCAGATCAGATATCCGCTGCACTTAGGCCCCATTGGGCCCCTTGTGCTTCCTCCGTGAGGGAAATGTCTCCCTAGGCCATCGACCAGCCCAATGTTGTACAAAAGGTGATGATGTTGCCCAGGGGCATTTCCCTCAAATTGGCCATAGAAGGCCAACGTTCCCCCAATATGGATTCTCTGGTCGATGACACGGCGGGACATTCGCTCGATCGTTTCATCTTCTTGTTCACATCCTCTGCAGATAGGTGTGTCACTTTGTCTCATGTTATAGAGGTGTTTCCTTACCCGGCAGTGTCCGGTTAGGATTCCTGTAACAAATCGCAATTTACCCCTGGACATTGCCAGATAGTTCCTCGCCGTCTCTTCGCTGGGATATCTCAAGAGATTTCTGGCAAGCTGACAGCTACTTGTTTCATCCCATAACGTCTTAAATTTTTTGTGGGTGTTTTCCTTTATTAATTGGAGTTTCGCTGCAACTGGTAGTATACTTGAAGGACCAGGCCCAAGGATACTCCAGTTTGTCAGCTTCTATATTGCCGTTGCATTGTGAGTGTCCTTTGACCCAGCATAGGCAGATGTTATTCATCTGACATGCTCTCACAAGTGCTTGGTGACATTCCCATGTTGATCCTTTAGTTATTTTATAATTTTTCAGGGCCAGTAGTGATTGTCTACTATCTGTGCAGATTCTTATTGTCTTGCCCGTTATTTCTCTGCGAGCAATCTCTTGTGCGGCTATGGTTATACCAGCGAGTTCTGTTTGTACTACACTGGAATTTTTATCCATAGTCTAGTTGCATCGGAGTCGCAGATTCCTGGAATATATACCACAGTCCTTTTGCTCCATCCTTTTTCTTTGATCCGTCCGTGAAGACATAGTTTACACCTTCAGCGCCGGCCTCGTCTTCACCAGTAGTATGTATGGTGTAAGGTTTGTCAAAGACAAGCCGAGGCGGAAACTTTGACTATATTTAAATTTCAATTTATCATAGTGTACTTGTACTTGAACGTCTCCATATTTAAATTGTACTGTATGTTAAGCCATTGGCTAAATTTACCACACGAATACCTGAATACCTCCGCTACTTAGATAGCACATTTACGTAATATCAGAAAACAAAACCCCTAATTGTTTTCTGATATTGTTTGTGTGAATCAACGTGCACGCTGAATCTACACAGGTAGTAGATAGATTTTTATTCTATTTTATTTTATGAAAGTGGGAAAGGGGATATATGTGGGGAACTTTAGGATGCAAGTTGTATATAACTTTTGGATTTCTTAATACAATTAGATATTAGTATACTGTGTTTTTTTATTTTCTTTCACCAAATTACTGAGAGAATAAATATCCAGTATAGTTGGGGACCATCTGATTTGGTTGCGATCAGTGCCGTCCACAGGTACTTAGTAGCTTCGGTACATTAGCTTAGACAAACTTGTATCGCCCACTTTTAATCACTTTAATGTACTCTGGAAGGGTAATAGGTATCGAATACGTTTCGTTATATTATGACAATGAAACACCCGTATTTAGTATAACTATCTTTGTTGTCAGATGTCACCACTTTAGACAGCAAGTACACAATTTACAAAGTCACTCGTAAATCTACTTCACAAAATATTTTGTGCATTTAAGTCTGGTTACTATAGTAATTGCCCTATTAGTATAGAACAAATATAACATACATATTTGAAAAAGACATTACATTGACTGTATGACTGTACGTCATATATCCTTAAAAGTCTTAAAACATTTATGTGTAATCTACACCATGTTTTCTGTGCCCGATCAATCTATATCAGATATTTTATATCGCATTATAGGCCCAAATTTATAACGTACTTGGGTTTGCTAAAATGTTGTATTGTAATATCAATATTTAATGTTGCTTTCACAATCTAATAGCCTTAAATATACTGTGTACTGTGCTTAAAACCTTACATAGGTGTTACTTGGATATTTGAACAAATTAATAAAATCAATATGAGGAATGAGAGCGAAATTCACAAATTGTAACATTTAATGAAGTACAAATAATATTTAGATAAGTAAATAGCTCGTTTAGTAATAATCGCGATATCAGTTGTTTGGCTTGCACGATGTTTTTTCTTTGCTAATATTAGGTTAAGATTAAAGCGAATGAATCACAATCATATTAGGACCAGTATGAAATCGGTTATTATAATTCTTGCTGGCGACCGGCGATATATTGCTACTAAATATACGCTATATGAAGTTTCCAGATGAGACACTATCATGGTGGAAACATTAATTCACCACACAAAGAAATTATTTACGAGTATTTACAATATAACACAGTAACACACATAATTGTATATTCAACATGTAATAAACGTGGCGAAAGTATATCTTTAAAGATATCACACAAACGTTTATCGTTAAATGTACATAATGAAAAACGTATGTAATTATTAACAAAAAAACGTATGTATAGTTTGTAACATAGAAATATGAGACATAAAAACCCCAGCAAAAGACCCTCATTATATCGATTTCTTCACACCTGCTACCGCATTTTTAACAGCGTTGTCGCTGTTTTATTAAATTACATATATGTATATGTAATTCAATATTCTCTAGCACATAGCTAAAGGAAGTAGTTGTTTTCAATAGGATCTACAAGATTTTATGCATTTTAAAGTTTAACATTTTCTGGATAACTGTTTGCGTAATGCTTTTATATATAATATGTTCAAATAGGACAAATATAAATAGTAGACTAGGTTTGTGTATTCTAAGAATTTGAGTTCCGTCAAAAAATAATATCATAAAACGTCACTGCAAGTATTGGAGTATTAATATTAGTATAAGTTGTCACTGCAAGTATTGGAGTAGTAAGTATAAGTGATCAATGAAACAGATCGTGCACCACTCTGAAGATCCTCAATAAAGGTGAAAGAACTTTACAACTTCTAAGTGGTTCATTTCCGTGTGTATGTCCAGATATAGAATTGGTAAGTGTATCTTTCTTATTATTCGTCTATTTACTTATTTCTCTATGTAATGAAATACTACAAACCCATGATTACTTTCCACAAAACAAATGTGAATAGCAAGAAACCTCAAAGCTAATATATATATATATATATATATATATATATATATATATATATATATATATATATATATATATATATATATATATATATATATATATATATATATATATATATATATATATATATATATATATATATATATATATATATATATATATATATATATATATATATATATATATATATATATATATATATATATATATATATATATATATATATATATATATATATATATATATATATATATATATATATATATATATATATATATATATATATATATATACAGGGTGGTCCAGTTTATAATACATTAATTTTAGGAGGTGATAGACAATCGAAAATGAAGGGGACTTTCCCCAGAAAATTTATTTCCAATGGGACTAATAACGGAGATACAGCCCTTCAAAGTTGGGAAAAAATAATCGTTTTATTCGCATAACTTTTGAACCGTTCAACCGATTTTATTCAAATTTTAAGCAAAGCTTACTAAAATAAGTCTCCGTCGAATGATTATAACGTGTTCCGTCAAACTTTTTCAGGAGCGTAGATAATGGGAGGTGCCACCATTTTTCCCCACCTATTTTTTACACCACTGGTTATTTTTTTAAATTGCTTACATTTTTGGATTCCAGATTTAATTTAGGAAAAAACGTTATAACTGCAAATTTTCGATTAGAGGCTTCGTTTTCGAGATATTTGTGAAAATTTAAAAACATGTACGAAAACGCCGATTTAAAATGAAGCAACACATTTTTAGAGTGCAATTCGGGCTACACATAATCAAGTAATCAAGTAGCCTTGCGTCACGCTTCGAAATGTTGACATTTCGGCATCTTTTGCACTTGTATTGTATCTTGTGTCCCATTGTTTGTGTAATATCTCCACGAAAACATGCCAAACTTATTCAATAATGCCGAGTCTGCAGACATACACTTTGTTTACGGATTCTGCGATGGAAATGCTGCAGCTGCTGTCAGGGAATATCGCAGAAGATATCCAGATCGGAGGCAACCAAATGCGCGTGTTTTTGTGACCATGCATCAACGTTTTCCTGACTTTGGCTTGAAAATCGTCATGGACCGGCAGCCTAGGGGACAAATTAATGAAGAAAATGCCATAATCAGAGCTTTTAATAACAATCCTCGGCTAAGTTCACGTAGAGCAGCCTTGCAAGTTGAGAAAATCTAAATCTAAAATATTGCGTGTTCTTCGTAAGGATAATCAAAGACCATATCATTTACAACCAGTGCAAAATTTACTTCCTGGTGATGAAAATCGTGGTCTTACCTTCTGCAACTGGATACTGAATTCTGTTCAAGAAAATCCACAGTTCCTACATAAGATTTTATGGACTGGAGTCCTGTTTCACAAGAACGGGAGTATTCAATCACCATAATTCTCACATTTCGGCTCAAGAAAACCCTAGAGGTATTCGAATTAGGTCCTTTCAACACGAATTTAGTGTTAACGTATGGCTTGGGCTAATCAACGGTTATATTTGTGGTCCATTTTTCTTACCACCTCGACTGAACTCTGTGCTTTTCCTTGACTTTTTAACAAATAACTTGTACGACCTGTTTGATGATATACCCGTCGAAGTACGCCATAATAGTTGGTTCCAAATGGATGGTGCTCCAGCGCATTTTGGACGACAGGTGAGAGACTGGATGAATGAAAATTATCCGGAAAGATGGATAGGGCGTATCACGAATAACGATCCACCTGAAGTAGGAAGAGGGCCAGTGTCTTGGCCAGCAAGGTCACCTGATATAACCCCATTAGATTTTTATGCATGGGGCTATTTAAAGGATGTTGTATACGCAACAACAATTGACACAAGGGAAGAGTTGATTGAACGAATTCAACAAGCATGCCACCAATTAAGTCAAAATCGACATCAAATATTGGCAGCAATCAATTCAATTACCAAAAGATGTCAAAAATGTATTGAGGCAGGAGGATTGCACTTTGAAAATATGTTGTAAATAATTATTGTTATTAATAGGTTATTGTATTATTATGGTTATTAAAAAACCTTTCGTTGTATTCATTGAAAACTGTTGGTTCAGGAAAATGTTATAAATTGTGATACAAACGTAATAAAGTTAATCTAATCAGAATTCTACAGCCATAACTATTTTTTATTTTTTTTCTAAATTTAAAAATATAATTTGGGGAGTCAAAAATAAGGAGTTAAAGGGTAGCCATCTTCCATCTCCCATTATCTACGCCTCTGGACATTTTTTAATCAAATGCGTCCCAGCAAATTTCGAGAGACATGGTTTACTATAGGAAATGGTTTAAATGTATTAAAATCTGAAGTATTGCACCTTGAAATAGCTTCATTTCAAATCAACTTCAACCTGCCGAAAGTTTTAAAACTTAAAAACATGACTTCAGCGTGATGTTTTCAAATTTTCACAAATATCTCGAAAACGAAGCCTCTAATCGAAAATTTGCAAGTAAAACATTTTTTCCTAAATTAAATCTGGAATCCAAAAATGTGAGCAATTTAAAAAAATAACCAGTGGTGTAGAAAATAGGTGGGGAAAAAAGATGGCACCTCCCATTATCTACGCTCCTGAAAAATTTTGACGGAACGCGTTATTACCATTCGACAGAGACTTATTTTAGTAATCTTTGTTTAAAATTTGCATAAAATCGGTTGAACGGTTCAAAAGTTATGCGAATAAAACGATTATTTTTTCCCAACTTTGAAGGGCTGTATCTCCGTTATTAGTCCCCTTGGAAATAAATTTTCTGGGGTAAGTCCCCTTCATTTTCGATTGTCTATCACCTCCTAAAATTAATGTATTATAAACTGGACCACCCTGTATATATATATATATATATATATATATATATATATATATATATATATATATATATATATATATATATATATATATATATATATATATATATATATATATATATATCCTGCGGTAGATAGGTCCTCCCCTAATAGACCATTTACATTGAATAGGTCTACCGGCGCGATCGGTCATCCATATATGGAAGACCGATCGCATCACATGACATGTAAAACAGTCCAGTTCATCAAACTATATCACCTAACAAATTTTCAGAAGGACGACCTATGTCGTTTTTTTGGATATTTTGTGTATTTTAGTTCCACACTTTGCCGTAGCGGCGAGCGCTGCTATCGTGGCGCGTATATTATCAGGTGGGTATTATACACCCATTTTACAGTGGATCAGTCATCCTCTATATATTCAATTTCTGATATGCGCTGTATCAGTCCTCCGTAACACTGACGACACTGTATGTATTGTGTTAGACCATTTAACAAGTTATTTAATGTGTTGGCGAGAGCTGTTAGGCTAAAGACAATTTCGGCCAGAAGCGCGGAAACATGGACATATTTAAGTTGCTGGAATAAATAGTATTTATTCCTATTGGTACAGAAACAGACTAAAAAGGTAATAACCTCTTTATAGAAATAAACAATTTATAATACGAACCAATGACGAGTGATGGTGATGGTTAAAAAAGCTATGTTAAAAATTTGCGAAAAAAAGACCCCTTTAAAACCTCAAAAGCAATTTGCAAAGTAATAGTTGCCCTTAGCGACCTCTAATTGAGTTTGTTTTGCAAATCTGATAACAAACAACTTTCGTAATGTATTTGATATACTAAAAGTATTTAGTAGCGCCGATATATTATATCAGAACGTGAAGAAGACAGTTTCTTTTTGTTTTTAATAATGGAATTAAGCATAAGAATTTGATTGTCCGGGGTCTACGTTGGGGTACGGGGTTTTCGCAAAAAATACGCGCCTGTGTGTCGAAAATTTATTTCTTATCTATATTTCATGCCTGACAACGGAACTAATATTCCGATGCGGGTTTCGCATGTAAATTTGCTACAAAGTAGGTACTGATGAATTTTCAAAATTGATGAATATTGCAATTTTCGATCTGAAAGGATCAAAATCTCTATTTAAGAGTTTTTGGGGTAGCAGATCAAGAATTTGTAAAAATGATATGAATATTCAAGATAGCGGATCCAAGTTCGTGTGCATTTTTGCCAGTGAATGTCTGAAAGAACTCAAAATCAGTCACTTGGGCATTTTGAGGTTTCTGATCACCATTTTTTTGTTAAAATTAATATTCAAGAAGGCGGCTCTACGACGGCGGGCAGTTTTGTCATTTATGGTCAGCAACAACTCAGAATCGTTATTTCGGAAATTTTATGGTCGCTGTTCACGAATTTTTTAGTCAAAATTAATATTCGATATGGCGGCTCGAAGATGACGCTGGTCCATTTATGGTCCGATTCGACTTCGACAAAATAAGCAAGAAAAAACATTTTTCTTGCTTATTTTACGAAAGGGTAAAAAAATGTGCATCTTTTTAAAATCAAATAGGCGCAGCGAATTAATAGTTCACAAAACATATATAGGGTGTTCAGCAAATCTAACAAGTTTGACAAATATTAAAAAAAGCAATAGGTAGGTTGCTTTTTTTAATGAAAAAATTACCTTTGAACAAGGCACCAAATTAAAACTTATATTTAAGATGACATTGACCTTACTTATACAGGGGTTAAAAAAGGTATATTCTTAAATAAAATAAACATTAAATAATTTTTAACATTTACAATTTAACTTTAATTTAAACAAAAAGGAATTTCATATGTGTTACTAAATACACCTCCACTTATGGTCCTCAGATTTTTCAAGCCTTAAGATAAGTCCTGGAAAACTATTTTTTTTCTTTATTAGAATAAAATTTTTCTAACACCATGACAGGGAAGGGGTTATTACAACACTTTTAGT
Organism: Tetropium fuscum; assembly: GCA_964058915.1. Taxonomy (NCBI): domain Eukaryota; kingdom Metazoa; phylum Arthropoda; class Insecta; order Coleoptera; family Cerambycidae; genus Tetropium; species Tetropium fuscum. The sequence continues at coordinate 464,611 of CAXKVY010018459.1, read as the reverse complement.
CAGATAATTTGAAAATAACATTAACATAAAATACAGAAAAGTAAGTGTGTTGTCTAAACCTATTTGTGTGACATTTCCATAGTCCTTTAAAAATGTTTATGAGAATATGTATATCAATATATATATATATATCTATGTACAATTGTATATATCATATTGCTATTTGTATCATTTCTTCAAAATCTGGCATATTCCCATAAGATGTTTAATAAAATTTTGTTTTTTAACTTTTAAATCATCATTTATATATTGAATTATACCCATACTAACTCTAAGAAATAATAGATAAGTAGCTATTATTTCTTAGCATTAATATAGGTATAATTAAGTATATGAGTAAGTATACTATATCATATTCCGATTAAGATTTAAAAAATTACTGAAGAAGATATTAATGAAAAACAGCACATTTTAACACAGCAAATTATTTTTTACACACTCATTAGTAATAGTTTGTCAATCTACAGAAACTTATATACACTTAATTTTTTAAATTTGAAAATAGTTTGAGACTAATGAAAATTAATGAATCTGTAATTAATACTCAGCCACAATGTATATAACATAAAAGCATCACAACTGAGAAAAAATCTAAGAAACTCTTTAAAACATTAAGTGTTTCTCAAAAAAAAAATTTTTTTTAATGAATGTATTGCAAAATGTATAATAGAAAAAATATAATAAAAAATTAAATAAAATATAAATAAATTCAAAATCTCAAGCATGCCGATTAAAATTAAACGCTTCCTGTATTGTTTCAACCACAAACCATAGATTCCGAAAATATCTTACAGCATACATATATATCTTAAAAATCATGCTATAAAAAAGAAATAATATCTGCCGAGAATATGGGACAACTTGAAACATTCAAATTATATGAAAACGTTCAAACGAGTACTGTATAATTATCGAAAGTATTTCATGGGGTATAAGTAGGTACTGTTCCAAGCTTCAAGCTTTAAATAATAATGAAAACCTTATTTAATATCATGAGTTGCAATTATTAGTGGCCATCTGTTACCCGCGACTTCATCTGCGCGAATTTAATGCGCGTTCTGAGCCCGCTCGATGGCAGCCTTTATGATATTAAGTCGTGGAAGAGGGAAGCAGAGGTAGGCGCCTTTCGGTGCGGCAACGGCGGCGGCATGCGCGTGGGGCGCCCGGTACTGGACACTGCCACATTAGTTTATTTTATTATTACTTAAAGATTATTACTCGTAACAAAGTAGAAATACTCGGGAAATTCACGTTAATAATTAATTATTTATTATATTGTTTATTATTATTATGTTTACATTGAATATTTAAGTTTGTTGTAAATATTTATTTTATCGGATTTTGTCCACAATTTCATGGATTTTAATTTTTTCCGCCGAACCCTAATTCTTGTTCTAAAATAAAAGTAGCGTAATTACTCCTTATAGCATCAGGCTATCTGCCAGTGAAAGTCCCGTCAAAATCGGTACAGCCGTTTCGGAGATGGGATTTTATTCACAACTTCAAGGATTTTATTTTTTTAAACAAACAAAATTATAAAAATTGGTTTTTGTTATAAATACCGTACTTTTGTTATTTTGACATTACAGACACTCTATTTTTATTTATTTGTATAGATTTTATTTAGAATATCATGGATTTTAATTTTTTACGCGGAACCCGAATTATTTTTCTAAAATAAAAGTAGTCTAAGTTACTCCTTCTAATAGCAACTACAGCAACTGTCAGTGAAAGTCACGTCAAAATTGGTCCATCCGTTTCGGAGATTAGCCGGAACAAACAGACAGACAGACAAAAATTTCAAAATAAAAGTAGCCTAAGGTACTCCTCACAACATCAACTATCTGCCAGTGAGAGTCCGGTCAAAATCGGACCACCCGTTTCGGAGATCGGATTTTATTCACAATTTCAAGGATTTTATTTTTTTGCACATAACCCTAATACTTTTTCTAAAATAAAAGTAGCCTAACTTCCTCTTTATAACATCAGCTATCTGCCAGTGAAAGTCCCGTCAAAATCGGTACAGCCGTTTGGGAGATCGGATTTTAATCACAATTTCAAGTATTTTATTTTTTTTCACAACCCTAATACTTTTTCTAAAATAAAAGCAGCCCAACTTACTGCTTATAGCATCAACTATCTGCCAGTGAAAGTCCCGTCAAAATCGGTCAAGCCGTTTCGGAGATTAGCCGTAACAAACAGACAGATAGACACACAAAAAATTTAAAATAAAATTAGTCCAAGGTATAGTGGACTGGAGTTTTAGTTGATTGAATGTCACAATTTGTTTTCAGTATACAGTCGGCTAACATCAAAGGTTTTTATAGTTGTTTGTTTATCCTTTACTCTTTGTCGCCAGCCGCCTGAATTGTGACACTCGGAAATTTAAAACTACACTCCACTATACTCCTTAATACAGCAGTTATATGCCAGTGAACGTCTCGTCAAAATCGGTCCAGCCATTTCGGAGATCGGATTTTGTTCACAATTTCATGGTTTTAATTTTTTTTGCGCGGAACACTATTATTTTAAATAAAAGTAGCCTATGCTGATTTAATAATACATCAGCTATCATTATCATTATCATATTATCATCAGCTGTGTCAACTTAATCATCAATATAACATATAATATATTCGATAGATGCGCGACATTAGTGCATACTGAAGAAATATGAACGTACACGACTGCTGTTGACAATGAAAGAAGATCCGGCAACACTGACGGATGACCGATCCACTGTAGTTTGTATATTATGTACATATCGGAAGACCGATAGCTGTTAAGTGATCAGGCGAATATGCAGCCGGTTGACTCAAATATAGCGGTTTAGTCGGAGGACCTAAATATAGGAATTTATATGTAAATAAAAAAAATTAAAATTAATAATTTTGGCGGATGTGTGATCAGTGTAAGGTAATATGTAATATAAATGAAGAAGATTTTATATATATTCACTCTTTCTGGTGGATGACTGATTGCTGCTTTTTACGAGGAGGACCTAGCTACTGTAAGATGTAAATATATATATATATATATATATATATATATATATATATATATATATATATATATATATATATATATATATATATATAATCGGTCGTGTTCACGCTTCGACTTTTAATACGTAGGTAATGCCCCGTATGGTCCATGATCTTAAATAACATTTATTAAAGTCCGACATTCATTCCAGTAGGTATTAAGTATTTATAAAATGAAACAAATTAATTAAAATATCAACTCTCGTACGCCCGCATCTCTTGTAGATGTATGCCTAAAAGTATTAGGCATACATCTATTTAGATGTTAAACTCTAAAATGCGTAATATTGTAGAATCTATTAAAATAACTTCTTTTCCTAGCTATATGCTAGAATGTATTGAAATATATACCGTAATTATTCATGAGAATTTAGAGAGAATATTCTGTTTATAGTTCAATATTTTCTAGCACAGAGCTAGGGAAAGTAGTTGTTTTAATAGATTATGCAAGAATTATATATATATATATATATATATATATATATATATATATATATATATATATATATATATATATATATATATATATATATATATATATATATATATATATATATATATATATATATATATGTATACGGAAGATGGAATAAATTAGAAAATCCAGAACATTCTACGTAAGTTACATTGAAACCCAATTATTTTTTTAGATCTCGGACCAAAAGGCCATTAAACTACGATCGAGGAGAAGAAAAAGAATCGAGATTAAAAAATGATTCTTACAAGCGGCCGGATTAAAGTTCTCAAATAGCCGTTTGTCTGGGCTGACACCTCGAATTTTTCTTCCACTCCGTTCAGGTACGATTTATACTTAGTCGGTATAATCCCATTTCCAGATAAACGGGCATAAATCTTCCGAAAAAACACGGATGGTCCTTAGCCGCTTGAGAACACCCACGTTAGATTTGCTGCTTTGGCGGATGGAAGGCGATTTAACTTGGTGATAGGAATCTTTCGATAAGAGACGTTTGTTATAAAATGTTAATATAATTTTCATTTGTCACGTTTCAGTGGATTAATTATTGTTCATTTTAAATTTGTTACCAAACCAAATAACAAAATGTAGTTATACAGAAAAAACTAAGTGCATTGAAATATAAGATTGCTGAATTTTGTGGACAGTCTAGACTAACAGATAATATTAAGAGATCAGAAATAACGTGTAATACTTTCAGCTATGTCGTATTACTATGATAACAAGAGTAGTCGCTCTGCACTGAGAGTTAGGTCTAGCTATGTATTCAGTAAGGAAATATCTGCCAATAGCGCGCAAACTTTTTTAATCGCTTTAGAGCTTTTCTTAAAATTTAATGGTATGTATGATAATTCCACTTAAAGCCGATAAAGTTTTAAAAGTAATAATTGAATAGCTATTTATGTAACCAGTTGGGGAAAAGTACTATTTTTTGTAACGAGCGGATTTCTGCGGAACGAGCGGTACCGAGTTCCGCAAAAGGATGGGAGTTACACAAAATAGTGTTTCCCGACGTGTTTCATACAAGATTTTTTCTAATTTTGACCAATTTTACAGAAAACTGAATTTTATACATTCAAAAACAATCCAGTAGATTGTAACAATGTGACAGCTTGTCACTTTCATAGCTTGTCAGTTTCATAATTGTATAAATAACCTATTATGAAATGAACTTTACAAAACCAGTTGCGGAAAATACTATAATTTATCTTCGTGTATTTAGATTCAAATTCAAAAGAGTATGAAATTCATCCTGGTCGAAGGAACTCTTACAAAAAGCTTGGTTGGTCAGACCGAACTGTATATGAACCAGCTTAGATATTTTGAACTCTTTCCCGTTCTCGTGCTTCTCTTTGTGCAGGTAGCTGTGACACAGAAATAAAAAGTCTTTGAAATCTGAAAGTTGTAGCCCGTGGCGTCATTATCAGAAATTTGGGATTTTTTTTCTGGCTCCCTCTATAAGGGAGTGGGCACTATCCACTTCAAGGTGAGTATGCCCTCGCAAAAGGTTTTTGTGGTTTATCACTTTCAGCTGGGATTAATTTTAAAAAGGCAGTATAATATTATAGCATAGAAACATAGCGCCCTCCCTTTCTTCGCAATAAATGACAGAACAGTAAATATACTCATCTTAAGACGGATAAATAGAATAGTTATTTGACCAATTGATGTACCTATTTCAAATATTTTTCGCTCTATACCAATGGAGATAGTACAATGGAACGGAGATATATGTCCAGTTAGTCACAGAAGAGGGACTTAGTATTCTTTACCTCTCGGTGATTTTTTGACTTGATATTGTGTAACACTGTCTAATTTGTTACTTAATCTGAATTAGAGTTTGAAAATATTTTCCCTGAAAAAGTTTCAAAAAGTCATGTCACTAGCATTATAAACTTCAATTTGGGTAAAAGTAAACTTACAAGTACAGTTGACCTCTGAGGTACAGAATATATATATATATATATATATATATATATATATATATATATATATATATATATATATATATATATATATATATATATATATATATATATATATATATATACAGGGTGAGTCAGTTTTTTGTAGACAAACTTTAACAGGGGATAGAACGCACGTTTTTAAAAAGAAAAGTGCCTATAAAGATATGGCCGATCTAGCTTCCTAAGGAAGATACAGGGTGTTAAAATTTAATTTTTTTTTACATTAATGTGTAATATTTTCTGAACGGAATGATATATTCACTAAATATTTTACACATATCTTAACCTGCATAGGATCAACATGTTGTATTGTTCCTGTCGAAAATACTATAGTGGATGTTACTTTTTTCGGGTACTTCGACTATTCTGCATAATAGAACTTTTTTTTCGTACGCCACTGACATTATCTGATACATATTTCTAAAATAACGGCCCCTTAGTAACAATTTTGATCTCTTGTAATTTTGCTCTAACTATGACAGTTTTCGAGATATTGGTCGTTGTTTCTCTGACAGTGTAATGTCGTTATTATAATTTTTTTTTCTCGAATTTTCTTAATGACTTATAAACGAACGCTTAGATTTTTTCATGTTTGGGGGATAATGCCTATTAATTAAGGCGCATAAAACAAGCGGTAAGAATGTTCAAAAACTTGCACAGTGGCGGGGTGGAAGGGGTGCTCCACCCCTTTCGTAAACAGAACTTCTACGCCAAAGACTATTTAAAAAAAACTGTTATTTTCTTTATCTACATACAGTTTAACAAAAATAATGTCCCTTCTTCTGTTTCTAAATTCCTGTGCGTTTCCTAGTTATTTTGATTTTTAGTGTTTGATGTGGTACTAAATTAAGTAATTTATTTATTACCAATAATAATTATCGGCTAAATATTTAATTCTTTCAACGAAACCTACTTAAATATGGTTTGTTAAGGATTCTAAAAAGCCGAAATCTCTTTATCTCTTTCCGAGTAATTACAATTACAAAAAAAACATTAGATGAACATTGATGTTAATGTTTATGGAGATAAACATTTTTGAAATTATAGCAATATTTAATTAACAATAATAATTGTGGAATAAATAACAATTGTTAGCAATAATGATTTATAAATAACAATTAGAAGAATTAATAACAATAACACTAGTACCTACATACATAAAATTAGATACTTTGTTCAAAATGTAAACAGTTCTTCTCAATACACATTTCACTGCGACGTATCATAGAACGTCTTAAGTTAACTAAATGATGCACCCTTATTTCATTGCAAGCATCTCTAATGCGATTTTGAAGTTCCTCAAGTGTATTAACCGGAGTGGTATACACTATTTCCTTAATGAATCCCCACACAAAAAAGTCAAGTGGTGTTAAATCGGGGGATCTGGGAGGCCACGCCACTGGACCTCCACGACCTATCCACCTCCCTGGATAGTTATTGTTTAGCCAATTTCTTACATTTCTGCCATAATGGGCCGGGCACCCATCAAGTTGAATCCAAGACTGTCTTCTTAAATTCAAAGGAATGACTTCCCATATATTACCATGGTGTTCTTCTAAAAATTGTAGGAAATTTTCTGAATTTACACGTTGTGGCAAGAAATAAGGTCCAAACACGTGGTTGCCGTAAATTCCAATCCAGACATGTGTACTAAATTCATGTTGAAAACTTCGTGGTCGAATGGCATGTGGGTTTTCATGTGCCCATACATGCAGATTGTGAAAATTTACTATACCACGACGAGTAAAACAAGATTCATCAGTCCACAGTATATTGGATAAGAAATCCCTATTATTTTGAATGGAGTTAAGAACCCACCTACAATAAGTAAGTCTTCGTTCAGCGTCACCTGGACATAAACCTTGAACAGGTTGAAAATGATATGGGCGTCTGTGATCCCGTTTTAAAACCCGGGAAATTTTACTTTGGGAAATACCAAGAGCAATAGCAGCACGTCGAGTACTTGTCGTTGGGTTCCTATTAAATTCCCGCAATATACGGTCTCTATCTCGTCCACGGTTGTTCTGTCGGCCCCCGGGTACATTTTTCAAACCCTGGTTAACAAATCGACGGTGGATACTCACAAAAACGGAATGATGAGGTTGTCGTCTATTTTGAAATCTTCTTCGATACTCCCTAGCTGCGTATCTTGAATTCCCATTTGCGAACCCATAAATAAAATGAATGTCGGCTTGTTCGCTATTTGTAAATGTAAACGGCATGTTACAGTAATTAAAATCTGGCAAATCACATAAAATAACTTTTTAATCTTAAAAATAATAATTAATAACAGTGAAAATATTCAAGATGAAGCAAAATTGTTTGTAGATAAACTTGTAATACGTCAAACTGTCGTATCAAAATATGACATAATGCTTACTTGTTTTCCAAGGAGTATAATATTTTGTTGCAATTATTACGTACAGTTACAAATACGCTAGTTTTAAATGGAAATTATTTAGCAAACAACAACAAAAATTGAAACAGAAATTGGTATATGCACAAGTTTAATAAAACTTAAAGAAATTTTTAAGACTTTTGGCAACTGCACAATAATCTATTGTATTGTAAGTACATTTGTAATTTAACAGATTTCAACATATAAAAGTATTGTATTTGAGTAAGGCTTGATATAACAAATATTTATTTTGACTACATTGGAAAAAGATAAAGAATAAGAGATTTCGGCTTTTTTAGAATCCTTAACACACCATATTTAGGTAGGTTTCGTTGAAAGAATTAAATATTTAGCCGATAATTATTATTGCTAATAAATAAATTACTTAATTTAGTACCACATCAAACACTAAAAATCAAAATAACTAGGAACCGCACAGGAATTTCGAAACAGAAGAAGGGACATTATTTTTGTTAAACTGTATGTAGATAATGAAAATAACAGTTTTTTTTAAATAGTCTTTGGCGTAGATGTTCTGTTTACGGGGTGGAAGGGGTGTTCCACCCCTTCCACCCCGCCACTGTGCAAGTTTTTGAACATTCTTACCGCTTGTTTTATGCGCCTTAATTAATAGGCATTATCCCCCAAACATGAAAAAATCTAAGCGTTCGTTTATAAGTCATAAAGAAAATTCGAGAAAAAAAATATAATAACGACATTACACTGTCAGAGAAACAACGGCCAATATCTCTAAAACTGTCGTAGTTAGAGCAAAATTACAAGAGATCAAAATTGTTACTAAGGGGCCGTTATTTTAGAAATATGTATCAGATAATGTCAGTGGCGTACGAAAAAAAAGTTCCATTATGCAGAATATCCGAAGTAACCGAAAAAAGTAACATCCACTATAGTATTTTCGACAGGAACAATACAACATGTTGATCCTATGCAGGTTAAGATATGTGTAAAATATTTAGTGAATATATCATTCCGTTCAGAAAATATTACACATTAATGTAAAAAAAAATGAAACTTTAACACCTTGTATCTTCCTTAGGAAGCTAGATCGGCCATATATTTATAGGCACTTTTCTTTTTAAAAACGTGCGTTCTATCCCCTGTTAAAGTTTGTCTACAAAAAACTGACTCACCCTGTATATATATATATATATACATATATATATATATATATATATATATATATATATATATATATATATATATATATATATATATATATATATATATATATATATATATATATATATATATATATATATATATATATATATATATATATTCTGTATGATATGGTCCAATTGAATAGCCTGCTAGGTCACCTGACCTATGATGGACTTCTCTCTGCGGAGCACTTTGAATGAAAATCTGTACGCTGACGGCCTTCCACATAATTTAGATGTTTTGAAGCAAAGAAATAAGAGACGTAATCAGATAATTTATTAGGCTTACTGTAATCCGAAAATTATACGGCGAGTTTATAAGAAGAGCCGAAAATGTGTAGATGTTTGAAATAGTATATCCCCCTATTGAAAAATAGTGGGAATATCCCCCTATTGAATAACAGTTGCTTTATTAATTTTATTAAATAATTTATAATTTTATCTGTAGTATTTTTTAAATTTAATCAGTTATGTATGTAGTAAAATTTGATTTAAAAGTTTATATATTGTTACGAAATCGTCACAAGCGATTTCGCATATAACTGACAATTCCCTAGATCTAGGAATAATTTAGACAATCTGGCAACACCGCACCCTACGATGTGGCAAGATCGCATCTGGGGCTGCCAGATACAACCCCTCAAAGACGAAAAGGCGAAGTCTGAACCTAGATCCTCTAGGACATCAAATAACCGAGATGCGCCCCCTGGCCCCATTTATAATAGTTGCAATATGAGAATATGAGAGCATGTGGACTATTTTGGAGAACCACCCTATGCCGGAACATTTTTATATTTAAAAGAAGTCTAGAATAGTATTTTTCTTTTTTTAAAGAAGTATAAATTGTATATTGTATTATAAGAAATTCGGTTAAGTTTTATTATTTACTAGATATATTTTGATTTATTTATATATTTTGATTTTTAGATTATTTAATTATATAAATCCAATTAATATACCTAGTAAATAATAAAACTTAACAGAATTTCTTATAATATACATAGTACAGAGGTTAAATATAAAATTATTGATAGTACTTAAATATTTAGGTACAGAATACCTTAGAGACAATATCGTTCAGAATGGGGCACTTTGAAATTATTTACGAAAAAACCTCGATGCGGACTACCAGTCCGTTAAGCGCAACTACTGTTAATTAGGCGATCATACCAATACGAGACATGAAATAATATTCTCATTGTAACCAATAACTCAGTCATATCAAGCTAATTCAAAAAGGATAACTATTTTATAGGTACATACAAAATGTACACGTGTGGCAGTTATTTTGTTGAAATTGCACAATAGTTCCTAGGCTATTTAGAAATGAAGGAGAGTAATAAAAGCTCACTAAATTTGAAAACCCCAATAAATATAGTGCGGGTACTTATTTTCTATAAATTGTCTATCTATATCTAAATCTATCTAAATCTATAAACTAAGCAATTTATGCAATTTATAAAAATATATAATTATTTCTTTAGTTTACCCGTACTTATGGAAATGTATTCCTGCTGGACTGTTGTGATCTGTCCTTGTCTAATGCGTTTTAAACTATCGCCCGAGCGCTCTCATTGTCATTTGGCATGAGTTTGCTGTGTTTGATAGCCGAGTTTTTACGTAATGTAACAATCCATTCAGTTGGCATAATAGGGAACATTCCCATTTTCTTTTATTTTCATAAACATATTCTACCATACTGAAAAATAAGATATGCAAAGCAAAACATGACGCCTTAATTCCCATTAATAAATTGGTTATAAATTATTAATTTATAACCAATTAACCTATTATTAAAGTCTGGCGGGCGAGCGATCCGTTTCAAACAGGTTCAAAGCTGTGACGTCACATCCTACAATTTACAAATTATGAGACCACCGATTCGGTCGGCTACGGAAGATCGCAGTACTCGACCGCTTGTTTTCATAGGTCATTCGGCCGCTTTCCAGCGCAACGCCTACCGAATATTGTAGGCTGTGACCTCACAGCTAGTTTTGGGCCGCGTCAATTTTATCGCTGTTTAGATCCTTATCTTATACACTAATCGCGCGGAATTAGAAATCTTTTTGTTCGTTTTGGTCGATTTTTTTTTCAAATTGTAGGTTTTTCTCTTAGGAATATCACTGTCTTAGTTATTTTGGTAAAACGAATGATTTTGATATTATACCAGGTGCTATAAAAATGTAATGTTTTTTTCCGAAATTTCAAAACGTCCTGTGGGCTATACAAGGTATTGCAAGTTATTGCAATTATAGCCAATTTAAAGCCTCATGTTTTTTCTACATTTTCTTTTTTTATTCATTTGTTTATCTCTGTTACTTCATGAAATACACCGTTTTGAAACACCATATGCTTTTATTCACATGAAATGCATTTATCGGACAACTCAAACAGCTAGCAAGCTATGGAAATCGAAGATTACACGTCATAAACTGACAACTGTGTCATTAGTTTTTTGTTGACAGTCCAGCAGTAATTAGTGAATAATGGAACGCCAAACCAGAAATTTAACTCGTGATGAATGTGTTGAGGCAGCTACATTACATGGTGAAGGGTGCAGTTACAACCGCATAGCTGGAAGGTTGGGAGTGTCTCACACAACTATAGCGAGAGCAATTCAAAGATACGCGGAAGCAGGAGAACATTCCAGACGGGCCGGTCAAGGTAGATCTCGTGTTACCTCTGCTATCCAGGATCGCTTTTTAAGAGTAAATGCTGTAAGACAACGATTTATAACTGCAACACATTTAGGAGCACAACTTCAAGACGCAGGTGGTCCACTCATATGCGTTCAAACTGTACGCCGACGACTGAGGGAGGCAAATTTAAGACCCAGGATTGCTGTTCGAGGACCCGCATTAACAGTAGATCATCGAAGAGCCAGAGTGAATTTTGCCAATGAGCATGTTAATTGGATGGAAGCAGATTGGGAACGTATTCTTTGGACTGATGAGTCAAGGTTCAGTTTGTATAATTGTGATAGACGTAATCGCGTCTACCGAAGACCCGATGAGCGATACAGTCAAGGCAATTTTTTGCACACAACTTTATATGGAGGTGGATCCGTCATGGTGTGGGGCGGAATATCTTTTACTGGGCGAACGGACATGGTAACTGTGAATGGAAATCTCAATTCTGACAGATACATCACAGACATTCTTGAAGCACATGTTTTGCCTTATGCCCCCTATATAGGACCCAATTTTTTACTTATGCAAGACAATGCGCGTCCCCACACGAGTCTTATCGTGAGAAATTATCTTGAAGAAGTAGGAATAGATCACATAGACTGGCCAGCCCGTAGCCCCGACCTTAACCCCATTGAACATGTTTGGGATTTTATCGGTCGGCGGTTACGAAGTGAGGGACGACAACCCCAAAATTTACAAGAATTGGAAGGACGCCTAGTCGAATTATGGAATGGCCTAGATCAGAACCTAATCAGAACTTTGGTTTTAAGTATGAACCAAAGATGTCGGGAGGTGATTCGCGGAAGGGGTGGAAACACCAGATACTAATTCTCTATTTACTTTTGTTTTGTTTCCTGTTATTCGTTGTTTTATTGATTAAAGCAATCCATTTTTCTAGGTATGTTTTTTGAGTTTTTGTCCTTTTAAGACCTTTTTCTCTTCTAAAACACCTTGCATCTTTCAATAAATTATAAGATATCAAGGAAAACAGAACGCAAAATGAGGCATTGAACCAGTATAATGAGTAATAAATAATGAGCACTTGACAAAAAAGAAAGTTAATAAATTTAATAAAAATCACGTCAACTCAAAAATTGGATATTTTATGAAGTAACAGAGATAAACAAATAAATAAAAAAAGAAAATGTAGAAAAAACATGAGGCTTTAAATTGGCTATAATTGAAATAACTTGCAATACCTTGTATAGCCCACAGGACGTTTTGAAATTTCGGAAAAAAACATAACATTTTTATAGCACCTGGTATAATATCAAAATCATTGGTTTTACCAAAACAACTAAGACAGTGATATTCCTATGAGAAAAACCTACAATTTTAAAAAAAAATCGACCAAAACGAACCAAAATTGTCGAAAATACATAACGTCAAATTTGAGTTAACCTTTTGGTTGTGCGTTAAATAAGTTGCGCAGTGTATATGATTGGAAGTATTAAGAAGATAATTACCGATATTAAAGAAAAACTAAATGATTATATAAATGCTTTTCATTTCTTATATTATGATTCGTCCTGCGTAAGTTATAACGCAGTGCTTCTACGATAGTGTTTACATTTACGGGCCACATTTAAAACCAGTGTGTACTAACATACTTAAGTGTATAAATACAACATTACGTATAAAGAATTTACGTCGTATATAGAAGCGTTTTTTTAGACTACGATAACGCTAGATAATATGGCTTTAGCCGTTTTAGTTGTGTTTACAAAGTGGCGTGGAATAATTACCTTTTAGGTTGATATCTCATTAGAGATTAAGAGAACATTAAAGTAAACTATGAAGAATCTGATGAGGCAAAGAGTTATTTCTCATATAATACCGCACTAAAGTGATAAAGTATTATTTACATTAAAAAAAAACCTTATGCCACTCGCGTGCGGTAGAAACCTACAACGTACAATCCTGTTTATATAATATCGTTGGTAGATACGCAACCATACCAGGAAGGGATTCAAATTGACTTGGGAGCCCGAAGACGCTCCCGAAACGTAATGCGGAGACACCCAACAAATCACGACGTCCGAGTAGTAGTGCAATAAAAAGAACCCCAAAGCATACCCTTGAAAAAAATAGTACAAGCAAGGCATTTGGTGATCTTGCGCTTACCATCTTATGGACCATACTAAAAGCCCCCTAAATTCCGAGCTGTGCTCGCCCGCCATAATAAAAAATGGCAGTTGGTTTCCAAATTTTTGTATAATTCAAAATTTTGTATATACATCTTTTACCGTTCGAGATAGAAAAAAAAGTGTTAAATATCTACGTATAAAACAAAAATATATATATTTCTTTTATTTTGACATTTAAAGTGACACTTTTCAAAACCCTTTGACTTTAGGACACGTCTTACTTTTCACAACCAGCTACGAAAGTAAAATTTTACGCAACTTATTTTGTAAAGGTCATTTCACAGTAAGTTATTTAGACAATTATGAACCTTTGATGTAATTATAACACTCGGAGTAGTTTCCACAAACACCAAAACACTTTCACTTTTCGCCAACCAAGTTGGCATCATCCGGAGACGATGATATTACAACAAACAGTTTTAATCGTCTCCGGATTATGCCAACTTGGTTGGCGAAACGCGCGTCCAGCGAAGTGAAAGGGTTTTTGTGCTTAGCGCGTAGTTTTGTATACTATCGAAACATAAAAATTTGTTATTGTAACTTTAGATTTCCATATTTCTATCAACGCATGGGTTAGGTTCTTCAATAGATGTTGCTATTCACTATTTTAAAGGTGCAGGTGCTCTAAATTCGAGGTTAGATCCCACAGAAATTGAAAAGATGCTTCCTGCGGTGAATATTATTTACGAATGAATGAAAATTACGTACTTTATAATAACTGAATACAAACAAATTAAGATTTAAGTGTGTCGCTTAAGGACACGTCTTTATCTTTATCTACTCTCTTCTCTATATGCTCCCTCTCTTTATCTGCGCATTTCGGGGCTAAGTTGAGTTTGGTCAAGCTATACAGTGTTGCCGTATCTTCTCGCATCCACCTTGTTACAACCGACAAATTCGCTATTTTTGTTCCCATTTTCGTCTGTTGCATCTAAAATACTAAAATACGTAGTCTCTCGGATTTTTCCGTTAATTATTCTTGAAGATTTGATCTATCGCAGAATGAACTCTTCATAAGACTCCATGTATAAAGACACAACGTTGAGATAAATTTTCTCTCGGACGACGCATATGAGATCAATAAATTTATGGTTAGGTGTATGAACATATAACAATCCTACAAAAACAAACATTCCATGCGCGTTCTCAAACTTTATTTACGCCCTTAATATGTGAATAACTTACCTTAGACATACTACCGTTACAGAAAATATACTGTAATTAAAAAGCTCTTGGAATAAACATACGAGAATGCGTTATGAACTAATGTCATATATATTATTTATATATTTATTTATACGTCATTAACATTATTTATATCATTAGTTAGTCAATATCAACCCTGCTGATGTGAACTCAGAGCCTACATGTGAACTTAGAGACTACATTAGTCCACTCATTATGTATTTAAAATACACCATTTCCTGCAAAAGGTCTGACATAAAAGTACATAATGACTGGACTACATCCCGATTTGCAACCACAGAATATGAGCTTCAGCAAATTGCTAAGTGCTGTATCTAAATGTATCAAAACTGGTTTCAAAGTCCCATAAATTCACTGCTGCACTTGTAGGAGGCAAAATTGCCAGGCTAAATGTGGAGCTGTTTACTGATCAACCGATTGTAAGAATAAACATCTAGAGGTAGAGGTGCTCCTCGAGCGTCTGTGAATTTCCCCCCTGCAGCTATAATGTTCGATAAATGGCGTCGGCGCCGGTTCAACAAATGGAGGGCCAGACCCCGGAAGTCGTCCATCACACGACCATCCACCACCTGCGGTTCAAACCAAATAAAATCAAATCTAACGGTGTAAAATCAGGAGATTTACTGACCCAACGACATCGGCTGATTACTCTCTGGAAAACAACAGAATGTTTTCTCTAGGAAAAAAATATGCTCTTTCTTCCTCAAGACAAGCATTTTTTTTTAATATTATCTTAAGTTACATACGTGAGTTGAAAGATGAATGTGTTTAAAATGTCCCTTAAAACTCTAAGAATTAAGAACCCGGTACAAATCCATACATATTTGACAGTTTTATAGCGTTTTAAATCTTAGACAATTTTAAGGTGTTCCAAAGCAATTATGAGAAGTATACCTATTATCTAAGTGCAATAGTCAGTGGACGTAGCTGGTATATTAGTATTATTTGTTTTGCTAATGTGCTAATGGGTCGTTTACATACATTTCCTCAGCAGATTGGAGACTACTAAGTGACTAAGTTTTCTTGTTGATAATATCCACATAATGTATGTGGATATGAGAGGTACTCCTCCCGAGAGGAGTACCTCTCGGGAGGAGACATTTAGTATTGTCGGGTGTCACTACTACTTCTTCTATTTAATCTTTGGACTCACTTTTGCGTCGGTGTATATAAATTTTGTTCACAGATATAACGTGGTAAGCCGAAGAAAGGAATTCTGAATCGCTTATGGATGAATGTCACTTGTCTTGTATTTCAGAGTTCGACCTTGAGTTTAATTGGTGGAGGAATCAATTGGGCTGTGTTTGAAAATATGTGAGGGGTGAAAAATTGTTGTAGAAATTGTATCTTTATTGTATGTGTATATGACGTAATAGGTAGGGATATATAATAAGATAATATGTAACCGGAGCTCGGGTAAAATTTTTCAAGGTTTTCAAGCCACCTGCTCAATTAAAAAAAATCTACTGCATTCGAAAATTAGGTTTCATGAAACAATAATATACCAAAATTATGAGAACGCTATGGTTGGTGTCTTGGTCGCTATTCTGCCGTATTTACACCCTCGAATCCCCAGGTGTCTAACCTAACCCAATTCCGCGTTACGTCGACCGAAAATAAAAAAATTATAAGATTTATCTCGATGTGTACATGTCGTACAAGGTGGTCTTGCACCAGGAGGTGGGGGTGTAGCTCAGGCCGGCTCCAGCAAGCGTGCTCGCTCGAAACAGTAAACGTTCGTTTGTTTCGTTTACTAAATGCACGGCATACCGAGACCCGGCCAGTCGCGTGTTTGATTTTGCTTTACGATCGAATTCGAAAAAGGTATACCCGTTATCTGCTGCTACTTAATTTTGACGATCCGATCTTAAGGGGCCGGTGCCCGATTGTGAGTTCCGTTGCTTTAATTAGTTTGAAGTATCAATTAGTGAACCGTTAGAGGGGATTCGACTTGTGTTTTACGGTGCCTGTGACCTATATTTTTTGGAATCTGGATATAGTTTTATTTTCGTGATCATAGGTATGTTTACTCCTATAGCTTACGTTTATTTATGTACCTGGCCGTTTTTCTATCGATGTGTAAGAAATGTAAATAAATGTGTTTGACGTTCTTGTAAACAAACGTAAATAGTTCATACTGATCTATCGGATTTCGCAAAAAAGTAAACATTATATTTTAGATAAAAAAATTATATGCAATGTGTTCCCTCCACCTAGACCCTGTCTCACTATACACAAATCTTTGTTTTTGATGTCGTAATGTAGTTTCTATTTTTACTTAAATTAACCAAATTGTATATTATGACAATAACGAGACAGTAAATTAAATAAAATACACGTATGCATAATACACATAAATTAATATTCTTTAAATGGCTAAACCAACATGCGTTTGCTAACATATACCTACCTAGATAATTAATCCGATTTATTTTTGCAACTGGAAAACGTATTTTGTTTGGGTTTAAAGAAAAATACGCACCTAACTACCTACCGGTGAGATTCTTAAAAATCACCTTGATTTAATAGGATATTATTTTTCATTCTTACTTTACTATGTATAGAAAATATAGTAAATATTTTTTTATTTAAAAAAAGCGGTCGAATTGTTTTCAGATTTTTTTCTTCAAGTCAAAGTTAAATAAGAAACTCCATAATACGATCGTACTTTTGAAATTTTTAGTTGTACTATTGTTTTTAAGTACTGTTGAAAAAGTCGGAAAACTTTTTACATAGCAGTTATATAATAAGTACGTAAAAAATAGTAAGAAAATCTAGGCAGGCCAAACTAATGTAAATTTTTTAATATATATGATATCTTTTCATTTTATGCTTCTTCCTATGGTCTAATTGTTATTTTTTTGACATTCAGGTAATTTTAAGTCACCCTGCATATAAGCAATGTAACTAATCATCTCACAATATTAATTTGACATTTAGGTGCAACTCTCATCATAATTAATTATGAATATCAGACTCAAAAATATTTGTTCATTTACACCTATTCCAAGGAAAATCAATAATAATAACTGTTATACCTACAAGTTGTTTGTTAAAAGTTATAGTATATGGATAGCCAATGTATGTTGATCGTGGTGTTAATTGGTTATAATTGGTCATTTAATTGAGGAACACAATTATAAGGCCAATTAGTTGAAATATAGACAGAAAGAAAGGATAATATTTATTCAAGACATCGTTTTTCTTGCCTATTTGAAGAGCATTATTAAGTGACCATCAACTGATACTGTATTGTCAAAAAATAAACCCTTAACTCTCCTTAACTAAAACTCTCTCAGCGCTTTATTAGCAATGTTCAATCACATAATGAATATGAATATACCCAAGCTAAATATAGACCATTTATAGTGTTTTCGTTTGATATACAAACTAGAGCACAAAATTACTTATTTAGTTTTGAATGTACAACTTGGTGCTCAATTTAGCCAATAACAATTTAAAATAAAAGGAAGAAATTAAATTGCTATTGTCCAGCAAGGACCACGGGGAGGTAAGAGCGCCCCTTGCCAGGATCATATCACTATTCACTATCTGAAAATAAGTTTAAAATAACTTTCACTAGGTACTGTCTTCATTTACATTTATTATGACTGGTTTAACGGGAGTATCCGGAGTATCCATCGTAATATAGATCCCACATTCTTGATTCCACCTTCTTCACATGGTCTATACATTTTATCCAGTTGGCCGCATTTACTTCTTTGATTGCACCATTGAGAAGTATTTTCTCATCAGCTAACTTAAATGTTGTATTTTCTCTAGCAACTTTCCCTTTTATTTGCGCCCAAATAAGCTAAATTGGGTTCAGTTCGCTGTGATATGGAGTCGATCGAATTGCCTCCATTCCTCTTGCTTTGGTCATTTCATCCACTACATACTTCTTAAAAGTTGCGAAAATGTTGCCAGAGGCAACAATTCAGCTTTAAGTAGTGAATCATCGTGTTTAATGTTTCTTTCCAACCAGTCTTTAATTTGCCCTTTCCGCCATGGAGTTGTGGGCAGCTGTTCTGTTCTACGAGAATGATAAAATTATTGTTTTTTATTTTATTTTCTATATTAGGATACCTGCGCGCGCCACTGAGCACCGCATTCCATTAGTTTTCATATCAAACGAAAGCACTATAGGCTTTTATAACACTTATAGCTTTGCACTTTCCATTTTTTTTTCCTTAGCTTTTTCTCATCCAAAAACGAGTCGAGAAAAGACTTTTCCCTGCGAGAAACTCGGTTGTCCCGCTGAGAGTCGTAGATTTCGAGATTTTCTGTTTATTGCTATCAGAAAAAAAGTAACGACAAAATCGCACCCTGCACGATTAAATCAAACCATGCAAAGAGCCTGAACTGAATAAAACCTGAACTGACGCAACCTGGCCTGAAAACGAGCCGAAAATAAATTTTCCAACCGTAGAAGTCGTACGTCCGGCTGCGAGCCCTCGATATCGAGGCTTTTTGTTTATTACTGTCAGTAAAGTATTAACGACAAAATCGCACTCTTCACGACTAAATCAAACAAGGTGAACGGCAAAATCTGAGCCAAAAAACGAGCCGAAAAAAATGTTCCAAGCCGAAAACTCGGTTTCCTGCTGATATTCCATAATTTCGAGGTTTTTTGTTTATTATTATCAATAAATATTTAACGACAAACTCGCACTCTTCGCGATTAAATCAAACAAGGCGAACGGCAAAATGTGTGCCGAAAAAAAATTTACCCGATAAAAATTAAAAAAATTAAAGCGCTGCAAATTTTTTTCTTTCACGATTAATTAACGGCTAAAAATGGCAAATGTTTATGCCATAGCGATCGATTTGCAAAAGTTGACCTGCTACTTTATGGACATAGTCAATTTTTATATCTTTTAGGCATCTATTATCTTTTAATACTCCCAAATATATAAAATTCTCAACCTCCACAAAATATGAAACCGCCCCTAGTCCCTGTTTATTATTCAATTCCATACGCTTTGTTTAATATTAAATTTTCATCCTACTTTTTCCTCTCTCCTTTGTATCCTTGTATTTTGAATTGTATCCTCTCCAAATATTTCCTATTTCTCACTATCAAGACTCTACCATTAGCATAAGCTAGGCACTGATGACTTCTCCTGATAACAGTCACGTATTATTAATTTAAAAATTTACAGTCTTTAGTATTTCTACTGATTGACCAGCACAGTTACTCAATGATAAAGCACATGTAAAAATATTATCAATAATTTCTAAGTACATGATATTATATACACAGTTATTTTTAGAAGTAGTACCTTATAGTTTACTAGAAGTAGTACTTATATGTTTTATGCTAAATTGTATACAGTACTCTGTTGTACGGTACTAAGAGTTTAAAAAAATAATGTGTATGTTATCATTATTAGGTGTAATTATATTTATAAGTGTGCAAATTCACGTTTTTTAAAGATGTGCGTGATTATTAGTATTACTATCGTGTGCAATTATAAGGATACCGTATAGAATTAAAATTAAATAATAATCAACAAATTATAATTCATATATAGCCATAAACGAACTGTGAGATGGGAGTGCATTTATAATATTATGGAAACATTTCATAAAAAATCCTCAGCCTTCATACTAAACGTTCTGAGCATATCTCCAATCACGACAATTAGTTCCTAATTAAATGTTACATCGTATCTCACTTTCCTGTTAATCAATTGCGCAGAATTTCGCAAAGTGTTAATTAGATATTACCTCATTATAATGTACTGCATGAAAATCGTTTATTGACTAGGCACGTCAGCGGTCCAAAATCGTCACACCTATTCCTTAAACCTTACAAATCGGTCAAATTTAATGTTTCCTTTTCATATTAGGCGAGCTAGGCAATAGATTTTTTTGACAAAAAACAACTGCGGCAACACCGCCTTGACACGATTACAAGACTCGTGAATATTGTTAGATCGGCGGTAAATTCTACAAATTACCACAAACCACGACAGAGATCATCGTTTTCGAGTAACTCGCATAACATAAACATTAGAGCTATAACAACTATAAATACTCACCATTACGAGTGTAGAATCACATATATGTCGTGATGAATATATAATACACATCGAGATGATTATCAATATTTTACATCATACTTTGATGTGACAAGAATATTTTTACGTTATTTTTAGACGTAACTATGTGCCAAGTAACTTTAAGATTCAATAATTCATATATACTTTTAGTAGAGGATTAGGTATAGACCTACATAAAAGTACAAGGAAAAATACCGAAATGCAGAAGTCAAGAACAGTCTAAGCGAAAAGTTTGAGAAACATTCGTATGAAAAGGAACAAGCTAGAGTTATTAAAAAAGAAAACAAAGAAAAGGCAATTGCTGAAAATAATAGACTAGTTAGTGCTGTTTTTGACTTGCAACAAGTGAATCATCTTCCTATCTCATAGGAGAGATTTTCTTTCTACAATTTTACGGTCTATAACCTTGCTACAAGAGACTGTCACTGTTATACGTGAACTGAATTAGACAGCATTAGAGGTTATTCTGAAATTACAACATGCCTATTCAGGTTTCTTCAACAATGTGACTGACACTGAGGGTGTTGAATCAGTGGACCTCTCTTCGGATGGTTGTCGAGGATAAAATAAGAATACCATATTGCCAGCCATGTTTATATAATTTAAGACAAGTAAGTATATATGAACTGTAATGCATTACTTTTTTGCATCCTTCCACGGACAAAACGAGGGAGTTTCGGTACACAGTACCATTTGCTTCAGCAATTTCAAGAACTGGGAATATCTACGTGCCTAGCCAAATAACGCCAATTATACTACAAAATCTACGTTTCCTCTCGGCGCCATGGGCTATGGCAGGTAATGAAGTTAATGATTTAAACTGGACAAAAATGTTTGTTATTCATGTTGACAAGGGGAACCTAAACAATTTTTGAAGTAAAAACTTCTTTAGGCGCGCTGAGCACTTTTCTTCATTGGTGTTGAATGAGACTGGGTCGTCAGGCTGGGATATGTAACGCTCCTTAGGGTAAAGTCTGCTCGAGTCGACTAAGTGAGAGAGGATCAGTCGGCAGAGCGAGACAGTAGACACTGTAGACAGAGTATGTGGGTATTGAATGAGACTGAGTCGTCACGTTCGTCTATGTAACACTCAGTCCACTCGTTGACTAAGCGAGAGAGATTAACTTGAATCTAGAGTATTTACAGCACATTTTAGCTTCCATAGGCCTATTGTTCAGGACAATATATCAGGAGGATCCATCTGGTCGGGTTGCCGTCCAATTGTTTTCCGCTCTGTATCTAATTGAATTGAATCGAATCGACTGCCGTCGCAGTATTTTCGAGCGACATACGGCGGAGCGGCATCTAGCGCCGGTTGCCTGAAGCATCTGTGTGCGATAATATTTCGTTCTTAGGTATGTTCTAGAATTTTTATGTGAAAACTGTATTAACTGGGTATTAACGGGTGCCGTGTATTGCGGCTTGTGGTAATACGGGCGGACGGTTACAGTATATTTATAAATATTTTAAAATTCGAAAATTAGAAGTTTTTTTTAAGCGGAGCTATTCTGAACAACAATTTAAAACTATAGAACGTCCAAGAAAAGTAAATTTAGAAAACATAAATGTTCTTCCATTAAACAAAATACAACAAAAAATTCCAGAAGAAGAGTATCTCTCTTTGCGCTCGTTATGTGAAGGTCTTCAACCGGTAATAAGAATGAAGAACTATCAAGATTTCTACAGGAATCTACCCTACGCTAAAATAGTCTTAGGATTATGGTTAATTTTGAGTTTAATTTGTACCTATTTTTATCTAGTGCTAAACCTAAAATTGCGTATAGAGTACGAGCACTTTGTTTCAGTTATTTTCACAATATATACCCAAAGTTATTAAAGTAACGGACGATCATCACTAGTAATCACTACATTTTAGAGGAAGTATGTTAGGAAAGTACGTAGTTGGCAAAGTGGCGTATATTTTGTATAGCGATGGGCTTATATAAAAACTAATAGGCTTATTTGTTGTAAATACATTTACCTAATATCTGTTATTAACCGTAAAAATCTAATGAGTTGTCCATGATAAGGTGATTCCAAAAATTATTGCTGTATCTCACTTAGTTGTTTCTTTATAGAAGAAAAAAATTACTGAAATTTTTAAAGTGCTTTTCTGGAAAGTTGACAAAAACAATATACCTACGCCACTTTGCTAAATTAGCGACTATATGCAATGCTAGTATTGAGGCCTATGCTTTTTCATAGAAAATTACACAAAAGTCATGGCAGTATTTCGGACGTATATGCACATTCTTAGTGATGGTTATTCATGATGCTCCTAGTGCTTAAGCATCTGCAGGTTGTCTTCAGGTGATAATTAGAAAAAGAGTAGCATCAAAGGACCCCGCACGTTGCTTATGGAATATAGCTTTCTGCTAAATGTTCTGAAAATTTTTATATGACGCAGTTCTCGATGTCCTGAAGAGTTTTGAAGGGCACAACTATGAATCCTATGACCAGTTTCAGAGTTATGGGTCGTCAAAATTGTTTTTTTTTTATTAAGATAAATTTCTTTAAACATATTTGTCTATATTTCCTTATTAGTACATTTAAAATAAAAGTTTTATTCTAGGAGAATCGCAATTAACTAAATTCAATAGGAAACATGACTAAAATTTTAAATATAAAAATAATACTAGTAAACATAGCGTAACGTTGTAGTAAAACGTGTACTTAAAAAGAAAACAAGATTTCTATTTCCGCGCGATCAGTATGAAGGATCTAAATATTCGGTAGGCGTTGCGCCGGAAAGCGGCCGAATGAAGTATGAAATCAAGCGGTCGAGTGCTGGGATCTCCCGTAGACGACCGAATCGGTCTCCTCGTCGTTTGTAAATTGTAGCCTGTGGCGACACGACTTTGAACCTATTTGAAACGGTTCGCTTGCAGGCCAGATTTTAATAATTTATAACAAATATTTATTATTGGGAATTAATGCGTCATATTTTGCATATCTTATTTTACGGTATAGTTAGAACATTCTTATGCAATAAAAAAATTGTGTAGAATTAAAAAACCAACGCAACTGCTAGGATTTTAATATTTTTTAACACATTATTAGCAAAAGCTATCTAAATAATTCCTACTATATTTGTGGATCAAAAATTTTATACCGGGTGTTCATTTTGTGCCAGACAGCCTGCTTGTCTTGCTCTTTGAAATATTAGACTAAAATATAGAATAGAACTAGGTATATAGAATAGAACTAGATATACTACTCGATATACTACCATGTATTCGGGAAACATGTTTGTAAAGTTATTATTTATTTTACAATATTGAAACATTCAAACTTTAACTGCGTTAACCATCTACAAGCGGGCCGCCGCACAAAACGAACACCCGGTGTTACATTTTTGATCCAAAACGATAGTGAGAATTATTAACTTTGCTTTTGATAATAACATATTAAAAAAATAAGTAAAATCTAGCCTTTGGCTTTTTTATTCTCCACAATTGATCGAATATACCTAGTTTTTTACGATTTTATCTACATTGACATTTCTTTGCCCTCTATTTTGTGCCTATTTTTAAAAACACTTTAATAAAGTCTACAGCCAACAACTTTTAATTAAATAACTAATTAATTTGAAGTTATTAATAAGAGAAACATAGACAAATATGTTTAAAAGATCTGTATCTTAAAAAAAAACCCAATTTTGATGGGTCGTCATACTTAGAAACTGGTCATTGGTCGTAGGATTGAGTTGCATATCAAATTTCCAGAAAATTTAACAGAAAGCCAATTTATATTGGTGTGTTAAATTTGTAAATATATATAAAAGTATAAAACAATATAAAATACTATCTACTCATGCAATTAATGTGAAACACCTACTCAGCATATTATAGTACTTTCTAAGAGCATTGGTATAATTTATATTATCATCATTAATTTCAGCTGTGTATATTTATTTTATCAACCTGAATCATGTTTGATTCTAACTCACTCAGCTATAATAATTCGTTGTTTTTTTTTAATGTATAATGGTTAAGTTTAAACCATTATATTAGGTTAATAAGCAATTTTTACAGCGAATATATTTGTTTATTGTCTTAGGTATTAAATGAATTATGAAAATTAAATTATACATAACAAATTATATGAATGTGTCTGAATTGTCCAGGGGTTTTATATCAAAAGGTCGGAAAGAAATATAATTTGGTGGGATAGTGGGAGTATAATAATAGTCCTCTAATAGTACCCTTGAGTTTGCGACCTCGGGGGATTGCCGCGCAAGAAGTGGGGGGATGAAATAGCGCCGTTGTTGTAATAGTCTAGTCAGCAAGTGCCATTTTGATGGATTTCTCTTAGCATTTACCGAAAATTATGATTTAAGGCTCATTCGATTCGGAAAGACATTTAGAAACTTTTTAAAAAATTTGAAGTGGGGCCAGTAGAAATTACAAAAGTTATAAACAATTTAGTGAAAAGGGGGGATTGTTTCGTGTTTTGCAAAAATCTCAAAAACTATTGCAGATATCGGAAATCGAAAAATAGATCCTTAAAGAGCAGGAAATTTCCTAAACAAGAGTCTGCCGGACCTCCCGGAACTCTACCATCAATATTTATAATTTTTATTTAGAGGCGAAAATAAGGCTAAAAACGGGTGACTTCCTCGCGCCCTGACCCATTCATATACTTTAACAATAAAAATTATTGAAACCCATTAAATATGAATATTAAGAAATAAAAAAAATTCACATACCTTTTAGATACTTGAATAAACGATAATCAACTGGGAAAAAATGTCCCGTAATTTTTATTAGATAGGGTTTTGTTAATTAACTTATTTTCATAAGTTTTAAATTAACATAGAAACCCTAATAATTGTCAAACTAAAAACATTAGATTTTTTTCACCTCTTGGAGCTATTCCTGAAAGTCTTTAAAAGAGATCCCATTTGGAAAAATTCAAAAATTTTGATTTTCCACTTTGTTATTAACAATCAAAGGCATTAAAAAATGTAAAACGTAGAGAAAGCAATGAATTTTTTTTTTCAAATTCTCCGATTAGATCGGTTTCTTATTATTGACGGCTACATAAAATAGCAGGTTATGTCTCAAGGACGAAAAATCTAGTTTTTCGGGCGACTACGAAATATTGCCAGTCGAGACGTCTCGACTGCATCTCGTAGAATGAGTCAATAGATAACAAACTTGAAATAGCTAACAAAATATTGAATCACTTACCCCACACTTCTACGGTTCGAAACAGCATAACATCACAACATTCACAAGAAAATTGCATTTTAGAAACAGAATTGACCACTACTATTACTCAAACAGAATATAACACACTAAACATACAAAAAATGTTGCACTAGACTTAGAAAGTTTAAACCGACCGATAATTATACAAAATTGTTCCAACTTTACTATTAACCTAAAAGATTCACAGACAATGTAGTCATATATAAGTACTTTTTGTAAATTAACGTTTATTATCATCTTACAGTAGAAAAAAAGGGCCAGTATTTTAAAAAGTAGGTAACTACAACGCTTAATCTTTTTGTCTGTCACTTTTCAGGCCTAGGCCTGTTGCCAAATATTAATATTAAGGAACCATCCGCGAAGTGGGACTTTTTTTAGGACTTTTCTTGCTCTTTAGGATATTTTTTTCGATTTCGATCTGCAATAGTTTTTGAGACATTTGTAAAAAACGAAACCTCCCTTTTTTTTACTAAATTTTTTATAACTTTTGTAATATTTACCGGCCCCACTTCAAATTTTTCAAAAAGTTTCTAGATGTAATTCCGAATCGAATAAGTCCTTAATCATAATTTTCGGTAAGAGCTAAGAGAACCTCATCAAAATGGCACTTGTTGATTAGAATATAAGTGCTATCGAAAAAAAAATCATTTGTGCATTGTTTTGGTCCTATTCATTTTTCGTTTTTTCTGAAAGAACAATATTTTCTGAGCCTTTTCTGATGCTTGATTTGTTAGGTTTTGTTACAGATTACAAACAATTTGGCGCCCATAACACGTAAACTATTGGTCTCAAACGAAAAATGAATAAGACCAATATTATCCAAAAAAATTTGTTCTCAACATATTTTATTGGAGTTTTTTCGATAGCCCTTACAACAACGGCGCTATTTCCCGAAAGGCGCTACGAAGCAGAGTTTTCATCCCCCCACCCATTGAACGGCAACTCCCCGAGGTTGCATACTCAGGTGTACTATCAAGAGACCTATGTCTACAATCCAACCAAATTTAATTTCTTTCCAACTTTTTGTTAATACTTAGACCTCTTTGTTTTGTACCTATTGCCTGGACAAATGAATATCTTAAATTGTATGAATTCGATAAAATATTAAATGCAAAATAATTTATTAATTAATTGTAATTAAAATTAAATATGCAAATATTATATTGCGTTTATTGTCTTGCGTATCATTTAAAGTTATGAAACCTTGCGATCGATGAACTAGTCATCAAGATAATCAGTTATGTACCTACATTGGCCCATGCATATAGATAGCTTGGATCATTGGTTACCAACTATCAACTACGTTTTATTTTGCTGATCATCTAGTGTCTAGCTATAATACAGATTTTCAAAAGTATTTGCTTAGGAAGACCAAAAAAACTGACAATGGCTTCATGGAAACAGTAGAATATATAGTATACTCATTAATCTCTATTTTGACATTCAACAAACTATTTAACACTATTTACATCACACGTATGCTAATCATACTTGCTAATAATGGACAGGTGCTAATTTAGAGATCAACGTATTTAAATAAACCACTTAACTTATCATGATGGAAAGAAATGAATCTCAAACTTGAAAAAAGCAATAAAATTTAATTAATTAGATAATGTTAATTTATATATTTTAATAGTAATGTGCCTGCTGAAAACACTGGAAAAGAGAGGGGATAGGTAATATAGATGTCTACATAGGCGGGGAAGATCCACAGGTAGCTCTGCATGTTGTGGTGCAGAAATGACCCTTCAATACAAGACGTTATCAATGGCAGTCTTATTTGACATAGAAGGAGCCTTTTAAGAGATAGAGATAGAAGGAGCCAAAGACGATAACTTTTTAGTGGTACAGCTCCCAAACTGATTGGATGCGTTAAGTCTCCTCTGGAGGAAGGATATTCATCTGGACATCGGGGTGAAAGAAGGCTCAGCCCTCAGGGAAGCTGTCTATCTCATCGTGCCTAATCGCGCAAGACCAAGCTGATACTTATCATAAAGAGGAGGAAACGGATACTATTCACAAAGAGGAGAGCACCGAGAATTCGGACGCAGAACCTCCCCCTCCCCTTTTTTAACGGGTTCCACCTGCATAAACATTACAACTAAAATAATTTATGGTTTCTTAACTTATCATTCAATCATCAATCAATCATTAAAACATCTAAAGCCCAAAGATATTGCACTAGATGCGGTAATCAGACCCAAGTCTAAAGATCCAAACGTTCAAAGACTGTCTTGACAGAACAGGCGCAATAAGAAGTTTTTTGAAAATTCTGTATCAATGAAAAATTAAAATATCCCGAAACTGCTTATTAGATAGATCGGATATAATTTCTGACGAGCTCCAGTAGAGTAAAACAACTTGTACGTGCTTGTTGTTAAGTATAAAGTCCATACCATCCATATTGGCGTGCACGTGATCAACGGAATTTTCTGAATAAAATCAGTTCAAGGCCATACAATATATTATCCAGTGCCGTTTCGTTAAATAGAGGCTTGACAAATTGTCAAAGTCTATGATTTAGGTTAGGTTACACATTCCACTTCATATTTTTATGTACATTTATCCTGCTTTTAGATCTGTGTTAAAAAACAAATAAATAAATAAACCCATCGACAATCTCATAACATAACCCTTATTAACCTGACTTTTTAGAGCTCTGCTGGCCAGCTGGCCTGACGCTCTTGCGTAAGAAATGTTAAAACTAATACGTACGTCCATGGAAAACAGACATTTTAATTTAAAATCATTTGTATATTTAACTCGAAGGTCTAACAAACATCTTGGGCTTGAATTGTACAGAAATATGTTTAAAGTTTGACGTATAATAGGTTTAAATACTAAGAAATGCCCAAATTTCCGTCTGATAACCACTCTTTTGAATCTCCCATAAGAAATACATGGCAGTCAAATTTGCTGAAGTGTGTTTAGGAACCCATCTCAAATTTCGCGGCCGGATTTTCCTAACCTAACTAATATTGTCAATTACTGGAATAGATCTACACTTAAGAGGGTCCGTATTTGGTATTTACGTTCATATTTTGTAAGGTTGGAATTAGAGCTTTTTTATTTTAATTACTTTTGCCTTTTTCGAACATTCGCATATACTTCATGCTTTATAATAAAATAAGTTTAGGACATTTCATTTCCTCAGTGATTGATTACATATTACTAAACTAAATCACTGACTATTATTATATCTGGCTATTTTAATAAGAATCTGTAACAATTTTATTAAATTAGTTATTAAATCAATATTTTATGACGCTCACAAAAATTGTCCTGCTTAAATATGCAAATGACGTTGAACGCGGCCATTTCTTACATTCAAAAACTCAATATTAATCATTTCCAAAGAACGAAAGGAAAGGACCGTCAGTTGTTGTACATACACACAATATTGTTTATATTCCGTGCACGAAATTCGTGTTTAATGGGACATTCCAGCGAATTTTTGGATGGTACACTCTCGTGTTCAATTAAAAATACACTTTTTTCGCACACTTAATACGTAATATAAAATAGTATATTACGTAATAAGAAGCTTTACACACGTACGTATTACGTACTATACTTTACCGTTTATTGAAAGATTTTTCCTTCAATCAACGACTTTACCTACGACCCACTTATTCACACAAAGTCATTAATTTCTACCTAATTTTGGATAATTTTTGTGGGGCTTAACGTCTCTCATAATGGGATATTATATAATATAGGAAACACTTTTAAATATGCCTCATACACATTTATTTCCTATGGATTCACAGCTCTAACTCTAATTCATTTTCTGAATTACACAAATCTTTTCAGTCCTATAATCGACCTATTCATCAAATGTCTAAATAGTTTACATATTATATTATTTATGGCTTTTGCCAACACACGACGGTTCCAGAGTTCCCAACACATGACCTTGACCCTGACAGCTCGTCCATCCTGACAGGTGCTCGTCCACTAGCAACCTATTGGCTAAATAGTATGGACTTAAGAAACTTCAAAACGAAAGTTCTATGAGGAATATGAAATTGTTAATCAGATCCGAGATCAAAAGTATTGCGGAGATCAGATTAAGTGTATCGGAGATCAAAAGTATTGCGGAGATCAGATTAGTGTATCGGAGATCAAAAGTATTGCGGCGATCAGATTAGTGTATCGGAGACCAAAAGTATTGTGGAGATCAGATTAATGTATCGATGATCAAATGTGTTACGAAAATTAAAATTATTGCAGAGATCAGATTAGGGTATCGAGGATCAAAAGTATTGTAGACCTCAGATTAGTGTATTGAACAGCAAAATTTTCTAAATCTTGCACACATCTTTTAAGTCCTATATTCGAAATATTCAGCAAATATTTAAATAGTTTACATATTATATTATTTATGGCTTTTGCCAACACACGACGGTTCCAGAGTCCCAACACGTGACCTTATTTTTGACGGTTGCTAGGGATAGTTTCGCGAATCACGCGTCATTCTCAGTTTACTTCGGTTTGATGACATGGCGGTTTTTTATGTATTTTATGTAACTGTGCGATATTTTTACCAAGCTGTGCGATAACTTTAGCGTGCGTTACAGGAATCTTAAATTTATCGCAGACGTTGTGTTTTTGAGCACTTACATTGGTGGTCGAAGGAAAATTAATATTTTCCTTATTGATAGTATGAAAAATAATTTTTATTCACTCTATATTCTAAATATTCTAAATATATCTTTCGTTCTTGAGATGTACACTAAGTTTCATTTGAAAATAGGTAAATTGAAGATTATGTTGATTTATCGATTTGCGACAGACAGACATTTTAATTGCCGAGAAAAGAGAAAATTGGGCCAATTGAGCCAATTTATCGGGTCAATAGTAGCGGTCAAAAGAAAAAAATAGTGCCTCTTAATTTGTGATAGACTTTATAATTAGTTCTATTAGGAATGATAGTTCAGACACAAATATACCGAAAGAAAATGTTCACTATCGCTATTATTATCTATGCTGTTGCAGTTATACAAAGACTCAAACAATTAACATATTCATCTTCATTTACGTTTCGTTATGTCATAGAAACAAAATTATCACCGTCACGATGACTCGCTAATGAAGAAAGAACCGGCACACTTAGTGTTAGCCGGTGAAATAAATGTCGTCAGCTGTTGTATCTACGGTATTTACCCGCATCCCGCTAAACGTTTAAAAAAGTCAACAAAAGGATCGCCGTGTGATTGAGTGGGTGTGTAAACAGCACTAGATTTATTTGATGTTGCCTAAGATAAATATATGTCTAACGGATTTGTGCTTACCTTTGAATGGTTGTGCTTAAAGTTGTTATTGTCATGGGCGAAGTTTCGGGGGACTTGAGGGAGCTAAGCCCCCAAAATACCTTACTAACCCCCCAAAAATAATTTAAACGTTGTCACAACATACACCTTTCAGAGTAGAAAAAAACTTACTTTTTATCAATTTTCTTATTAAAAAAATGTATTAAGTCACCTCAATCCAAATAGAATTGGCAAATATAAGATGCGTGTATGACCTTTAATGCACGTTCCAAATTTGTGTTTAATTTGTCGATCGATATAGATCAATGAAAATCTATTGATCTTATTTATTTGGAATTTTTGTAATCTCGGGTTTTCTTTTATTTTTAATATATATGAAACAGGGTCCAAGCAGGCGAGAAAAGCATTGCTTCCCTTAAAATCCCTCTTCGTATGTTTAATATAACATTCTAGAACACTGGAACTGGTTCCATTATTACAGTTTTTATGTAGCAAAACCCCACTTCATAAATTAGGATGCGCCGTATATGCAGCCATGTTCCGGAAACGGTTGACAAGGACGTCACGTCCAAGTAAACGCGACTGTGTCGCCATATAGCGCTGCTTTATCTGCTGACGGCAGTGACAGTAGGGACGGGGAGTTACAGGCAAGTGGTAGTGATGATTGTTGTATGATGTGTTTTTGATAGGCAAAGGGTTTCCAATTTTATTCTTAAAAATGCTGAAAAACTTATCATTGATGAAGGTAGTGAAGGTAATGAGTGCGTATCATTATTTCCTGATGCTGAGGGACCGGTCATATTGACCCCATTTATGACGTTTGTGTACTATTTTCGCCATTTTGACTATTTAAAATTTTTTAGTTAGTTTTTTTGAACACTATGTCGTGTACTGTGAACATTTGCAAGAATTATAAACCAAGAAGATGTGAAGGATGATCATTTTACCGGTAAGAATTTCGCATCCATGTTTTATTATATGCCAAGAGGCATAAGCGTCGCGATTGGATATTTAGGACGCAAATATATTTTTCAAATATTCATGTAGATAGTTAATAAATTAGTTAGCAGAATACCTGTATCTACTCATGAAATATTTGTTTTTGACATATTTTCTTTGTCTATAAAAAAAATAAGCGCTTAATTTCAAAGACACACCTAACTGAAGGAATAATTAACGACGCGACGCCACTGGACTAAAAAACTATTGAGGTGGGCCAATTTTCCCTACTTATATTAGGTTTAGGATTAATGTGTAACAAAAAGTGAAAAAAAAATGAATACTTATATTTATTTGAAAATTGTTCAGTTCTATAAATCAGGTACAAAAATAAAATAAAGCAAAATATTCGTTGGTTACCACAAATAAATAAAGTATTCCTAATGAACTACCATATTTCTAAAAAGTTACGAAAACATTTACGTGATTTTCAATGCCGTTCTTGTCCATGAGTTTTGTCACAACCTCTTGATCTATGATCATGAGGGCGCGAGCACTCAACCTCTCTTGCTCCATGGTGCTTAGATAAGATTTCGACCATTTTAGTGCAGAGGAACATATTTCTGCAGATGCAGATGTAACTGGACAACTGAACTAATTCAAATCGTTCCCATACCTGTGGGAATATATTTTTGAGGTAGTCTTCAAGAAATCGTTTTGCGTAATATTCAATGCTTCTATTCATTTTCTCTCCACTTTAAACATAGCATTTCTATAAATTGTCAATGACTTTATATCATATGTTTTTACTAAATTAATTAAAACACATTCTATAATCGGATAATCGGTATACAAATTTGGAACAAAAAGTGGGAGGGACTGTGCCCCCGACGCGCCGCCCTAGATGCAGTCGTTATGACATACATTAATTACCAAAATGTACGTGTAATCGACTTACTCTATTTACTCGGCTAATTACTGTTGTTCAATTTTATCTATCCTGCGCATAAAATTGTGTTATTTCACAACATGCTGGGTCCTCTGGACAAGCATTAGTAGGCATTATGCCGCACCGGGTCTTATTCGTTAGTTAATTTTAATGTCTTTAGAAATAAACAAAGACGCAAATAAGTAACTGTAAAGTATTCAAATATAAGACCATTAACTAACTCATCCATAAGTACCTCATTTCTTCTAATTCCTTGTATAGATTATTCAGACGCAATAAAAAGTTTACATCTACATGACTAACACTACAACATCAATAAACACTTCTTATGATGTAATGCTATATTACCTTTCATCGCTACGTTTTAAGGCCCAAGGAACATTTTCCGCATGTTTTTAGAAACAAGTCGGTCCCTTGTCGTCGAGTCTGTTGTAAAACGGTGAAACGATTAATCTACCAAAACACTCCATCAAATTAAATTAACCTTTGGCGCTATACTTAAAAACGAAAGATAAAAATCAAAATATTACCAATATACAGGGCAAATAAAAAATTGTATAGAAGAAGAATTAACCATATGTATCAATCCTCCAACAATCGACAGCTGCAGTTATTTGCACCTTTTCTCACGACATCGACACAGAGAAAATTATTTGTTTGGATATTTAAATCCATTTGTTTGAGCGCCTTTTTTTTATCTGAAAATATGTTTCTTAACCCAAAATACCTTACTTTGTTTTAAGAAACCGGTTTATTTGCCTTATTTGAAATTTCTATGAATTAGTGTTTCAACGACGGCGTCAGTGCCAGTGCAATAAGAAAATGACTGTAACAACTGTTGATTTTCTCTATGCCTAGTATGAGATAGCACAGAGTTTATAGCACAGAGAGAATTTACATATTCTGTTATAAATTAATCGAATAATGAAACATTCAAATTTTCTTAAATTCCTCATTTGTCAACAAACATAAAGCAACAATTTTAGCAGCCTCCATTATAATCCAATTTGAAATACAGAACACTCACTTTTGAAGAACACCGTTAGATTTGAGGTTAGATAACAATTGAAATGGCGCGTGTTCCATTTACGTTGCACTAGAGTTGCCTCTCCAGAATTTTTTGTTGAACTCGGTGCACACTTGCACTAGTCAAGTTTTTCCAAGTAGAAAACGACGCTATTGGTGACGATGAATAGTAAAA
Organism: Tetropium fuscum; assembly: GCA_964058915.1. Taxonomy (NCBI): domain Eukaryota; kingdom Metazoa; phylum Arthropoda; class Insecta; order Coleoptera; family Cerambycidae; genus Tetropium; species Tetropium fuscum. The sequence continues at coordinate 429,860 of CAXKVY010018459.1, read as the reverse complement.
TATTTAATATTAAATCAGTGGCGGCTTGTGAGTAAGGAGTCTCGACTCCGCACCCTCCAGAAATTTTACGAAGTATCTTTGTTAATGCATTCCACATCAATTGTAAACCTAAAATCTACATCTAATTTCTCATTTCTTTACCAAAATATTTAAACCACCATTAGTAATAACATTCCTTCAATATGTCATAGAATCCCTAGATGTTAGGAGGTAAAATTCGCGCGACTAGAAATCCGTCCGTCTACTGCATAAAACGCAAACTCGATGAAACGGACGCTTGAATCGTGAGTCCATGGGTAAGTAAGATTCTAGACACAACCCGCGCTAAGCGGGGAGGGGATACGTCAACGTATATACCCTTTGTTTTTGACTCCATATGCCCCATATGGCAGTAACCCATTACGCTCCTCTTTAAAAGTCACGTATATATTCGATTTTGTGAATATAGTATATATAGAAAATGGGGGTGTATGTATAAATATAAAAAAACTCAATTTAGTATCTATAGAAGTAAACGTAGATTTAAAAAATAACAAACGTCCACTAAACAATATAAATTGTTTTTAATAACACAGCAAATTGCTTTTCACGAGCTTCCGAGTAATCTTCGAATATGGGATTCACGTTTCTTTGTCTACGCGTCCTGAAAGCAATCTCACGAGCCGCCACTGTATTTAGTTATGCACGTGTATTAACTATTTACCAATTGAAAGTATTAATTCTGTTACCTACTAAAGGAGTGTATATTCTAATGAAAACTAAAACAATGCGAGATGGAAATGATGTCGCGAACGGAATATGCAACGAACCTCGCGCGTAGCTGTGACGTCATTCCTAATGCCCATTCATGTTGTGGCAAGTAAATCTCATTTTCTGTGACGCTATCAAGAGTTAATTAAGTCTCGAAAAAGAAGACATTTATGGTCGCTGGTATAAACAAAGGAATAACGCTACTTGAACATGTCCACGCTTTCTTCCTTCTAATCACCGCACACCGCACCGGTTCAAATAGGATATTATTTTTATTCAAATCCATAAAAATACGAAGGTTTACGGTCCTATTGTCTCTTTGTGTAGATTTGTATATTGTCTTTTGTTTCGGTAATCGGGTTGGGAGCAATCAACGGGGTCCTTGCACTCCTTGTCCGCGGAGACATTTTTTTCCGACAGCGGAGAAATGTTCAATTGCCGGCACGACATATTTCTTTAGCCCAACTGAATTAACTGTAAATAAAAGCAACGGGAGAGTTTGCGAAAACTAAATGTATTGAGTAGCATTGTAAGTTAAGAGTTGACACATTTGAGGCTGCCGTTGTTTTGCCTGCTTTATCAGCCTCTAGAAAAACTCTTTTAGGAACAGCCCTATTACTTTTGGCAATGCGTATAAACAGTTTACGCGCATCGAATGAATTAACGATTTGTTTAAACGTTTACTTCATGTCTTAATGAGAGGAGCTTAAACATATGCGAATAAATAAGTGTAGAAACGTAAAATATATATGCAGTTATGTACAGATTTCTACATAAATATGAAATATGCATATTTGGGAGGCACTTGCGAAATACCATAGGCAGACGTGGAATCTTTAACGAGAGATTTGTTTGTCAAAAATATTTGCGATTTAGCGTTTTTTCCATTCTCTGGTTGGACAGATATAGGTATACCGGGTGTCAACGAGATCCCTTTCCGGCTGTCATTTCTTTATTTGTTAGCTGATCGAGATAAAACTTGGCATGCATCACATGTTTTCAAAACGACAGTATTTCATCTTCTTCTGAAGTTTGTACGACTTCCGGTTTCACAGGAAGTGTCCCCAACTTTGGATTTTTAATTGGGATACCCTGTATATTTTTACATTTTTAAATCTGGAGATTATTTTGCATGTGGGTGTACTAATTTAATGAATTTTGATGCCATTATGAATTTTTTACAGCCAATTTTAATATTCAGTCTAGTGTGCCGTGACGCACCCAAAATTGTTCTTATAGTCATAAATAATTGAAGAAGTGTATGTATTGTAGTTTTTGTTGTTGATTTGTGTTACAGTGAGACCTAAGTTGATAAAATTACTTTTTTCGGAATTACTCAAAATTGTCGAATAGAAGCATAATATATTTTTTTCTAATTTTGACATGGAAATTGACACTTTTCAACCCTTTGACGTTAGGAAACGTCTTACTTTTAACAACCGATTACGAAATTATTGCAAAGATGAGTGTATTTACAATAACACTTGCAACGAAGTTTTCTTAAGGCTACATGAGCTACCATATATAACTTAGGAACTATAAATTAACATGGGATATAAAAATCCTGAGCCAACAAAGAAATATTGTGCAAAATTTGCAACGACAAAAGATATCAATAAAGAATTTTGGTTATTACCTTTGTCCTAATATGTTAATCCTTAAAACTCTTTGAGGTCACTGACACTCACGAACAAACAAACACTACACTAAACTTGTTGACCCTCTGGAAATTGAACGCAGCACCTCTCACCTCTCGTAGAAAAACTTCTACACCCTCGTTCTGGATGGAACAGCTAGCAATTACTTACAGCAATGGAACAGCAACTAATTCTCCTTAGAATTATATAAGAACTTCTCTGGAACACTGTTACCTTGTATAATCTTGATTATATTTAATTTTAGCCTTGATATTATGAATCTCCAGGTTACCTACCTAGGATTCACTTAGGATTCAAAAAGTATTTTTTAACCCGTACGCACTTTTACACGATGAGAAATATTTAAATTTTTACTAGCAATAGTTTTTATACATGGCTGGTTAACTTTTACACTTAAATTACACACTTGTCTTATTTTAAAATACTAAATTTACAATGATTTTTAAGAGATATCAAATTACGTGGCTACCTTTTTAGTGCCATAGTCATCATTTTTTCATCATCATTTCTTGGATGTTGTTTGGATCATTGGATCATTGGTTTGGATGTTGGATTATTTTTTGGATGTTGTTTGTTGACAAGGAAGTCTGTTTTTTAAAAACAATACAATGCTTCCTGGATATTACCCCTACTTTTAGACAACACATTTCAATCTATCAATCACATGAGTATATAATTTATGCTTTTAATAATTTTACAACAGATTTTACTCAAACATTATCACTACACATATTTTCAATCGTTACACATGTTTATTTACTTACTTTATACGTCTGATGCACTTGTATAGTTTGTAACATCGAAATATAATATGAAATAAATATGAAAAAACCCGAGCAAAAAACCCTCATTATATCGATCTGTTCACACTTGCTACCGCATTTTTAACAGGGTTGTCAAGTATAACCGATTTCCAGGAATTTAAGGAAAAACAAATGATTTTATATACATCGCCCATCACATTATGACATTATCAAGTAGTATAACAAAATATTGATCACACTATATACCTTTCGTCGTATCATAAAACAATTGGATGGTGAATGTGATGCAGAATAAGAATGTTTCCCATTCAAATATTACGGATCCATTTTACACGTTTCTCGGCCGTGTCACATCGGCATTATTGGCATTAATTGAATGCCTAAATTGCCTAATACCATCGACCGATTTGTGGTAAAGTGGAAAGTGGGGTCAACAATAATTCTTGAAATAGAAGTAATACAGTTATTCTTTAATTTAGTGTATTATTTTGATGGGTTTTGTGTTAAAATGGATTAGTTATTAGTATTCTATCAAAACATAATATCTTGTTGAATGAAAGCGCCGATTTTATTTTAAGCGATGATTTATAGTGACGATTTTAGCTTGCTGTAAGAAAAGTTATACTGCCCCGATCTCCCATTGTGGCAATGGTGGGTATCCTTTGAAAATTTTTTAGGTCTCATATTTCGATGTTACAAACAATATCTCCATTTAGAACCACTTCCCTGACTGTATGAGATAAGTTCTTCTTCGTAGCTAACACGCATTTTAATCTCGTTGACTATATTTTGGGTGTGTTTGCATCTTACGAATTAGGTATATCAATGAAACTTTAATACTTTTTAAAGAGCGTTATTAGGTAATTTCTAAAAGAAAAGTATTTTCAATTACATTCACGTCATATCATGACTAATATTGCAACGTCGCGTCGACCAGCTGCAATAGTAAACAATCCAAACTTTCTGTTTGCGGCCGTGCGTTGTTTGCATACACGTAATTTAGTCCAAAAAAGGTGAAAACGTAACCGCAACTACGACGTGGATATATGCCATGCCCGATCCCTCGGTAACGAGGCGATTGCTTTTTCGATGCCGATGCCGGTTCATTTAGACCCAACTAATCACCAGATAAACATTGCCTTGGAATAATTGATGATCGAGACATTAGTGACGCATGGGGTTCTCCAAAAGCTGCACGGAAAATTCATAATAGTCATTATATATACTCTATGTAATCATACTATGTTATAATGTAGGTAGTCAGTACATTTTTACCTTTCAATATTCCACGTGACATGTTTCTAGAACCGTGTCCTATTTTGTAGTACTAACTATATACTACACTAAAACAATCACAAAAATCGGCCAAACTGAAACATTAAAATAAAAGTTATTTCCAACGCCAAATGGTTCCATATCATCCTCTTAGTGGGTTGTAAAAAGTTACACGACCACGAGTGTCGGGTTTCGGTGGGAGGTGGTGAAAAGAAGGGTAAATGGTAATTTTTCACAATTATGACATTATTATGTTAAGTGAACGATTACGGAGATATGTAGGGGGCAAAGATGACATAATTTCCCGGATCGGCGAATATAGCTCTGACGCAGAATGAAATCGTAAAATAGCGCCCTTTAAAAAGGTTCAAGCTAACAAGGTGCGTCACACGAAACTTCTTAATGATCCAAACGCAGACCCAAATGCAGTGGCTGAGGCTGGAAAAAATCATTTTTTTCTTTCCATGTTTGTATTTAAAAACACCGACGATTTGGATACTTTCCGCCACCAATGTTATTTTGCAGATGATCTCAGAGTACCCTGTGCATTCTATGTTCAACTTGGCTACACTTTACCCCATTTCAGCGGCTGCTACACAACACTCTTACTTATAGAACTTACCATCGAGAGCAGCAATGGGTCAATGAGCAGAAAGATCCATTGTTGTTGGGTTGGAAAGAAGATCATCTTCGTCCTATTGTGTCTACTTATCCTGCTGCTCCCGAAAACTTACTCATCCTCATCGCATGCTTCTGCAAAGATGAATGCATCCAAACCTGTCTCAATAGAGATACCGTAATCATCGACGACGAGGTGAATACTGATCTTCAACAGGACGAGCAACAAGGAGATTTGTTTCCTCCCACCAGACTGAGTAAACTATTTGATGCAGACTGGTAATGAAATTAACGGTTCATCTAAAATCTATAACATTTTTATTATTTTTAGAATGACGTTTGCGCTAAACCTCATAGTTTTTGAGAAATGCACGAAACACTGTGAAAAATCATCATTTTGCTCTCTTTCCCCCCTCCCCCCAACCCGACGCTCGTGGATGTGTAACTTTTTAGTACGAACTATACGGAGGGTGTGGAAGCATTTAGTGCTAGATGTTTGGGTGTTTGTCTAATTTTACTATAACACAACAGATATCTTAAAAAATCATTTAGCGCTAAACATAGAGTGAAGGCAACGAATGGAAAAGTTCTATACAAAAAAGGTTTCAATAATAGTAATATGTGCCAGTCATATAGTACATTAAAATCGCAAACTAACGGCTAGTTTTGATTTTTTAATATGTTGCTAGGACGACTACCAGTAATGTATATCCAAGTTTGCAGCTTCGAGAGACCTGTACTAACTTCGTAGCACTCGAAAAGCCGCGAAATTTTCGCACTTTTTCGTTTTTTCCACTATATCTTCTAAACAATGCCTTTGTTTATAAAGCCTTTTATTACGTATTTTAAAGTAGATTTTTGCTTCAATTTGGGACCAGAACGAGATCTATAGTTACGATATTTACCAAGATCCAAAAATATTTTTTTTCCAAGAAAGTGAAATTTTTAGATTTGGTCAACTTTCGTTGACCATTTCGTTGACAAATTTTAATTATTTTAATTTTTTTTTTATTTTATTTTTTTTATTTTTAAAGTCAGGGATAGATATAGCGAATGTAATTAGCTTTAATTTAAGCACAGAACGAGTCCGTAGGCCAGCATTTTTTCCAAAAAAAGTGAAACCCATATATATCTACAAGAAATATATATTTAGCGTATTAATAATATATTTAGAATGTAATTCAACATTTTTATTTATTGTAATATTTTGCATATCATATACATATATAATATACAGTGACATACAGTCGCGGCTCGTGGGTATTTTCTGATGGTGGCATAAAAAATTTATTCAATTAATTAAAAGTCCAGAATCGAAGTCCGTAGATATGAAATAAAGGAAATTTACAGTGCGTGAGGAAATTAAAATGTAAGTACGTTATACTTGGACACTTTTTGGATTTTTAAGCATTGTGGGGAAACTATCAGACCTATGGACGTCGTTCTGTGCTTAAATTAAAACGAATTAAATTATCTACAACATCTTCCCCTGTGCCTTTATCCGGAAAAATTTTCCCGGTTTCGGGGACGAAAGTTTACAAATCTTAAAATTTCACTTTTTTGGAAAAATTGCCAATTTTTGGCAGGCTGTATCTTGGCAACAATTATATCTAGAGAGTTGCTTCTGGTTTCAAATTTTAACAAATTTAAACGTAATAACTTTAAAAACGTAACATGTTTTATGAACAAACGCATAGTTTAAAAGATATGGTGGAAAAAACGAAAAAGTGCGAAAATTTCGCAGTTTTTCGAGTGCTACGAAGTTAGCACAGGTCTTTCGAAGCTGCTTGGATATACACTACTGGTAGTGGTCCTAACAACATATTAAAAAATCAGAACTAGCCGTTAGTTTGCGATTTTAGCGATTTGTACTGTACTATTTGACTGGCCTATTAGGCCTCTTTTTCAATTAAATTCCCATAACATCATAAAATACATATTGTTTTAAATAGCGAATTTTGAGCAAGGACATCTCGGAAACTATGCGAAATAGCAAAAAATTAAAGAAATCAAACTGGTGGCACAGTTTGTCAGCTTTAATTGTGTATAGAACGAAAGACCTTATCGCTAGGACACATAATTTCAGAGATATAAGCGAAAATCCAAGAAAAAATACATTCTACGCACGCCCCTGCTCCCGCTCACTTCCTAGGAGTGGGTACTTTTAATATGTTTGCCTCTAGTGCCAACTAGTCCAAACTTGACAACTATTCTAGACAAAGTCCCAAAGTTAAAAATTGTGTTCCTTTAATTTCCCTCTACACTTACCTGCTCTTTTGAGCATTCATTAACTGCACTATGTTTTACATTTTGTATATACTTCGATGAAATAAATGTATTTATTATTATTATCATTAATATAGCAAAGTAAAGTAAGATCGGCGAAAGATGTTGATTAGTTAATAGTTGATATCAACTTTTACGTACCGTAAATCAACGGTTAAGTGACACGTTAACGGTCGCGCATAGGGGCACATTAATAGACCTCTAATTCGATTTGATAAAACAGATAATAACGCAATAAAAGTGGACGAGCACTGCTCGAATGTTTTGACATTAATCAATTGAGCGTTCGCGACGAGAGTCCTCTCTGTCACGTCACTCACGCAGCGTTAATTAATGTAGGAGCACCACTTAATTGGCTAATTATGGTTGCTTGTGCAAACTTGATCGTTTCATTGTGATTTACGAGCCACGGCCATGAAAAGTTAATCTGATAATGAGGGACGGGCCGGGCGGTACCCCGCGAATTAATCTGCATATTGTTATTACCATATTTTATCTTAATTGCCGATGCGTGGATCTTTCTTCAAAATGGGTTCATTTGGCCAGCTTAGGCATATAAATTATCAGCCACTGCACAAAAGGCGTCGGGACTAATGGCAATAGCAACCGCCCCCCTTCCTCTTCTGGGCTAAGTTGAATAATACTGTCATGTCGGGCAGTTTTGGTACAGAATAGAGATATTGACTAAAATTTTATATATAAAAATAATACATAGCGTAACGTTGTAATTAAACGTATACTTCACAAAAAACAAGAGTTCTAATTCCGCGCGATCAGTATGAAGGATCTAAACAGCGATAAAATTGACGCGGCCCGAAACGAGCCGTGACGTTAATGCCTACAATATTCGGTAGGCGTTGCGTCGGAAAGCGGCCGAATGAACTATGAAAACAAGCGGTCGAGTGCTGTGATCTCCTGTAGCCGACCGACTCGGTATCACGTCGTTTATAAATTGTAGGGTGTGACGTCACGACTTTGAACCTGTTTGAAATTATTCGCTCGCGCGCGAGACTTATTGGGAGTTAAGGCATTATATTTTGCATATATTATTTTTCAGTATGGTAGAACATTTTTATGCAATAAAAAATGGTAATGTTCCCTATTTTTACCCCTTGATACAAAATAACCAGTTGGCCCTTCCATTTTAGCTAAATATAAAATCCAGAAATAGAAATTAATTTAATTTTTTGTATCTGAATAGTCCATTTATTTTAGACTAAAAAAGAACGAATAGGACAAAAAATGCCGCTTGGGGTTTATACGCACCAGGGTATGACGTTTAAGAAACAATAGATTTTCGTTGGTGCAGGTGGCCACTTCACTCCCAAAGCCACCTTAACGCACTTCCCGGTGTTTTGTGCCATTTTACTACAAAACGGTTGCACACACACAGAAAATTTCATACTTATTCAATATATTTCTTATATTTTCTACAAGTAGTGCATTTCCATTGCCGATAGGAGTTAATGGCTTTCGAACGGTGAGCGACCAAAACAGGGGGTGGAGTCTAGCTAGGCGCCCGTTCCGCTTTATATCGGGTCCACTTGTGCAAATGGAGCGTTGCGTTAACTTTCGCGACACGAGTTCGTTTCCGTACCATCACTTGTCACTTTTTTAAAGTTGTTTCTCCAATTGGACTAATGCACTGAAACTGCTGTAAAATGCTCATTCAGCATTGTCAGCAGTGTCCATGATGTACGAATTTGTGCATCCATGACCACTTTCTCAGCTATGAACATTTCTGCACATAGTAGTAGGTAAAACGCAACCCGGCTTTCGCATACCTACACCCGCATATCATTTGCTTAAGGTGATATCAGACGGTTCCTTGCTTAAGGCGATATCAGACGGTTTACTCGGACGAATAATCACCCAAGTGAATGTTGTTTTTTTTTCCATTTCACACGACACAGACAAAATTACATAAAAAACGAACGTTAACCGCTTTTTTCTCGAATACGTCGTTGAACGAAGTTGTCCACTGTAGAATTCGTTTAATTTGTGATCATTTGATCCAAGAATGAAAAAAATAGAAGCAAAGTAAACGTGGACGTTGGTGGATGCGACTATGCATTGCCAGGAGAAATAATTTGGTGTTTCAGATTCATTGTTAAAGGAATTAGCCGATGAAGATCCTGATTCATACTGCAATCATCTTCGAATAGATATAGATAAATTTTAAGAACTTCAATTTAATAGAAGCGTTTTTTCCCGTATTATTCTGTCTTTGTATTCGTAGAACTTATGATTCCAAACACCCGAATAATTTTTGAAATGCTCCAAAAACAGCAGCGTGTTTTGATCGTTCCACTTAACGAGAGTTTAGATCCCTAAATAATTCCACTACGCTGCTCGACCATTCGCTACAGAAGGCGAATACCAAAATGGACCGAACTCTAATGAACCTTCTCTTTGTGCGATGTTCATACGTTTTTCGTTCATGTGGAGCGCGAGTGGATGATGCCGAATGTCAAAATCCAACATCGCTGGATGGTTCACCAATTAATTTATTCCTCACTTTTGATTCATTTTGTCTTTAAACGTTTCACTATTTAATGAATGATACTGAAAGACAGAAATGAATATAAAGTGAACCGCCGGATATCACCTTTACAGTTCCAGGCAATCAATAACAAAGTCGAAGCTGAAGCAGAAGCTGTTTCTTCTGTGGTGTAACCTAGTGGCTATGTAACCTAGTGTTGCGGCTTCTCTTCCAGCCCCATAGCTCAGGTTATACAATCGTCCGCGCCTTGCCTGTACTTGACAAATAATATAATCAAGTGCAATGGGTATGGATGCAATAAGTTGTAAAATGCTCCAAATATGTTTACCATACTGCTTGGATGCAGTAACACACGTAATTTTTCCTTAAATAACTAAACAGTGTATTTCCGGAACGCTGAAAATATTCTTTAGTCACTCCCATATCAAAAAAGTCACAAGTCGTACAATTAAATGATTTAAGGCGTGTAATTTCTAAAATTTTGCAGAAAATAGTCCGCATGCTGCCTTGCGAGCAGGCGGGTTTTAGGAGAGGCTACAGCACAAGTACAGTCTTGACAGATCTAAGGGCACTTGACGAAACAATAGTCACATAGCTAGTCATGTGGACTACTCCAAAACGTTCGACTCCTTGAATATCAGATTACTCGTAGTTAAACTAAATTTTTATAGCTTTTCAGGGGGAGCTTTAGAGTGTTTCAATACACGCTTATCCAGAATTATCCAGCCTTTTATGCCACGTGTTTCTTATGGTGTTCCTCAGGTATCCATTTTAGGCCGCCTACTATTTGTTTTATATACTACAGACATATCTTCAGTGATTGTTTCAAATATACACTGGTGTGCCGATAGTCAATATATAGACAATTATACAGGGTTGGGCAACAGGATGTGGTGGTTTTGAGTAGACTATGAAATGAAGACGGTTCTAATGACAATTGTCAAAAATTCGTTTCGTTTAAAAAATACTGCATATTTATCCTACATGAACAACTATACTATTAATCAAAGAGTATTTTGCGTGGAAACATTTTTCCGAACACAGTCCATTGTTCAGACTCAACGAAACTTTGTTGATGAATTTCATATACCTCGGCATGGAAATATTCGGAAACGATACACAATTTTAAAGTGGGTGAACGATTTTCGAGGTACAGGTTCTGTAAAATCAAAGTTTAGCGGTGGTATCAAAATGGTTCGTACCCGAGAAAATATTGAGAGAGTAAGAACTGCAGTCCTAAGAAGTTCAACGCATTCTGCTGTCAAACAGTCTTTTGCTTTAGACATCTCAAGAAGAAGTGTAGGACGAATATTACATGAAGTTTTGAGTTTTCATCCTTATAAAATTAAAATTTGTCAAGAATTAAAAGACCAGTACCAAATTACTCGGCCTAGTTTCTATAACCAGTTCTTAGAACTCTTAGACAATGATCCAGCAGAAATTAGCAATCTGATAATGACTGATGAGGCTCATTTTCACTTAAATGGATATGTGAACAAGCAGAATTTTAGATACTGGGCAGAAGAAAATCCTATGAATTTACCCGAAAGACCTCTCCATTCTAGCAAGGTCTGGACACCACACCAGACATCAGACCACAACGGACCATCAGCTTTGGGTATCATCGGGCCTTATTTTTATGAAGAGAATAATCGGAGTGTAACGAGAACTTCCGAACGTTATGGCGCTATGCTGAATAATTTTGTGATTAACGAAATTCAATGAATTTGTATAAATAATCCATTACTTCAGCAAGACGGTGCCACGGCACACACTGCAAGACACACTATGAACATTTCAAGGCGCATGTTTCCAGGGCGTGTGATTTCTAAATTTGGTGACATTGCTTGGCCGGCGAGCCAAAGTATTTAGATATCCAGTCCCACACACTCTGAAGGAAGGAAGTTACCACTATTAACCAGAATCCACACTTAGAGGTCATGAGCAATTTTATTAAGAGATTGCAAGAATGTATGAACTGCAACGGAGGACATTTAAAACAAATTATTTAAAAAAAATAAGTTCAGCAAATAAAAAATGCATATTCTGAACTGTATTTTTCGTATTTGTATTGCAGCAAAAATTTAGGCACAGCCGTACCATCGCACTTTCAAACCCACCACATCCTGTTGCCCAACCCTGTATTATTCTTTCTTCCCGAATCAACAAAATTTATCAAAAACAACTTTAAATCAAGATTAGCTAGAATGAAACCAATAATAGACAGTTGCATTTGAGAGCATAGAAATTTAAAAAAATTAAAAAATAGTATTAATAGTAACAAAGGGCCTGGACCAGCTGTTCAATGAACCGTGACAATTTTCGTGGCGGTTCACTGAACCATGAAAAATAGGTATAAATAGGGTAGTTTCTTATTTAAAAATTAGGTATAATCGTCTCCGGATAAAGCCAACTTAGTTGGCGAAATGCGCGTCGAGTGAAGTATAAGTGGGAAATTTAAGAGCGAAGACTTCGTGGAAACTTATTAGTCGTCAGTGCTATCTATCGTCACGTCAAAGGTTCCAGCCCTCTCCGAATGCCTTTAAAATATCAATCGTCTTGTACCTAATGCTTTTGCAAAATTAAAACACAATTTATTGCTTACTCGTCATTATAATGTATTCTTTTCCATGTTTCCATCTAATAACAGGGCAAATATAGGTACTAAAACAACTACATCGAAAAGCCACTGTTCCCTTGACAGTTATATTTAACCGCATGTTAAGTACGTCTTACTTCCCAGTGATTTGGAAATATGCTAAAATCATAATGATATAGAAACCTGACGAGTCCCACAGGACCCCACATGTTACCGACCCATTAGTCTGCTATCAACAATAAGTAAAGTTTTTGAGAGACTCTTACTTAAAAGAATATACAGAGCCCATGAAGTCTTGACACTACTACCTAATTGATTTGAGAGGAACACCACTCCACAACGCTACAAGTCCACAAGATAGTAAATTAAATCTCAAGAAGCCCTGAGGAGAAGAAATTCTGTAATACAGTATTCATCGACATCTCTCAAACCTTCTACAAGGTGTGGTATCGAGGACTACTCTTCAAATTAAAAAATGTCCCATCCAGTAAATACTACCTCCTGCTCAAATCCTACCAATCCAATAGAAACTTCTCTGTAAAATTCAATAAGCAGCAATATAGATGTTAGATGTTAGATACTATTAAATCCTCCCCTATGGTAGCGTCCTTGGACCGCTGCTCTTCTTGATCTATACAGCTTACATACTTGAAACCAATAACACCCAGATCGCTTCCCTTACCGACGACGTAGCCGTAGCCTGTTAGCGCATCTGAACATTTATAAAACCACCTAATACTACTTAACCAATGGTATACCCTAGATGGCGAACGAAAGCGAATCAGGCAAAATCCTGTGACAATGAAAAATGCTCGCATACCAGTAGCAATGGAAACTAAATACCTCGATCTACACCCTACACCTTGATCAACGCTAACTTCACATTCAATCCAAAATGAGGCAATTAGATCGCAAATTTCGCCAAATGTGCTGGCTCACCAATAAAATTTTGTTGTGTAAAACAATACTGTAGCCTATGGAATCCAGCTATGGGGGTGCGCTAAATTATAAAGGTAACCATTATACAGAGATTTCAATCAAAATTTTTTGAAGACACTATAGAGTAAATGCCCCATGGTATGTTAGCAATCATACACTTCACAACCATCTGAAAATCCCATTTATTATAACTGAATTTCAACGGATGAGTATTGCATACATCAATAATTACACTACCAATCATGAAAACGAACTAATAGAACAGCTTTACAATAATGGACCGCTTTACAATAATAGACAGCTTTACAATAATGAACAGCTTTACAATATCATTTACTTAATATTCTTTATTCAAGTAGATTGTAACTAAGCTAACTATACTCCAGGCAATAGAGACTAAATATAAAGGGCTCACCTGTAAAAAATGGAAGGATTTAGTTTTGTATGCTAACTTATGTTTTTGGATCTCTGATTCTAAATTTCTCCCTTCCCACCCAAAAATTTTATTTTTCAAATTTCTTGAAAAAATACCTAATTTACCAAGTATAAAATAAAACTAAAATTGATACCTAAAAATGAGATAGTACAAAAATTTAGGTTTTTCATAACAATATTTTTTTATTTTTTCTATTATGTAGGATAAAAATTAACGGCCTTTTAACACTTTATCTTTCGAATATGAAGGGTTTGGGCATATTGATATTGATGTATTTGTAGCCCTTGAAGTTACCTGTAAAATGGTTGCTGAAAGGACATTGTAGCTTCAAAATTAAGGTAGTTATGGTAAAAGAAAAACAATCGCATTTTTTCGGAACATAACAATTTTTTTTGTAATTTTTTTTTCTGGCTCCCTCTAATCAATTTATAGTAATCATAAGTTGTTGTTTTTTATTAACAAAAATAAAATAATTTTTAAAAACTATTTTATTCAAAAATACTCGTTTTTGGCTCCATTCTTTCAAAAATTGTGGTATTTCCGTTAGAAAATTTTGATGGGAAGTAAATAATTCGGAATGAGCGACCCAAAAATATAAGGTAAGCTTATAAAACTAGATTATCCTATTTGTTCCAAGTATCTCTATTTTATTGTCAATAAAAATATATATATTTGGTAACGTAAATTTACATGCACTTTGAATTAAGAATTTCTAATTACATGAAGAATTTCTAATAATTAATGCTTTTTCATTAAAAATACGAAAAAACAGCGTGTCTATGCATAAAAAAACTTGGTTTTACATCTCGTAAAAATTTGAATCAAAATATTTCCACTCACTAGAAAACTATCACGTTTATCTCTCGACATTTCAATGCTGTCGCTGTTGCTACGTTATGCCTTTTTTCAGGATCGGTAAGGATCAAACCGACTGACAGCGCCGGGACATACGATCCGTATAATGCATGTGCGTGAAAAAACGTTAAAATAATGAGGTCAAACACGGTCGCCGCTACACTGAATTATTTGACTCTTTTTATTGAGTCAATTACATTTCTGCGAATCAGATTTACTCAAAACATAAGTGGGTAACGGTTAAATATATCATCAAAGTTGACCTTGTAATTTGCGATAAATTAGATATAAATTATAAATTCATGGCCGCAGTAACAATGTAAGAAGTGGTTATTATTTAGTAATGACTAACCAAGATTTGGTGCGTTAGGAGTTTGTATAATAATTAATCTTCTCGGACGCCCATGTGTCAGAAAATTAGTCATTAATACGGCGAATAAAACGAAATTAGAATTATTATTGTTAGTATGATAATGGCAAAATTCCGGTTGTATCTAAATAGTAATAATTAAACTATAACCCAATGCCCAATTAAAACATAATCATCTTAAACAAATCGAATTCATATTTTGACTTGACCAAATTAATTAACACGTTAAATGTACTGTAGATGATGGTTATAAATTTTTTTATTAGCGAGCGCTGTGTACACTTTGAGCCACATGAATAAAAGTAAAGTAAATTCTTATAAGCATCTGTATCTGTATCTGTAATTTGTAATGTACCTGTAATTTGTTCGGAGTGCGGATCAGAGATCCGCTGCACTTAGGCCCCATTGGGCCCCTTGTGCTTCCTCCGTGAGGGAAATGTCTCCCTAGGCCATCGACCAGCCTAATGTTGTAAAAAAGGTGATGATGTTGCCTAGGCATTTCCCTCAAATTGGCCATAGAAGTCCAACGTTCCCCCAATATCGATTCTCTGGTCGATGACACGGCGGGACAATCACAAAGTGCATGCTCGATCGTTTCATCTTTTTGTTCACATTCTCTGCATATGGGTGTATCACTTTGCCTCATGTTCTAAAGGTCCGTCCTTACCCGGCAGTGTCCTGTTAGGATTCCTGTTACAAATCGTAGTTTTCCCTTAGACATTGCCAGATAATTCATCGCCGTCTCTTCGATGGGACATCGCAAGAGATTTCTGGCCAGCTGACAGCTACTTGTTTCATCCCCAAACGTCTTAAATTTCTTATGGGTGTTTTCCTTTATTATTTGAAGTTTCATTGCAATTGGTAGTGTACTTGAAGGACCAGGCCCAAGGATTCTCAGGCTGGCTGCCTTCTTGGCCCGTTTGTCAGTTTCTTTATTGCCGTTGCGTTGTGAGTGTCCTTTGACCCAACCTAGGCAGATGTTATTCATCTGACAGGCTTTCACAAGTGCTTGCTGACATTCTCATGTTGAGCCTTTGGTTATTTTATAGTTTTTCAGGGCCAGTAGTGATTGTCTACTATCGGTGCAGATTCTGATAGTCTTGTCCGTTATTTCTCTGCGAACGATCTCTTGTGCGGCTATAGTTCTACCTGCGAGTTCTGTTTGTACTACACTGGCATTTTTATCCTTAGTCCAGTTGCATCGTAGTCGCAGATTTCTCGAATATATACCACAGCCTGCTTCTTATACCTTCCGTCTTCTGTGATCCGTCTGTGAAGACATAGTTTACACCTTCAACAGCGGTTTCATCTTCACCAGTAGTTTATATGATGTAAGGTTTATCAAAGACAAGCCGAGGCGCAATACCATGTATGGATATCAATTATATCCTGATTATCAATATCCTGATTCATACTTTTTATTCATATCGCAGTTTGCCTCGCACTTAAGTATTGGGATAATAAGATATTTCTGTTCAATTATCATTAGTCCAGTCGTCCAGTCAACGAAAGGTTGTGAAGGGAAATGGAAGGAACGATATGGCCTTTCTATACAAAATTAAAGCTGACGAAATATTCAACAAAATAGTTTCTATGTAAACCTGTTTTTCCATTGCACAGAACACACTTAGCTCGGTTTTCTTGCATGTTGTTGAGTCATGTGGTCCTCCAAATTTGGTACAGTTAAATGGTTTAGCATAATATGATTTAGAGTGGCCATAGTCCTGGCATCTTGTGGATTGTGTGATGATATTCTTACGCCTATAGGTAGCTCAATTTTAATTCTGCAGTTATGTAGGAATTCTAGTTTGAAAATGTCTTTATTGTTGTTTTGCGGCTCTCGATCATGAAAGGTGGTCTGGGTACTTTTACTGTATTACTCGCGTTTTTCAAATTGGAGGGTTTCGTTGTTTGATTTTCATCACATGGTAATTCTTTGAGGGATTCGAATATATTGTTGGTTTTGGTCAGTTCTGGCATTTGAGCTGACGTTTGTCGGTTAGCCCGTTTTTTCTTGTATCTTATTGTTTCATGTCTTCCTTATCACTGATATTTGAGTATTCTTCGCTGTACCATGTGAGATTCGTATTCTGCAGGTTCGAATTAAGTTGTGTGGATGTTGAGCCTTGATTTATGTTTGGGTGGGCTATGTACATATTTTGCGTTTGGTAAGGAGTTTCTTGGTTGTTTTGTGGTATTTGTGCTTGATTTGTAAATATTTGGCTTAGATATATCGGTGGAAATTGAACAGTATATGGTATTTGATATCATTGATTATAATAAATTTGAGTTGTTTGTACTTGCGGTTGGTTGTGCGACTGTTGTGGTGGTTAGTTGTATACATCAGGTATTATTCCAGGTCTATTTCCAGTGGGAAACATTTTTCGCTGTTGCACTAATTTTATAGTTCCGAAAATGTTCATTATCTCCCGGACTATAATCCGATTTAACACAGGTTTGTTTTTTATCGTCGTTTAATACTCGATAACGGTAAATTGTTTTTCTTTTTTAAAGATAAAGCGAAATGTTTTCTACACATCCGTTCTCGACTGAGGTTGTATTATATGCACTATCAATATAGTTGCAATTGTAAAAGATCACCTTGATGAAAAAATACGAGTTAAAGATTTTGCAGTTTTAATAAACAAATATTCAATACTGCAAAATGATTTTTATCGAAATATATGTTGCATTGTTTGCTTTTCTGATGCTAGTTGTTTCCGCTGCTACAGCTGAAGGGTTGTTCATCAAATTAAAAGAATAAAAATTAACTTAGGAATACTATCTCAGAAAAGCGCTTGGGTGACCTATTTATAGTTAGTTAGTTAGTTAGTTAGTTAGTTAGTTCATGTATTCGCACTGTTGCCACGTTGTGATAAGATTCCTTGATAAAATAATTCGACCTACTTTAAAAACTGCTTGAGTTACGCCCTTGTACTATTTAACATTTTCATTGATTTTTACTTTATTCTATCTTATACTGAAGTTATGGCAGTCAAATCTCAACACCCTGTATATTGGCAATAGAAAGCCGCGTCAGAGTTTTGGAAATTTTTTTTATGTTTTAGAATGTCTTTGGTTTTTTCTTTTCATATCTATTATAAAATGAAGTTGGTCCATATTTTGTTTGTTTTTAGATTTTTTTTTTCGTTAAACAAATACTTTTTATGGATTGGGGCCCAAATACTTTTTATGGATTGGGGCCCAAATATTTTTTTCAGCACAAGGTCCATAGGCATCCTTGTTCCGCCACTAGTCTTAAAAAGGGTCTACTAGATCACGATTCTCAACCATTATAGAAAATAAGGCTGAAACGAAAGATATTGCTTTGTATAGATCGAACTGTAATACCTCGAATACTCTACCGCTTCCTTCACTCAACGCTTCCGCCTAAAAAAACAATGGTGATTAGCGTAATGGTGCATTAAACAATAACAATATAGAACCAAGTTATTCAAATACGCAATCCACTTAGGTAGTTGTAAAGATAAATTATAGTTAATAAGAGTACAATAATAGCCTTAGCCTTACTATTGTTTTAGATATTGTTGATTGGGATTTTCGGATAAAGAATCATATAGAAAACCAAATTTTTGTTGCATTCGAAGTTTCGATTTTAATTAAATCATCCGCAGGAGTCCATGATTCAATACATAATATCAAAATTTCTGATCCAAAATTATACCAACAAAACATAAAAAACAAAATTTAGTTAAAAACACTTATTACTATGACGATGACGTGACCATATATTAAAAAATGCTTAAAGAATTAAAAATAAATTAAAAACAAAATACTCACATTCAAAAAGAGGTATTTCCTGTTAACTTAAGATCTGAATAATACACGTTGCTGGCATTCATTACATAATACAACAAACGGAGACCTCAAGTTAATTTTAATTCCTTATCCTGAGGATGATTTAATTAAAATCAATATGTCGACTGCAACAGAAATTTTGTTTTCCATATATTTCTTTAGCGGAAAATCCCAATCAACAATACCTAAAAAAATAAATTATAGTTATTTAGCAATTACATAAATCTAAGTCTGTGATTAGCTTTGGTGAAATGTTTTTGGTATTACGCTTTTCTAATGAATACAGTGCATCACAGATTTTTATAGTAAGTAACTATAAACCTCACTTTTTTTCTAATATTTATATTTCATTTCATTCGTTTCCTTTGTTTCATTCGCTTCAATCGTTTCATTCACCCGAATCGGTTCATTATTTTCAATCATTTCCTTCGTTTCATTAATTTCATTAATTTCCTGCATTTCCTTCGATTCATGCGTTTCTCTCTCTCTCTCTATATGTATATATATATATATATATATATATATATATATATATATATATATATATATATATATATATATATATATATATATATATATATATATATATATATATATATATATATATATATATATATATATATATATATATATATATATATATATATATATATATATATATATATATATATATATATATATATATATATGTATATATATATATATATATATATATATATATATATATATATATATATATATATATATATATATATATATGTATATATATATATATATATATATATATATATATATATATATATATATATATATATATATATATATATATATATATATATATATATATATATATATATATATATATAGAAACGCATGAATCGAAGGAAATGAAGGAAACGAATGAAATTAATTTTTTGAAAAAGGCCCAAGAAAGGGACAGAAACGTCAAGTAATCTAATCAGTCGTTTTATTGTTTATTGCTACTATCCCAAGATAAACTCTCCAAAAAAATATGTAAAGATAGCAAAGAAATTAGAAGATATATATATATATATATATATATATATATATATATATATATATATATATATATATATATATATATATATATATATATATATATATATATATATATATATATATATATATACATTTATGACATCTTATACAAGAACGACATAGGATATTGATCTTATATCAGTACTACTACAATGTACCAAACTTTAGCTTTCTATCACAATCCGCAGTGTTTTAACCAAAATTTAAAGATTTGTCGGCCATCGTGGATTTTACCAATGACGCCATAGGCAAGATCCACATGGGGTCTTGATCTTATATCATTACTACTACAAAAATGTACATCTGTACCAAATTTCAGCTTTGTATAACGGTCTGAAGTATTTTTACACAATATAGAAAATATTGTCAGCCATCTTGGATTATAATAGGAATATATGACGTCATAGGCACGATACACGTGGAGTCTTGATCTCATATCATTACTACAGAATTCTATCACAATATGAACGATTCTTCAGTTTTACAGTGAAGTAAAACATTTTACACTGAAGTAACACATTAAAAACTAAATTTGTCAAATATTTGCAGGATCATTTCGTACTACATTCTGCTTTGCCCTCGTAGGTGAAAACTGTTACGTGCATGCAAATTACAAATTACTATAATCACCGCATAAAGGAGTCTTTTCCAATTGCCGTTCATAAATTAAATGTTAGCCGGAAAAATTATCTGGATGTAATCGGTACGTTAATCGGTTCAGAGTTCACCGTTATGCATAAGCCGGATATTAACCGGTCCTACCATGCATCATGTATCCGTACTAACAAAATGCTCCCAAATCAGCACGTATTATACCTACTATGTAAAACCATATTAGACGTATTGGCACAGTTATTTATACCAAAGTTTACTAGGGTAAACTTTGTTGATACTGTGCCACATACATAATTGAGGATATTAAGTTTTTGCAATGCAGTATTATTATTATTATAAAGTTGTTGACACATTAAATAAAAAAGCGTTTATTAATTCTGCACAGTACAATAAAACCTGGTTATCGATTAAATCTTAACAAATAACAATAACAGATACAATTGCAGTCACTATACTTTATAGTAAATTTATTATAATAGACTGTATTATCAACTGGTATATATACAGAGTGTCTTATTTAAAATGAAGAAAAACTAACGCAAGATAATGTAGCTAAATGGGAATATATTCGAAAACAACAAAACCAGTGAACAACAACAATAATAATAATGAAGACAACACTAATTCCAACAAACAACCGCAAATCGTACAAGAAAGCGAATACGTACAAGAAGCAATAGTAACCCCTCCAGGGTTTACTATTATTACAGAAAGTCTTATTATAGAACTAAAGACCCCAAGTACACATCAATCATTAATAAATTTAACTAGAAAAATAAGACAAGAAATCAATCTCTTTAGAGACCAGAAACTAAGCGAAACCATTGCATCCCACCCCGAAGATCCACACTATCTACCTAGGCGATTCGTTAAGTCAAAACCCCAAATCCTCATCCTTATCACAGCCTGTGGTGGTACGAATGCAGAGAAGGCTGAGTGTTTCTCGGTGCAATTCGCGCAACAGTTCACCCCAAACAACACTGAACAAATAAAGAGTACAAACTCGTTGCAATACATAGAACAAGTAAACCGTACACAACTAAGAACCATCGACTGCCCCGTGTATTTCACACCGAAAGTTGTACATGAGACAATCAAAGCTACCAAGAAACGAAAAGCACCAGGCATTCACCAGATACCCAATGACGCACTCAAAAATTTACCCTTCCTTGCAATCGTGTTCCTCCCAATCAAACCTATATAATTCCTGCCTATCTCTCACACATCATCCCCAATTTTGGAAAACAGCTAAGGTAATTCCTATCCATAAGCCTCATGAATCCTTAACCAATCCAACTTGCTATCGCCTCATAAATATATTACCCTCAATTAGCAAGATTCACTTATCCACTCCCGAGTAATGGAATTCGCTCATAATAATAATGTCATGAGTGAATTCCAATACGGATTCCTACCCCAACATTCCACTGGCCAACAGCTGTTTCGCATCTGTGAAGCCATCACCACCAATATTAATCGAGGTCGTTATACAGGGGGTTGTCTCCCTAGACCCCGAAAAAGCTTTTGCCAGAGTCTGGCATCCTGGACTGTTATATAAAATCCATGTCGTATATTCGTAGTAACAGTAAATGAGGAGTTCGCAACTGCGCCCGATATTATCTGGAGTCCTACTGGGATCAGCCCTAGGCCCAACCCTATTTAACTATATATGCACGACATCCCTATACCCACAGATCACAGGACCACTGTTGCACTATACGCAGACGACACGGCGACAATTTCGACGACGATGAGTGCACCATTACTAAACAGACTAATGTAACAGCAGACGAGACAAATTGTACAAATTAGACAAACTGGGGACTCTATATCAATGAAGCGAAAACTGAGGTAACAGTGTTCACCAGGAAAAGGGAGGCACCAAATATAACAATAAATTTAAACAATGTAAACATAAGAACCATACCAACACTCAAATATCTAGGAGTGTACCTAGACAGAAGGTTAACATTTAAAAAACAGATAGAAACAGTAAATAGTCAAACAAAGTGCAGAATGTACCAATTATATCCGGTAATAAAAAATGCAATCATACATATACAATAATATCCAAAACATAAATCAGACCGGTCTTAACATATGCATGCCCAATATGGTATCCATTCATAAGCCAAACAAAAAAGAACAGCTAAAAGGCATTACAAAACAAATGTCTTAGAATAGCGCTACACGGATACAAAAACACACATCTAACAATTCAAAGAACTGTATCTCATCAAGCCATATGCATCTCATACTTATAGCACACTTCATCGAAAAAAAAAATCATCCCCAAATTCATACACAACCTAGACACACACACAGCAACCCCACGATCAGACACGCAATGACCCCCAGATTCATCGATCAACTAAAATATCCATCTCACATCTCATAACTATGCATACACCCCCTAGCACCCCGCCAATAACTAATTGAAATATTTGAAAATAATAAAAAACAGAAATAAAATAAAAACAAAACAGAAAAAACCAAAAAACAAACAAAACAGAAAAAACCAAAAAACAAACAACCCAAAATAAGAAACAGACAAAATTACAGAAAATAGACAAAAGCCATGAAAAGACAAAACAAAAACAAGAGGCAAATAATACAATAAAACACAAAAGAAACAAATGAATAACAATAAACAAATTGTAGACTATGCTAATACTAACACTAACCTAGAATAGGATAAATGTAGCAACGCTTTTATAGCCGCTTAATGCTTACTTGTAAACTAACTTAACTAATAACAAAATAACTAACTAAATAACTAACAGGCAACTAATCGCAAATCCTCCACCTAACACCGTACGTCAAACGTCACGAAGCGAAAACGCACCCATAAAGACGGACAGCCAAGAGCACGACGTCGTAATAACAAAATGAAAACCGGCAAAAGTACCCATAGAGGGTAGAAGCCAAGCATAAAACAACTCCACAATGCGTACTATACTTTATAGTAAATATATTATAATACACTGTACTATAAGTCCTGGTATATATACAGAGAACTGGTATACATACAGAGTGTTTTATTTATTATTTTAGATTTAGAAAGTATCTGTAAGTATTTCTGATAATATTATCATTCAAAAGTAAAAAAAAAACAGTATCTTAGTAGCGTAGTGGTAACGTTCTAGATTCAGTCCCGGGTTTAGAATCCCCGGGACTGTCAGTAGCACATTTTTATTACTTTTATTATTATTATTTATATATCCTCCTAACTTTTTGCAACAACAGGTTTAATAATATTCACAAACTCTCTTAAATAAATTAATTAAACAAATTGTTTTTATATGTATAATGATTACCTAAATAGGTATTGAACTTCTCGACAGTTAGGTTAAAAATAGCTTAAAAATAGTTTTAAATAGCTTTGTATACTTACTTTACTTGTCTAACGATTTATCACAGATTTTGCCTTCTTTGACGAAAGTTATATAACTCCCTCTTATAGGAACATGAACACTAATGCCTGACAGATTGATTTTAATCCTCGAGTCTGGATTAAATACTCATAATAATTGAAGTGAATTCATGAATACCATGCTGTCTTTGTTTAATTTAATTTAGTTCCCATTGCTAAGAAAGGGGTAATTCTAAGTTTTTAGAATATTACCTGGAGAATAGAATATCTTTTTAATTTTGACGGGAACTATAAGAAGGCATATATAAACTTAATGAATATATGACAATTCTTCATGGTTTATATAATGAAGAGTTTTAGAAACGTCCCTCTCAAATTGGTAAGTAGGTAGATATATTATTTGGTATTATTAAGGTTTCTTATTGATTTATTTGAAGGTTGACCGATTAAATGTCATGAAAATACAATTAATTCTCTATTCTCGAATAGAATTGAAAATTATTGTTTCCTCGGCCTACCACATCTTTTTTTTGTATTTACACAAATGGAACGATATTTTAAAAAATAATGACATGGGTCATTGTAGACAGCCAGACAGTTTCTTATTGCATTTTGATTGTATATAATTCATAACAGAATAGTATGTATACCTAAAGGAAATCTACCAGGTTTTTATATAGAAAAAACATAGGAATCCTGTATTTGGCCATAATTGTCTTGATGACTTGCTATTTTATCACCTCGCAAGGAATTCTAATTTAAAGTAGAAAAAAACTATTCACAGATTCACTATATCTTTTATATCTTGTCAGTACTATTACTTGCACGTAAAATAAATTGCTTCTGAGGGTCAAGTCTGAAATGAGTTACTACCCTTTAGTCCAGTTAACAGAGCTCAAAAATACGCAAATATATCGATTATCGATCATATAAGTCAGGTTTTTTGCATAAGGGTAGGTAGTGAGCCCCTATGGATGAGGGTGACGCAGGGGTAAGGGCTTGCAATTATCTCGAAAAGTAATGATTCTACCAGAAAAAAATTAAAAGTTTGTAAATATTAATCTACATAAAACTCCCTACAAAAATGGTCATATTAATTTTTATCGTAGGATCAATGACTCAAGAAATAATGGGGAAAGAATATTAATTTGGGAAATGTTCATGTTTTCAAATTTATTCATCAGAAAGACATATACTGTATTTTAAAATCTACAGTTAAAATATCACTCAAGCTGGGGACAGATGCTCTTCGTCATATCTCAGACTGCTAATGGACGTGTTTTGAATAAACTATTATAAATTATTAACGGTGTTTTTCGTTCCTCAAGTCATCGACTAAGGTGAAAGCTGATCTCTTTTCACTTCCACCTACCAAAGGCGCAGTAGAACAGCCACTGATTGCTTGCTTGACAGCCACTGGTTATCTCCTCTAGAACGTTGGGGTGGTTGGGCTCGAAAAGATGATGGATTGCTCATCCTAATGAGAACTAAGGTACCAGCAGCTCCTGAAACCATTTTGAAGATCATATTATCTCGTTGTTCTGCTGGTTGTGGAGGAACATGTGGGTGGCGAATATCTGGCCTACAATACTCATCTGTCTGTGACATTTGACATGGAACGTGTGCCAAGCGTTCACCATTAAGGGACAAAGAACTGAAGTATGAATGATCTTCGTCATATCTCAGACTCCTGCTAATGAACATGATCTGGATAAACTATTTTAAATTATTAACGGTATTTTTCGTTCTTCAAGTCATCGACCAAGGTGAAAGCTGATCTCTCTTCACTTCCACCTACTAAACTCGCAGTAGAGCAACACTCGTTAAGAATGCATTTACACAACAGTGGCTTCACAGCCACTGGTTACCTCCAGAACGTTTGGGGTTGGACTCGAGGAGATGATGGATTGCTCAAGCCAATGAGAACTAAGCAGCTCAGCAGCTCCTGAAACTATTTTGAAGATCATATTATCTCGTTGTTCTGCTGGTTGTGGTGAAAGCTGTGGGTGCCGAAAATCTGGCATACAATGCTCATATATCTGTGACATTTGAAATGAAACGTGCGAAGAGCTGGAGTATGATTGGGTATAAGAAGACATTGTAATCGTGAAAGTTACATATTACTCTTTTGTAATAGTTTTTTAGATTTTATTTTTGAGTTTAGTTCATTTAGTTCATTTGTTTCGAGATAACTTGCATTTATACCAAAACACTATTTTAGCAAAATTAAATTTCCTATATATTATTTTTCCCTCCCCATTATCTTTTGAGCCATTGGTACTACGATAAAAATGAATAGGACCATTTTTGTATACCTTTGAACACCCCCCAAAACGCGAAAAGTGTCTTTGAACCCCCCTCCCCCCGCGTCATCCCCATGACTCCATCCGTTGGGACTTTATTGCTGGTTGTTCAGGACACCCCTCCCTAATTCAATGCAAAAATCGGAACTACACGATTTAATAGTAACTCCACTATTTTTCCTCCATTGACAGGACTCTTATGTCAATTGTTATAGGTGCGCTTAACCTATTTTTGTAGCAACTTTTATTACACAGTCACCCCTGTCTTTACATGCCTTTTACGGTTATGTCGAGACATAAACAAAGAATTATCATTAAAAGCCCGATGTAGGTCAATTATTAATCTTTAAGTTGTGGAATGTTAGTCATAATTCTCGTTTATTGTTGGAAATATGATGTCCTAGCATGTATGTAGCACGAAATTAAACTGGAATGGAACACTTTGCGACGCCTGATCTGGAGACGAGATATTCTGCGAAGTACACGGTGTCTTTCGTAAACCTTATATATTTTTAGAAAATTTGTGTTCATTATTTATTTTACAGGAATATGAATATACACTATATGAATCATGTATGTATCAATGTATATTGTAAATATTTAAGACCGTACATACAAATAAGTTTAAGTCACGTGGCTATAAACATAATTATTATTGAATAAAGTTTACATTTTCCTATTGTAACCATATTTGTACCACTTGTAAAGTTGCATAACGATTCCATTATTATTTGCAGAGATAACTTATTAAATGTGTTCAAAAATATGTTTTTTCTTTACTGTTTTTACTATTTTTCGTGATAAAAATATTTTTGTAGTTTTGTAAATTTCAATTATCAAAGGAGAGGGAGTTTTTAACTACTACAACGTATTAAAGGAAAATTTTATGAAGTAGTTAATAGTAGTTAATAAGTTTAGTAAGTAGATTTTTATAACAATTTTTTTGGAAGAATAGTGCCCAGCGTCTCAGGTTTTATTCTTAAGCACCCGCAGTGCAATAAGGCATGAGCCGCTACTGCCGGGTGTAATAAAAATGATGGGTGCTTTTCTTGCGGAAATTAGTATCTCTGTTTTTATAGATACTTTTTATATGCATGCTTTAATAAATCATAACAAAATTAACGCAATTAATGGTTTTATTTGTACAAAGAAAAAAAATGAAGAACTTCTTAGCACATGACGCTTGACGCCATTTTCACTAGCAACTAACCACTAAACATCTACAATCTACAAAGCAACTAACTATTGGGAAGTCTGTCAAACTCACACTTCAGATATCACAAACTGAAACATAACACAGATGGGCTACAACCACAGAACACAATTCTGTGCTTCAACCATTGATAATTTCATTGCCCTCAACCAGGGATGGGTAGGTAGAAAATTATCTAATAATCTACATAATCTACCGTATATTCTACGCGTAGAATATGTATTTTTTACACCAACATATTTTCTACATTTACCAAATGTAGAAAATTAATAATTTGTTTTACAAGCTGATTTTTAGTTAAATATTTATTCATATAATAAAAATACATCAACAAAATATAAGTTTAAACACGAAATCTGAAATATATAAAATAATAATAATAAAATGTAGGTAAAACAGAGTATCAGTTTTTAAATGTGCATGTAAAATATACAACGAAAAAATAAATTAATTAAATAAACAAATCCTCTTTAAATATTAAAAAAAACTATAATTATAATTGCCCTTCATTTTCCTATGATCGAAGTTCAATTGCGTCAATAATCATATACAGTAATGATTAAAAGAGACAGAATAAGTAAAAGCAGATATAGTAATAAATAATGAACTTGATGAAGTCCATCAGTTTTATTACTATCAGTTTTAATATTCATCAGTTTTATTACTATCAATAATCTTCAGGTTCTAATCCTTTAGCATCTAAATTATCTAAAACGAATTCATCCACATCTATTATTTGATAATCAGTTAACAGTTTCCCTTGATACACAGGACGCAAAAAGTTAGCAGCAAGTGAAAATATACTCAAGGCATATTTTTGACGTTTTTTCAAGCATTGAATGTATTCATCGAAACCTTCGGCCAATTCTAATTTAATCCATTTTTCAGCTGCGTCAGAGATTGATGCCTGAGTACTTTGTAATAAATTAATCAGCTTGCAGACGGGATCAAACAATTTGACAGTATCTTGGATTTGTTTTTTCAAATCTCGTCAAATGCAACTTTTGTTATATTGGGTTTAAATGATGTGGCTTCAGCAATTATGGTTGAGAAATTCGTCGCGATAAGAGCATCATCGTATTTTTCCAGCTAGTATCACCGCTTTACCGCCTAATTTTGATCCAAAATAAAGCAAAATGAAAATAATTACCCGTAGATTAATAATTTTTCTATTTACCAACCTTATCATGTATGTACTTCCAAATCTGGATTTTCTGGATTTCATTAGTGATTATGGTCAAACTGGTAGAACTACCAGAGAAGGAAAATGGCAGATTTATAAGAGCCAACTGTCAAGCAGCTAGGAGTGCTAGGGTTAGAACCGCTAGGACCAAAACTTTTGGATATTACTGGTACTGGTCGATTATGATCACCTTCGTCTTGCTCGTCCTAAAATGCAACCTTTTGGTGTTGATTTTTATTGATCTATTTTCAAGCATGGCTATTTTGGGTAATGGAATTTCATCTTCATTCTTATACTCACTATCTTTGTCGTCTAAATCTGACAAAATTGTATTTACATTTTCAGCTTGTCTATTTGTTTCGCTCCTAACAATTTCTTTCAACATATTCCGATTCCGTCTTAGAGTATTTCCTTGGCAGTATTTTTTTAAATTTTGTTACAATAACTACATAGACTTGCATTTTTCTTCCAGCCTTAACCTGTTCAAAATTATATCTTTCCCAAAAATCGTGTTGCGGTCTTCTTCTTCCAGCCATTTTATACTAAGTAGGTATTTAGGTCCGAATTAAACTACCAGAACCAAACCAGAGCGGACAACCACTAACCACTGCACGACTGCAAGGGGCAAAGAGCGATGGTACCATTACTACCACTTGACCCCTTCTTATCGAGATCACATAGTCACATCTATAGTCAATGGCACCGACGCCACCACTGCCTCTTATCGAGGGAGGTCACATCTCGAGCCATGAATATTGGGGGAGAGTGAGAGAGATTATTTGTCCGGTTTTATTTTCTACATTTGATTTTCTACAAATTCTACATTTTCTACGCAATTCTCTACATACATGTAGAAAAATAATTTTCTACGTGTCGTTACCCAACCCTGCCCTAAACTCATAGATGTTAGTAAATAATGTTGGGTAAAATTTTAATATGGCGTGCTCGATTCCTAGAAATAAGTAAATTAAATCAGATTGTTTACAGGCGCTAGTTCGGCTCTAGCATTCTAGATTTACGAGACAACGTGCGGTCAGTATGGTGTGAAATATGCCGTATTTGCAATTGCCGGCTTTTGCCCCCGGTTGATTACCACATTGGGCATAGACACGTCCAACGTAATGGCCAACATGCCCCGCCATACCTGCTAATAACTGCGATACATCAACGCCGCCGCCGCGACTATCGCATTTGGCTAACGCGCCCGTTACGTGTTTAAACAGGCGCCGAGGCCGTTCTGTTACGAGACGGTTGGCGATAATAACCCATTTCGCGGTTTCTGAGAACCAGCAAATACAAAGACGCTGTTGCCTACTTGTTTACATTCTATAACAACTTTGGCCATGGTGAGCACGTAACTTGAGAGCAAATCTCCTTTTTGTTTTTTGTAAACATAACCCTTGGAATATCATATTTTGTAATGGATCCTTACGTTGTTGACAATTAATCTCTTAAATACTTAAATAAGGAATCAGTTACATCTGCTCCTTTTTCTCTATATTGCGACACTGAACATCTACTAATCCGCCAACTCAAAAATGCGGAAATAAATGAATTTATAGAGCCTTCTATAAATATATCAAACTAATATATCATTTATTACTATCAACCCATATAGAGATTTACAAATTGACAAACAAAAAATTAATTAATGCAAACTATTACCACCATTAAAAAATCTCATTATTAAACCAATATTGTACCTACATAGATTGGTATAAGGTATTCCCACTGGGAATAGGATGTAGGTAGCATCGTATAAATCCTTCTCTATCTGCGGTAGTACGCGGAAATTAGCAAAATTTTATAATAAAAAAAAGAAAAAATTATAATAAGGTGATATTTTCTGAATCAACAGTTGATATGGGTAGCAATACAGGATCGAAATGTTCCCATCCCTAACTGGTGAGCTTCATCCCTTTTTCACCCTTATAATGACACCGCGCTGGTTTTTCAATAATATCTTGAAAATGTAATATTCTACGACAAAAATAGAAGTATTAAAACATATTCAGAAGTAAATTTTCTATAAAACATGCCCTATAAGTCGTTTGCAGATTATCAAGGGTTTTCATGTTAATCGACGACAAAGTTAGGGGTAGGTAACAAAAACGCTTTTCGATAGCAACACAATATTTATCCAGCCTTACTAATATTTTGTAGCATTCGGTTTCAACAACTTTTTATAAATTATATAGCATTTAACAAGAACCAAAAATAGTCATTAGCGATTTCTAAACCAAACTTTCCACACCACCCAAGAAGTAGAGTTTGTCGGTGCGTTTTTTTATGTGGTTTCCCCATGAGGCCTAATACACTAAAGGCATTTATTCTTGCTCAAATTCAATTGCATCGGTCCATTCCGCATTAAAGCATCCTTGTCCGTGACAGGTCATACACATAACCGAACATTTTAAACCAACCTTGAAACATCCGCATCGCTTTCCGCATCCCTTTTTGCAGGCACACGAAATTAACTCTAAAATTGATAATGGAGTAGTCAAAACAAGTATTAAAATATCACCTGATTTCTTCCATCCCCATTCTTCTGGCTCTAAAATATTTCCTTGCCAAGTCTGAATTTGGTGGTAAACCTGCAACGAATGCTGTTGCAAAGCTGCAAACGTCGGGGTAGCCTTGCCAAAGTAACCGTTTGACTAGAATTGCCAACCGAGGTGTTAAACAGAACATACCTGTGATGATTTATTGATGTGTCATTTCTTTGTGCTTTATATAATGCAAGAGTAAATATTTTCCCAGTCTCAGTAATATCCTGTTTTGTAGCATTTGGTTTGTTAGAATTTCTTTCTGAGTTTAATAAATTAATAGTTTGAAGATTGCCTCTTCCAAAAAAAGCAGACGTTGTGTCACTACCACTAAATGCATGAGCAAAAAGAACTGTTTCTCTTGAGTTCTTAAGTACATTTGACAACTGTAAATCTGTAGAACTATAAATTCTTGCTTTTACTTTGGGCCTCCCTTAGTAGTCTAGTATCCTTTTCATTTGGCGTCAGGGCAATAATTAAGGTAAGGAGATCGCCATCTTATCCTACAATTACGACCATTTCTGATCAAAAACTTTTTTGTATAGTAGCTTGAACTATAACTGTATCAGCATCATCATCCGCGGTTATACTTTGTATCTGTTCATTTAGAAAGTTCTGAACTAGTTGAGAAATCAATCGTTCTTTGTTGGCAAGGTTGCTTAATAATTTTTCTTTAGGGTCTGTAATTGGCGTATTTTGATCAAAAATAACTTTGGGAGATCTTCTTTGTTAAAATTCTCTGTTGGCGTTCAATATCTTTTGTGCTCGTAGGATTATTACCATAACCATCGAAAATAATTGACATTTTTCCCATAATACCTTTTAACAAATTTAACGTGTGCTGTGCCCTGCCTCGGACATACAACACGATGAATTAGATTTCCGCCATCAATTACATACGCACAGTTGGCGACATTAATTGGACGTTCTGGTACGGATATGAAAATTTGATAGTTTTTGGTTTTTCTCATCAGTCCTCTTTCATCAAATATAGATAAAGGCACAGCCGTAAATTCAAAGGCAAAAGGCATAGACAGGTCAAAACAACCCCTCTCTCTCTCCCTTTCTAGCATGTATATGAATTAGGCGGTTAGAATTGTGTTGGATCATTTGAAATATTATCGGGCTGCGTCATATTCGAAGTACCGTATTCAATATAATGAGGCTTACATATTTGTTTAACCCTTCAGTTTACGATTTAATAACATAAAAAGTAATAGAAAAATCGGTACATACTATAGAACCTTTTTTGTATAGAATTTTGTTACAAACCATTTTCAATACTTATATTTTTTCCGTAAGATAAAGCGTTTAAAAGATATTGAAAAAAAACAGTGCGGTGTCCTTAAAGGGGGTGAGATAGGGATGAAGCTTACCACTTAGGAGTGGGAACTTTTTTGATAAGTATTCTTACATACATAAGCTAACTATCCTAGAAAGTTCAGCTTATTATATATTTTTTTATTATAATTTGACTAATTTCCGTGTACCTACTATTCAGCGAGTATGTGTAAGACTAGAAGAACCTCTAGTTGCAAAGTATCCTCGCCATCCCAAATGAAATATAAAAAAAGAACAGTACTTAAACCTTAAACCAAATTCATATAAAGTAAGATTTAAATTAGTATATAGATTAAAAAAAGAAAATAGTTAGTATTTGAATACATAAGGTAGTCAGT
This sequence comes from Tetropium fuscum, assembly GCA_964058915.1. Classification (NCBI taxonomy): domain Eukaryota; kingdom Metazoa; phylum Arthropoda; class Insecta; order Coleoptera; family Cerambycidae; genus Tetropium; species Tetropium fuscum. The sequence continues at coordinate 397,017 of CAXKVY010018459.1, read as the reverse complement.
AGTAGTAGTATGTAAGATATTGGGTAAAAATAAAATATGTATATTACTTTTTTTTTCTACATATTACTAATTTTCCGAGGTCGCGACGGATATATCGGAACAGCCGTCGACTCAACTTTGGCTTCTTAAGGCCTAAGGAAAGTCTCGCTGAAATTTTGTTCGGATGGGGGTACATAGAAAGCGTGCCCTCCGATTGATGGCTGCTATTTTTACGGTCGGAAAAGTTCGATAAGCTGACTCGATCCGACGACGTTACGGTAGGAAGGGGGTAAAAAAATGTCTCCCCCTCGAGCTCTAAAATCACCCGCTCCACCCCAAATCGACCCTGCGATTCTAGGAGAAATAATAAAATAATTCCAATTCAGTGGCGTTTGTCGATTGGGACTCAAATCTCAAAAATTTAGAAAAAAATGGAAATAACTTTTGTAAAATGCCGTAACCTTTTACAAAAGTATTTTCAACCGGAGCAGCTATAGGGTCAAGCCTCGTTCATACAAGCACCACCTCCAACGACATATTCAAGTAGATAGTGGGATTGTCTAAAGTCTCATATTTTCCATACTTAAGACAAAGTAATTTTAATGTTGTGGAATACGTTTTTTTAATTGAACCAACGTTTCTGATTATACTAGACTAGAAGAATTGGAAGATATCACGAAACATCTAGTTTAAAAAATGGGTCCATAATTTATAATCTACCGAAGAAACTAAATTCAGTGGACCGAGAAAAGCAAGAAGGTGCTTTAAATAATCATATAAAGTTCTAAAACAAAAGAAATCAAAGTAAGAATAGAACTACCATAGATTAATAGATCAATAAAACTATGTAATTCCATAAGTGATGGTTAACAATTATGATTAAATTGTAGTAACTTAGTAACTATATTAATAATAATAATATAACGTATCCCTGGCCCTATGGATAAACGTTCTGACAACGGGTATGGGACCATAACCTCCCATATGTCCGTTGCGCTGTACGCTGCAATATATCTACTCTGTTTCAATTTTTATGGCGATTAATAATTATGTTGCGCAACCCGAAATGATTGCGGGTTTTGCAACATATTATGCAGTTGCGGTATTTTATCATTATGAGTTTTATTTACGGCCGGCCCAAAACTGGTAGGTTTGTTGGACTCAATAAATTCCCTAAATGGAGATAAAAATTTACGACGACTAACCGGCTGGACGAATTTATAGCTCGCTGCAGAATTTCTAGATATAAATGTATGAAGGTTATTAACATTAATTTATATAACATAGCTCACTTAACTCGGTTTACGCCGAGCTAATTTAGCAGAAATTCGAGCAGAAAGTCTTGGGGGTCAAATATGTAGCTGACGTAAAAAAATTGCAATTGTTTTTATATTTTAACAAATTTTATTATTTATTAATTTATTTCAGTGCTAAAATCATCATATCAATACGTATGTACAAATGCCTAATTTTAGTAATCAGTGTCTAATTCCAGCGTTAAATTCATCATATCATGCAACAATTTTCGTTTTGTAAGGAGATACCCTCTCCTTCCTAGATTACATACCCCGTTATCCGTATCCGCTCTCTCGCATGAAACGCAAGGAGGTATTCACTTACTGTTTGTGACATCGAAATATGAGACATAAAAAAATTTCAAAGGATACCCACAATTGCCGCAATGGGAGATCGGGGCAGTATAACTTTTCTTACAGCAAGCTAAAATCGTGACTATAAAGGTGCTTTCGTTCAACAAGTTGTTATGTTTCGATAGAATACTAATAACTAATCAATTTTAACACAAAACCCATCAAAATAATACACTAAATTAAAGAACAACTGTATTACTTCTATTTCAAGAATTATTATTGACGCGACTTTACCCCACGTTCGATGGTATTAGACATACAAATGAATGCCAATGATGCCGATGTGACACGGCCGAGGAACGTGTAAAATGGATCCGTAATATTTGAATGGGAAACATTCTTATTCTGCATCACATTCACCATCCAATTGTTTTATGATATGACGAAAGGTATATAGTGTGATCAATATTTTGTTAGACTACATGATAATGTCATAATGTGATGGGCGATATATATAAAATCATTTGTTTTTCCTTAAATTCCTGGAAATCGCTTATACTTGACAACGCTGTTAAAAAATGCGACAGCAGGTGTGAAGATATCGGTATATTGAGGGTTTTTTGTTAGAGTTTTTAAGTCTCATATTTCGATGTTACAAACTATACATAATTATACATGTCTTAGATAGCGTTACCCCCGCTAAGCGTATCATCTCCCGCATTAAGCACGCAAGGAGGTACTGCTCCCTTATTTAAATTATTTAACACTCAAACAACACATTTATTCGCAGACAGTATTGCTACTGCATCACAAGGTGGCTATAAGTGATCTTCCTAAATCACGTCTGCTTCGTATTGTGTGCTATAGGTCTTAAACTAGTTGTCAATCGATGTTTACATCTAGGGGTGTTATTGCAGCATTTCTCCAGCTTTTACGATCACAAAATGGTGCGGACTCTTCACTCTGATTTTAGATTTTGTTTTGTGGTGTCGTCCAGCCACTTTATGGAGTACGTGCTTGATTGGGTTGACGCTTGCGCGATAGGTGGATCTACTTGGTTTGGCACGGGCGTTGGCTTAGCGGGCATCTTAGTACTGCCTGTTAATTCTGCCAACTGTTATTGTTGGTCTGTAATTAGCGATAATAATGTCTCTTGTCATGATACCTTAGCACGCTTTGGATCCGATGGTCCTTCCTCGATACCCTCTTCACTATTTGCCTCTTGTGCGTCTCAATTGGACGCTTCGCTATGGTGGTGAGATGCCAGGTCATCCATAATTCTTATTTCATTACGAATTTGTTTAAATTATAACCCAGGGACGATCTCACTTCTGATGTTAACTTAACACTATGTCTTATTTAATTAAAACCACTATACATTCTCAATTACTTTATTTCTTAATTCACAGCCTATCGGATACGTGTATCTGCTATAATACTGTATTCTCTACTCTAGTGCCCAGCGCATGTCCATTTCACATGACTCAGTTCATCCGCTATGCGCTCGGCCGTCCTGTTGAATAAGGAAGGGATGTCGGTTATAGATTCCACCCTTACATGCTACCACCTTTTCTCTGTTAAGCTAACACCATAGATAAGACACGCTAACACACACACACATACATTCCACAATTCTTGCATCAGCTTGTAGACAAATGTTTGGCCTTTACTCTCACTTATTGTCGAATTTAATCTTTAAGCTTACCTTATGTTTTACGGGGTAAATCAAATTGATGATTTTTCACCATAAATTTTAAACAGCCTGTGGAAGAATTGCCGTCGAAGATTAGGATTAAACATGCTTTGCTGCAATTTCGGACTCATTGGTGACATTTTGCTTTTTGATTCATCTTGCTTAAATAAAGCACTGGTTCTCAAGAATTCCTTTGTTGACCTTAACAATAAATTTAATAAGGTGTATGTCCACCTCGCGCAGTAATGATAGCCCGCAGTCTTCGGGCTATCGAATGAATAAGGTTAGTTATTCTTTCTTGAGGGATAGCCGTATTTTACTCGGGCAATACCACCATGAGTTCTTGCAAAGTTTGTGGTTGTACAGGCGTCGTCGGCGGTTGGTTGTACAGCTTTTTAAGTTCGTTCCGCAAATATTCGATGAGATTATACTCAGGGCTGCAGGCTGGCCAATCTAAGCCAACTTTATTCAGGTTTTCATTCACCATTCGTGCTACGTGGGGGTACGTTGGGTAATAGATTCATTTCCAAATATACGGCCCAAATGTAACCACAATTTATTGCCGAATATTTTGAATATAGCAGTGGGCATTGAGAGCACCATTCTCGACAAATACGAGATCGGTACGCGCTTCACTAGAAATGCCGGCCCACACCATTATTGAACCGCCTTGGTGTGAGATTCGCTCTGAATCTTCTCGTATATACTCTCTAGCGCCCATCAGGAGATCTCAATCAAATACTCGTTTCATCTGATAATAGAACATTATTCCGTTGCGGTATGGTCCAGTTTATATGCAATCTGGCAACTCTCGGGTTCTCAGGAAATTGGCGGGTCCTCAGATCCTGTGTTTTAATTTTAAAATCCATGCTTGGTGAGGAATTGACAAACGATTTTATCTACTAATCTGTGGTCTGTGGAAGTATTCATCGCAGGCAGGGATATCTGCTCTATGGGTAGATGTTTTCTGGAAACCAAAGAGTCGGAGTCGGATATCTAAGATTTTAAAGCAAAGCAGTGAATTCAAAATTGAATAAAACGAAATAAATTACTCCAAGGCGGGCAGCCATAAACAACAATGAGTATGAATTGCTCCTTTTAAATGATATTGCAATGTAAATACAATTCCTCGGGCGGTACACACAGGAAAGTGATATCCAAATTAGCATACTACATAGTAAACGATCACCTAAGCTCTATAAAGTAAACAGATAATGCCGGCGCAACACGCAATGCGAACTTGTACATCACTTGTTTCGTAATACATAATACGATGCTCTGCGGGCAGGATTAAACTCTCCTAATGCGTTATAGTATTGAAAAGGGTTGTTTGTCTTCCATGATAGTTGTGTTACTGGCCCACTGGATGTAAAAATCGTTGTTTTCTATTTAAGTGCATAAGGATTTTCTTATTAGACTATAAAATATGCACTCCATGGGAAATTTATGATAAAACTTATGAAATTTATGTGCTACAAATATTAATAAATTTCTTATGCCCTCTATAATAATGCACTACCAGTTGTTTTGCTTGATTTTATATGGCCTGTATGACGTCACACATCCAAGATGACGGTCATCCCAGACATCATCGGAAGTTCTAGATTAAAACTCTTAATAAGGCCATCGTATCAATATTTAGTACTGAACCTTTTTTATTTGTAAAGAAATTCTCTATAAGTCTGTGGTCCTTAGGAATATATCGATATGTTTGACCGTTAAGATGTTTTGTATAAAAAACATATAAAAACGGATTTCTAATCGAAAGAAAATAATTAAAGTGTATTAGATGGCTGTGCTTAATGATGATCTTTGATGCTTCAGCTTTATTCAAATTTGTAGTTTCTTGTTTTTCATAAATATGTTTCTTATCTGGTTCGGTTTCAGTTATATTTCTATTTAACGTCATTTTTGACATTACATAAAAGTTAAATACGTATGTATAAGTTCGTTTGCATTTATTACGATCGTGCAAAATAAAATATAGTATCAAGAACGTTAAGGGTTATACCGTTCTCAGACAAAACTCCAATTTTTTAAACATTGCTATTTTCAAATATTTCAAACATTATAAACATTATAAACATTATAAACATTATAAACATTATAAACATTATAAACATTATAAACATTATAAACATTATAAACATTATAAACATTATAAACATTATAAACATTATAAACATTATAAACATTATAAACATTATAAACATTATAAACATTATAAACATTATAAACATTATAAACATTATAAACATTATAAACATTATAAACATTATAAACATTATAAACATTATAAACATTATAAACATTATAAACATTATAAACATTATAAACATTATAAACATTATAAACATTATAAACATTATAAACATTATAAACATTATAAACATTATAAACATTATAAACATTATAAACATTATAAACATTATAAACATTATAAACATTATAAACATTATAAACATTATAAACATTATAAACATTATAAACATTATAAACATTATAAACATTATAAACATTATAAACATTATAAACATTATAAACATTATAAACATTATAAACATTATAAACATTATAAACATTATAAACATTATAAATATTATACACATTATACACATTATAAACATTATAAACTTTATAAACATTATAAACACTTAAAAACTTAACACTCGTAGTAGTTTCCACAAACACCAAAACACTTTCACTTCGTTCGACGCGCGTTTCGCCAACCAAGTTGGCATCATCCGGAGACGATTAAAACTGGTTGGCCAACTTGGTTGGCGAAACGCGCGTCCAGCGAAGTGAAAGTGTTTTGGTGTTTGTGGAAACTACTCCGTGTTATAGTTACATCAAAGGTTCCAGCCCTATCCAGTACTTAAAAACTTGCATTTTAAACATTTTAAACTTTTAAAAATTTTAATCATTTTATTTAAACATTTTAACATTTTAAACGTTTTAAATATTTCAAACATTTTAAGCAGTTTATACATTTTAAACAATTTAAATATAACCATTTTAAACATTTTAAAAATTTTAAACATTTTTAAACATTTTAAACATGTAAACTATTTTAAACTTTCTCTTCGAATGATAAATTAGCCTTACTGTTAAGACTTACGTAATATATTATTGTTTGCAAAAATCACGATACATATAATACTTTTTGTAAATGTATTCTTCTCAAAAAAAAATGACAGAGTATGGAACGGCGAGATTATGTCAACTAATACCATCTCATTGGCTGAATTAACTATTACAGAATTCGTAACTTGTACAGGATACTGTACTTTTCTAGAATATAGAGCAGGCAGAAACACAATTGAATTTTATGGACCTCAACCACGCAACCGGGGAATGTAATGCAATGAACTTGACAGAGGAATCGCACCGAATTCTCATTTTCCGACTTCAAAAGGTTCGTGTTGCGAGGAGTTTGTCATAAATTTCGTTTTCCTTATAAGTTCATTGTTAGTAAGATACATTGGCCTTTGCAGATAAGAGACTAGCTGCTTTTTTTTGGATGAAGTGTGTAGTATCTCCTTTCTTGAGAAAATACATCCAGAGGCACTAAATTCGGTCCATCTAAAATTTACCAAAAATTCATTTGAAAATATTTCCCTAACTATATACATAGGTTCGATTTAGGTACATTATTTTTCTTTAAAATATACGTAAGTGTATCCGTGAGGAATGCAGATGTGCTTCAATTACATTGGATTTTTGCGTAAACTCGTAAATTGCAACACTGTGGTAAGTGCAAGAAACAAAAAAAAATTTTGGTACAGAACTTTAGCATAGTCTGCTTAAATTAGGTCTTCATATCTATTAATAGCGAAAATATGAGTAATTAAATTATTAGTGGAGTGGATCTGGGTTTCGAAAACAGACAACTCAAATTCAAAAGGTTTTTTCCCAATCTATGAAGTGGTGTCCCCTCATCATTGTGGCATGGTTTGTGCATACCGTGTCAAGGGGGGGGACGGTCATAGCATGGAAAAATCGTTTTTAATACATATCTCGGCGGATTTTTACTTCACTTTTACAAGTGGAAACATTTTTCTTATTCTATAAATATAAATATTGATAGATTTTAAAAAATTAAACGGCGTTGTGTTATCTGTGTTTGTTTTTAAACGACTTATTTTGTTGTAATTTTTAATTCACTTAGTTTGATGTTGTGCCACTAAGATGGCGCTCCAGGTGTTCTGACTATTACGTCATCGATATATTTTTTTAAATAACAACACTATTTTTTTAATTCGGAGATATAGCAGACATTGATTTATGCTAAGAAACAGATGTTTACACGAATTAATAAAAATTTAATGATCACAGCTATAAATACGGGTATATACACAAAAGGCATTAGAGTCCACATCCTGCATTATGACTTATATTGCATTATATTGAATTAAATGTCAACTGTGCACCTATAATCGAGCATAAAATACCTTGAAATTGTGTGGAAATAAACACTACCACTTGGGACCACCATCAAGCATTTGGGGTTATGTTTACCACACTACAGCTGCCAATTTACTGTCAAATAAATGTCACATACGGTCAGACGTCCTTAAATGTGGGCAGATATTTTTTTCGAGACGTAACGTTGCGTTCAACGCTGTTGAGGAGCGATGCGTTCTGTTCAGTGCTTTTTATTAATCGACGCATTCTGCGAACTGTGCAAAAGTAAAGTTATTTTATTTAAATAAAACAAAACACTATCAGCGCGTATTTCGATATCAAAAAAATCGGATGTTTTGTGTGCTTACAAGGCTTACAGCGACCGAACGTGATTTCGGTGCTTGTGGTGCATCGTACGACATACAGTTCCAAATATGGAAACTGCATTACGAGGCTCGACTGAGCCATATACGAAATAAAAATGGAACAGAACAATACAATCACGATTAAGGCGTTCGAAAAATTTTAAACACGGACGCGTTTGACGACATAACGCACGAACTGTATCGGAAAAAGAAGCTTGAGAATGAGATTTGAATAATAAACTTCATATTAAGTATCGTGCATTTTGGTACCACGCTGAGCTGCTAGATTTTTCTGTTGATTTTGAGGGCGTCCAGAGTAAATTCATGAATTATGTTAACAGAAGATATTTTTCACAAATCAATGAACGATGTGTATTTCGCAGAACTTTAAATCTATTACCACTTGACCATCGTAGACAAATAGCTGTTGTTAAATTTTTATTTGAAATAGTGAATAATGTTATCGACTCGCTCAGACATTGTTAACTCTACTAAATACAATGTCCCGTCTTACAACACCCGACGAAATGATGTATTTTTTAAAGAACATACAAACACCTTATCCCAATATATTAACATTTTATATTTTTTCTGACAGTTTCAAAGCTTATTAAAAAACATTTTCAACTGGCTATACTGTATCTAATATGTATGTGTAGTTAACTGACCGCATATAAGATACCGCGCAGTTGCCACATGTAAATCTCAAATTTTTTAATATTCAATTAAACTATCAAATTCCAAAATACTATATAAAAATGATATATATTATTTACGAATGTCATAAAAGAATTATTGTGCATACAATAATATATGATGTTAGCCCAAGATGTTAGCCATTTTTACAGTTATTTTCGTCTACTTTAATTATGGAAATTCCCTAAACATTTATTTTTATAGTTAAAAGCGGCAGCGCCGCTCTACCGTAGACAGGTTACTGGATTATCGAGTAGTGTATCTCTTTTTAACTCATTGAAATGACGCGACGTCTGTGTTTAGTTTGACAGTCCCTATGGACTCTCAGACGTTCGGATCTCTTACAATGGCGGGTTTGCGGGTATTGCGCTCATTTCTATAATCTGCAACTGTCATTCGCGTTGGTTGAGATATTCGCGTATATATATATAGCGCTGTTTAAATGTTATTGTGATACAATATAATACGGTTATTTTTATTGTGTGAGCGGTGTAGGTAGTTGGTACCTCTGACGAAACAAAAAAGTCCTGTAACTAAAAATAAACTAATTATTTATTTTCAGTACAGATACTTAGGTATTTATGTATTTTCACAGGTACCTAAGTCCCTCCTAGTGTTGGTAAGTAAATTTTGTCCCGTTTTTTAAATTGTTTTTATCCTGGAGCTTATACAAAAAATCAAAACGGCGAATCAAGACGTTTACCTACCTATATATTATTTATATACCTACCTATGTAGGTATACACCGCTACGAGAGTCGAAATAAAAAAATTGCGGTTAGCAAGAATAGGGCAAAAATAAGTTAGAAAAGTACGGCGGTTAGCAAAAATTTTTGTTCATTTCGTATGAAACCTGAAAAACGCATATTTCCACCAGACTTCGCTTTATTTACGAGATAGGATAGGTATGTTAAAAAATGTAAGGAAAATATTATTTGACGGCAAAAATGGATAGTGGGGGTTAGAGCAGAGCCGACTTTAACAAAAAAAAAGTTGATTTATGGGCTGCTCAAAGTAGATACCGAGGTAGGTACTAATAGGCTCTATTTTTATGTAGGTACCTACTATCCTAGATCACAAATTAATAATTTATATCAGTGGGCAAAATTAAAAATTCTAAAGACTAAGACTGTTTATAAAATTAAAACCGTGTATCTACCTAGCCACGATTGAAATGAAAATTTACAATGACGGTAAAATACCCCAAGGTCAGTTTCTAATTTTGATTGGCTGTAAAAAGTATGTGTATTGGAAATCGCTTTGCGATGAGAAGCTGGTAGGTAGGTATTAGGTATGTATTGCATTTGTAATTATTTTTAAAAATGTGTTGTATTTAGTCTCGGTTTCGTTATGTAGGTACCTATTAACAAACAAGCTCTGATCCTTGTCAAAGCATCGAGTCAAAGTAAATCGGCGTTGAATATTGACGATTTGATAGGTTAGGTAGATACCTACTTACACAATAAATATGACTGTATTTCAATTGCAAGTATTGCAAGTATATTTATTTTATTTTTCGGTTTTAAAATTAATTTTTCACGGTTACTTAGCTGTTTTGTACATATTATTTTTGTTTCTTGTGGGAAATATGGCTACTAGCGAACCACCTACTAAAAAATGGTAACGCGCTGAAAGCACTACTTCATGAGTGGTGTGGAAACTTGCATTCATTATCAACTGTGGTCTTGAAAATATGCATATAAAAACCTTCTACTTTCACCCCCCCCTAAGAAAAAAAAATGGCTACGCCAATGAAAAACATTGTGTAGGTCAGGGTTGCCGGTCGTTGTACTACACATACATATTAGAAACAGTGTAGGTACTTAAATTTTTACTTTTGTTTTTGACACGCAAGGCTCTGATTTCCATTTTTTCAATAAGAACATGTTTTGCTCCACCTGAAGTCCATTTTGTTTACAATCGTTCTTCATGAAGTTTCAAATGGATTGAGACCTAAATCTTCTGTGATTTTTGTTATACTTTTTAATAACGATTTAGGTGTTATTTTCGATGATAAGTTAACTTTTAATTGTCACATTAAGGATATATTCTGTTCAGCCAATAGAATAAGAAGGCTTTTACTAGGAAGCTGAGTAGCTCCAAGAAAGTTGTCTGAGAATCTTCTACGTATAATTTATGAGAAACAAATTAGAAGACCGATATCTCATTTGGTTTTCTCCTTACCAGAATTCAATTGCCTTGATTGAATCCGTACAAAGGAAATTTAAAATTCATGCACTGGATAAATAAGGGTTATTAATTACCCTCCGAGGTGTTAGTACATGCAATTTAAAATCTCTCCAATGTAGACGAAAATCTCATGTATTATCTTTATTGTGTAAGTTCACCTCCCACAATGTGGAAAACCGGGCTCAGGTGATGTTGCTCAGGTCGAGTCAATTGAGACCACGATCTCAGCTGACCTCATGCCTACTCATGAAAAAAATTTCATGAAAAAATGTATTCATGAAAAAAATTTCAAATATATAAGCAGCTTAATTAACTAGGCATTATTTTTATGTACTCTAGTTTATGTAGGTATAGAGGAGGATTTTAAGAATACCCAAATAAATACAACAGGGTTAACCGTTAACAAAGAATTTTATTTCAATTTTGAAGGCATTCTGAAGAATAAACATTATTAACATAATGACTACTAATTCCCACTACTTAAAACTATCGAAACTCCGATACTCGAATTTATTAAACTGGTAGCCGTATTGCTCTTGGGCTGTCTCGTTGTTTTCGTCCCTGTTCTTCAATACTCCTACGGGATGCTTGTGGTTGAAATGGTATACATCTCTGAACATTTTGAAGAGCACGCACCCGGCTACGACAAACCTGAAGCAGCTTGGCAGGTAGTCCATAAACCACATGATGGGGAACAACGGCAATCTCAGAATAAAATCCATTGCTGTCCGTTTAATGTTTCTCTTTTGCGTGCCCTCGGTACAGTTTAATTTTACAACCCATCTGAAAATTGCTAGTGACACTGACACGTCTTGGTGACAGGTCTACAATACATCACTAAGTAGTCAGTCGAACACTACCTGATTATCTTCCAAAGAGTCAACGACTCGACGCTTGTCGTGAATTACGATAATATTCGTGCACATTCATTCTCACTTGTTCTGCTGTTGTCGGCTCTATTAAGAAGGAGCTAAGGCGTTACACGAGAAGATGTTGCGATTAAAACTTTCCTTGAACGGTACATTTTTTTTCTACTGCCACATCTCAAATCATTTACTTTTTAAAACAAAATATTTGCCATGCTACGCCGCGCCGCGCCGTGAGAAAAGTCCACTAAAGCCGGAAGACATATTTTTATCATTCTCCACATGCGTATAATTATATATCGTTTTGTGGAGTCTCAAATTACTACTTATAGTCGCAATTTATTGTTCAGCAAAATATTATTACCAGTTACCACTGGCTTTTTTCGAGCGCTAAAGATAGGACGTATTTTAGTGACATTTTAAAATATAAGTGAATTGTGTCAATCTTACGATGGCTACAAAGAATTCCCGAAAGAGGAAATTACGAAAACTATTACAATCTCTTCTAGATAATCAATATAGGTTGGTACCTTTTATTATTCCACTTCAACTGTATAATATTAACAGTTAAATGCCCTCTTTACAGTGTTAATGCGTTAGCGCTGCTGTTCAGATTTTTGGCTTTAGTGTATTTAATTGCACAATAAGTGCAATTAAATACACATAATAAGCTAAAAATGTACCTAATTCACATTTTATTACTCTCCTCTTTATAACAATAACTTAGGGCTCTTTGCTAACAGTGTTAATGCGTAAGTGCATTTCATTGCACGATAACACTACCTGTCAGTAGTCGTTAGCTATTTTACGGTGTAATGCGTAATGTTCTCTAGCTACCGCTCATGCCAATTTACAGTGTAATGCGTGAGCGCTGGTGTTCTGGCTACTGTCCCTGCCAGTTTACAATGTAATGCGTAAGCGCTGCTGTTTCTGGCTACCACCCAGGACACGTTTTCTTTTATTTTAGTCGGTCCCTGTTTAACAATTCTTCCTAGGTTCCGGTGCTTCAGAAGTTGAAATCTTAGCATATTCTGATGCATATTCAGATGATGACCATGATATACTCGTTCATCGGCAATACATCGGTCCATAAATTTCAGATGGTATTTCTTCTGTCCTATCTGCTCTCGCACATCATGGTCGCTCCAATCCATGATTTCTTCTTCGCAATTCCACAATGGATGCTTACCCAAATATAAAAAATCAGTTGAATCCAAAGAACAAATCAGAACTGGAATCAACCAAAGAGTTGAATCCAGAGAACAAATATTGACTGGATGCAGTTGCTCTTAAACATAATTATTTTTCTGACGACGATCCAACGTCCAATTGTGATGAGCACATTGGCGAGATTAACAAATTACAACTAGAACAGTTGAGTCATCCGGTCCGACTATTGTCCGACTCATTTCACGCCATTTCTTTCTGCAACTTCCTCCTCAAAGTTGGCTACGGGAAACATTGTCAATAAGGCAGGCTGATCCGTTATAGCCCGCTCGGCTTTAACCTTCAGGCGTCCCCATCCCAGAGCATGTCTCGGAGGATACCTGAAGCCAAAATAGGAGAAGGGGCGGAACAACACCACACAGCGGCAACGTTGATACAAACGTTAACACAGGTGCGTTTCCACTCCGCTTATGCTGGCCAATTGTGTAAATTTTTGACCACCTGGAAGACACTGCTGACTACTGTCCTAGATTGGGTTTCTGGATATAATATTTCCTTTTATATATCTTCTGGTTCAGGGTTCTATTCCAAATAGCAGCTTTAAGCCATCAGAGACAATTGTTTTAGACAAGTGTGTACAAAAATTTGTGCGGATGGCAGCAGTATCTAAAACTACTATTTGTAGAGATCATTTTCTATCATTTTTTTCTTGTTCTAAAACTAGATTATTAACCTTATTTTAAACCTAAAAAGTCTTAAGTTATTGGAGGCTCCACATTTAAATTAGAAGATAATCGAACAGTTTTAAAATTAATATATCCAAATTCCAAGTAACTAATATATCCAAAAATATCCAATAGTAATTCTTCGAATCGACAAAACGCATAATTTGGATCAACTTTCCTTCAGGTAAGTCGATTGACCTGTTAATTAAAAGAACATCAAACGATACAGTTTGATGATATTCAAATTGGCTAAGAATATTAAATACGTCTTTCTGCGAAGGAAGCGTTAATTCCAATATTTCAAAACATTTTTTTTGTATCATGTTGTACAGCACATCAGAAAAGTATCGCAAAAATGCAACATTTTGGAATCGGCCAACAGCGGTCTCTTCTGATGAATTCTCTTGATGAGTCTCTTCTACTTGCACTCTTACAGTATGCACAGAATACGGAATAGACCAGGCGTCAAGGTTTTCTTAATATAAAAATTTGTAAGGAAGCTTTTGTTTTTGCTATCGCTTCTTTATATATTATGTTATATCCCCCTCCAATTCAGTTCGAAACATATTGTTTAAACAATTAAAAGGGGAAATTTTAGCGTTATCTCCGAAAATATCGAGAATAGAAATATATTCTTCACTGAATTCTAAATAAGAAAGGGCTCAATAGTTTTTTCGATTGGTGTAACAGGTTTGAAGATAGGACCGTGTGAAGGCGCAAGTCAAATCAGCGTAAGGAAACAAAAAGTTTTAAATTATTATGAATGTGGTAATTAAAGAATTTAAGACACGAATTATGGTGAAATAATTGAAATTATTGTTTTTTCAGGATTATGCTACATATTATATTTATTGTTATTCATACAACCATTCTCCTCCTTTTGCATTTAGGTTGGTGCTTAAGATCGAGTTCCTCTGCTATTTCTGAGTCTCGGATTTCTTGATGTTCCTTGGTTCCTTCATCTCTCAAATCTCTTAAGGTTCTACAGTCTCTTCAGCTTCTCCCGTTTGACATCTCAACGGTAAAAATCCCCTCGAGATCGATGTCAATATGTTCATCAACGTCTTATTCAATATCAATTCTGAGTGTTTCAACATTGGAGCAAGTTTGGAATTTTTCTCCAGTAAATTGATAATTTTTGTTTTCCCCATTCCGAAAGCACGCAGAAGTGGTATCACAACCACTGAAGGCATGAATAACCATGAATAACTAGGATACATTTTCTGATTGATGGATACTTGAAACTGCCGGTGCTGTACCTATAGCTGTTGCTCACTTTTTCCTCTAGTAGGTTTCAGAAAGTAAATATTAGAATCTAAAGAATTCCAGTATTACCACGAGCTATCAGTGTTACTAAAATGTCTATATCATAATTGGCAGAGATCTCCATTGTAGTAGTGACTTAGCACGTCAGCATCTTCATAGGCTTGTTTACATATGAAGCCAGCATCCTCAAGCTTATTACTCAATAGCCTTATGAGTCAATTATTACTCTAATTTTTGTTGTTACAAACAAATTTGTCTCGAGTTTAAAAAAGTGTCGATAACAGCGTGGCATGCGAAGGGAGAAAGGCGTGCTCTTTCGCACGGTTCTATCTTCAAAACTATTACATAAATCGAAAAAAATATAGACCCCTTTTTTATGTAGAGTTTTTTATGGAGAACTTAGAAGTGAAGAATAAATTTCTATTCTTGATTTTTTGTCCTATTATTGATATTATGGGAGATATTTTAAAAAAACGCTAAAATTTGGTGATACATTCATTTATCAATTGAGTTGGGTTGCTTTTTTCGTTTGTCCTTTCTTTTACCTACGGTCCGATGAAAATCAATGAGTTCAAAACTACGACAGGTCTACGTCTGGTGAAGGAATTGATGAATGACCGTAGTTACCAAATCTAGTTTTTCCTCTAAGTAGTTGTTTCTTATAAGTGTATTCAGAGCTCATCATTCTAGATGCTTGCTTTGCAAGATGCTACTTATTACTAGGCATTTCTGATGAAAGGCATATATTTATCTCTTATCTACATACAATACTGATGGGGTTGATTTTGTCATTTGTCTTTCTTCCCCTACAGTAGTAGCAAAGACCGCTAGAGGGACATGTTTATCTCTCACACATTATTAACACGGTTATTATGTAGATGTATATTTAATTACTACCATTATTTTCGTTAAGGGCACTCTATTTATCCAAATGTTCAAAGACCAAAGATTTGTTTTGGATCTTATATTGTAAAAATGTTTGCATGTGGTTGGTTAAGGGGATTAATTGCGTGGAGAGAGTTATGCAACGTTTAAAACACTCTAATAGATATCATTTTGATGGATGAGGAGGTGTTGTTTCTTTTGTAAGAAACTGACTTTGATGAAGTTTATGCCTTTTAATTTTAACCGATCAATTACGTTTCCGTCACGTCCGCTATGCAACTAGACAAACTTGAAAAAATACTCAGCCCACGCGGTAATTGCGTAAAACTAATGGAGTAGTACACGACAGTACAGACGCGACAACGTCTAGACATCACTTTGCATTAGAAGAAGGCAATTCTTTACATCATAGACAATAAGCTGTTGTACAACTCTGACAAATCATTCTCCATTTAGTCTCGTGTATTCTCGCTCTCAGCCCCCGGCACTACTAATTCACTTCCGTGTTCCAGCTAAATTAATAAAAATTTTCTGGTATATCGCTGCAGATATTGCACCTGTTATTAATGAAAATACTAACGGTGATTTACCGCAGGTTGAGGTTAGAAAATTAATATGCTCGACTTCCTCCGCATTAGTATGCGCTCCGTTCTGTGTTACGATGTAAATTTTCAGATTCGATCTAACAATAAAGCGCCGCACTGGTAATTATGAATTTAACACCGACGATCCATTTTATTTTGTTATGTAAACTTCTCGGTAATGTGATCTCATAAACATGCGAAATCTGGCTGGTTGTCAGGGAATAGACAATACAGTGCTTTCGTCCTTGTCCACACCGTTCCAAACAATGATCAAGATGAAACTTGCTATTTAATTCTACATAAATACCTGATTGTCATATACCTATGTTACATGAGGCTAACGGTTACGGTGGGTGTGATTAACTTATTGTTAAAAAAAATAAGCAATTGGGAAGCAGTTGACGGAAAACCAGACGGAAATGGACTAATCATCGTGGTATCAGCCTCAGGTGAATAAAATACATAAGTGATAAGTAACCCAACTATCAAAATAGACCATTAAAAAACGGAAGCCGCTTGAAGAACAATCAGCGTCTTAATATGACAATTTTGTCATAAAAAGAACATATTTCTATAAAGCTGTTATATAGACCTTTCCAAGAAGGTCTCATGCTATAGACTGAGAATTATTGTAAACATACAAATTTTGTAACAATTGTATAGCGTTTTATATACTTAATCCTTTATAAAAATATTTTAAAAGCATTGCATAAAAATTATAATACAGTTGTATTATAATTTTTCTAATTCTAATACTCTTTCGACGTTAAAAGATAGTTGTACTGCAACTAACCCAACTAGACCGTTAAACATAGACCATTAAAAAATGGGAAACGCCGCGCCGCTTAAAAAACAGTTTTATTTTTTAGAGCGTCTTAATATGAGAATTTTGTCATAAAAAGGACATATTTCTATAAAGCTGTTAGGTATATAGTCGTTGTTGCAACTCGAACATACAAATTTTGTAACGTTTCATATAATCCTTTATAAAAATATTTTAAGAGCATTATATAAAAATTAATACATTTGTATACTTATTCTGATAATCTTAATTTCGACGTTAAAAGAGAGTTGTAATGTAAGTAACCCAACTAGTAAAGTAGACCATTAAAAAAACAGAAGCTCCGCTTGAAAAACAGTTTTATTTTTTAGAGCATCTTAATATGATAATTTTGTCATAAAAAGGACAGATTTCTATAAAGCTGTTATATTATTATGGTAAACATTAAAGTCACGTGGTTTCATAATGTTTGTATATCTATTTTTATAATATATTATATACAAGAACGTGTGTTACTCATAGCAAATACACAGCAGTAGTAAATTGTATTATTAATTCGGATGACATGAAGCACTAAATCAAAATACCTAGTAGAATTACCACACTTACCTCCAGCGTTAACCATTTCCAAAATTCTTAAACTTCTAGTCGACATAATATTGCACTCACTTACACTTATTATTACCACAGTCTTTATATTACTATAAATTAATGTATTTATACTTCTATTTCTCTAAAGTACTAGGTACGTTGTTTCACACATAGAACAAATTGACGACTGGAAAACTACTGCAGTTAAAGTAACTTAACCTCACTATAATAAATTGTATGTGGATTAAATGCAAACGTTTTCCGGGGGAAAACATTGTATCTCACTAGATCCATGATATATTCCCAATAAAAAAACAGTAAGTGCCGTTACAATTGTTAAATATGAAATATTTTTCGGGTAATATTACAGTAACGATAGTTACAATGTTTTTGCGGAAACTTTTTATGTTTAAAGATTGTAAGTTACGTTACAATGTAAAATAAATTTATATTCAAAATTGTAAGAATTCTTACAATCTTTTTATGACTGAAAATGATATTTTTGTTAGATACAATTATAAGTAATTCTCATTTTTACATTTTTTCGATGAAAATTTAAAATTTTGGAGCGAAATAATCAAACAAATAGGTGTAGTGGATCTTAAAAATGAAAAAAGTCGGAATCGATCAATTTGTCAGTTACGATGTTTTCATTCGGATGTATCGATATAGACGTTCTTACAACTCGTGCTATCTATAGAATAAAGAATTATTGTAAATATACAAATTGTGTAATAGTTGTACAACGTTTTATATAATTCTTTATAAAAAACTTCAGAAGCATTGTATAAAAATTATAATATAGTGGTATACTTATTCTAGTACTCTTAATTTCGACGTTATAAGATAGCTGTCAAGCAAGTTATATAAACAGCGGCATTGGAATTATTTAAGCAACATAATAAAATTATAACTTCACGGATTCGTGTACGAAACTATATTTTAATTAACCACTATACCGGTTTACTCTCCACTATTTTATAATTAGCAACAATACCAATTCAATTCAATTTAGAAGATTTATTTTTAAATTAATACAACAATAAGCACATCTCGGATGATCCCAAGCCCGAGTCCAGCCAAACATCCACGGGCAGCAAGCGCCGCGGCAACTGAGAGGCTGCGCGCCGAGCAACAATACCGGTTTAGTCTCTTATAAAGAGGTTATAGAATAAATGTAGTTGCCAGGAAAAAAGTTAGCCCAAGTTCTGCCTTATAAAATCTGTTCATACATTTCTCATCCTCATTTCTCTAAATATAGACATATAAAAAGTTATAAAAATATATAAAAGTTAAATTCCTTTCTGTCTTTTTCAACAGTTTCATCTTGAAAATATCTTGATCTTGAATACTATGCTGATATAAACACAAATTAAATTCAGCAACTTTTTGCAGGTTGGATCACATGGAACGAACTCTTTATCTCGCTTGCATTAAACAACATTATAAGACATTAATTTCGTATACTGCCCGGAATCTGACGTTTTTTCGGGAGTTAAGTGACATTTTAAAAGATGGCTACAAAGAATTCCCGAAAACGGAGATTACGAGGGTTTTGGAATCTGTTTTAGACAATCCAAAATGTTACACTGCGCTACTAAGAGATTGGATTTTTATTGACTTCGAAATTATGACCACAATTTTTTTGTGCATTACACTAATACTTGATTAAAAAATCTATATATCATGAATGTTTTAGATAAAACAATGATCGAAAAGACAAAATGTTTAGTAAGGATGACAATTTCAATAGTAATCTATTGAAATTGCCATCCTTAATGAACATTTTGTTTTCTACGATCATTGTTTTATCTAAAACATTCATGAAATTACAACATATTTACTACCTCGTATCTATATTTTTGCCTATTTATTACAATTAGAAAAACTGAAATGAACACACAACGAAATAAAAAAATACCTCTAGCAAATCTAAGAGCTTATAATATGCGTGGTATACTGAAAATTAAATTGGGCATCCTTTGCTGTGGTTTGATTTGGCAGTTGTAGTTTGGCAAATCTAGCAAGACCTACTGAAGTTTTGTGAAAATATATTTTATAGTTTTTAAAATATTCGACGATAATGTAAAAAATGTAAGTTCCTAATTTCGGCATTGTTTTCAGTATAGCGATATTGACGAATTAATATCTCGAAATCTAAGCAATACAATGTCAAAGTTGAATGAGTTATCAAATAGATCTTCCTTTCTACGTGTGAATTTTTTGAAAATGAAACGCCATTTAGGATTTTAGTTATTAAAGAAATATTGTGTGTGAAATATTAAAATAAGGTGATATTTTCATTACTATTAATAATCAAATTCTAATATTTTCACATAGCTCATGGCTTTCATGGATAAAATATGAAAATGAACTAAATAACGCTAAAAATGTATTGATAAACAAGGACAAGTAGTACTTGCGAAGTGAGCCAGCCTTTGAAACCTATAGAGTTATTAATTTTCATTCATTAAGTCTCAAAATTATCATTAGCCTCGATTGAAATACTGATTTCTTTTTAAATAAGTAAATTATGATCAGGCAATATGTGAAATATTGCCTTATCAATTTGTTACTGAGTCATGTGACTCCAAGAATTGCTACCATAGAAAGAAAATGCCTTTGATGGGCCTACTACGCCATGGGAACCAAGGTCAAAACGTTATTGATTTTCGCTGATTAGGTAGGTACCTACGATTTAAAACAACACGTATATCCGATTACCAGGTTAGCATTATTTGTTCTTACTTGATAGTGTGGGAAAATAATGCAACTACAACTACGCTACGCCCTCAAATCGCATTCTATATTAAACACGTCGCAGCTGTATGTAGAAATAAATAAATTTATTGTCGTATTTGCCATATCTTAGAAGTAGGCCAACTCCAACGCTATATTTTTTATTTACATTTAATTATTATCATCCGAATAACGCCATACTAATTTGTTTTATACCCTAAATAATTAATCTAATACTTGATTAACAAATCACCGTCGTGGTTCGCTAGAAGGCCGAAAATCACTCCATACCAAAGTTAAAAAGTTTTCAATTTCAGGCGTTGGTACAGTTATCAGTACGTACCTAGGTATGCCAAATTACTTCACACCTCGTGCATTTATAAAATACCAATTAAATGTCTTCATTATTACTATAATTATTACTTCCGTTCCTAGAATATTGCAAACGTAATTAATGGCCTCAATAATAATTATTGTTCTTTTCTTGCAGTTGGAGAATATTAACTTGTGCCTGAACGTCCTTCGTAGTCAGCATGTTGCAGGAGTGGAAGGAGTTTCAGCCCAGGAGCTGCGAGATGGGAAGTTAAAGGCTATATTGGCCCTTTTCTTCGCGCTGTCCAGGCACAAGCAAGCCGCTAAAGCCAGAGCACAACAGCAGCAGCAGCTGGGCGACATGACGCCTAACAGGTAGGCAACCAAATATACGCGCCGGTGCATTCATGTGCATCGAAACGAAAGCTAATCAAACATATTTATTTACCGCGTTAGATAGATGAAGCTATTAATGATTTCATATGGTAATGAATTAAGTGGGTGTTTGAAAAATATCTGATTAGACGGAATTCTAAATAATAAGTCGATATCTAGTCTCTAGGTACCTACCTATTAGGTATGTACCTATACCTATACCACTCATAAATTGTAAACAAAAACTAAAAAGGCTCGGTATGTCAAATAGTGACATTTTAATAAGGAGCGTTAAAAATATGAGTGCAAATTTAGATAAATGTATTCATATTCAAATGCACACCTCGAAAGCAGAAGGCGCGGTGGGGTTGCGAAAGTTGACAGCAGAGTTAAGATGGGCCTGTAGATATGTAACCTTTCATACACCGTCGAGCCGCCCTACGGCAGTGGTCTTCAAAATGTGGCAACATCTAATTCGTTCTATACACCATGATGATTTGATTATCTGATATGATTCAATAAAGAAAAGACATAGAAGTATTATCCGGTATATGATTAATAATTAAAACGTATAAAAATTCCGTCACCATTGAAGTTATTGAGATACAAATAATATAGAAGAGTTTAAAAAAATAGTCTAACTGGCAGTCTATCAAATAAATGGCCTTTTCCTGATTTTTTTTTATTGCTTTATGTTATAGTTTTATTAAAAAAATCTTGCGGTATTTTTTTATTTTTCTTTTTGACGATTACCATCGATTTTTTTCCAAAGTGCGGAAACAAGGCAAGCGCTTATACGTGACGTCACGTATTCTTCCTTAGTGACGTCATAGTGTCTACATCTTGAACATGACACAATATACAGAAACAAAGCAAAACACTTCGTAGAGGAACGCACAAAACATAACCACAAAACTAAGCGTAAACAACTACAGCTGTTAGTTGGCGTGGCCTATTTAGACGTTCTGGCAAATAATGCTGGCAACTTAATTCACTCGACTAGAAGTTTGAATTTAGGTTTATGTGTAATTGTGGTGTCGCTTTAGGCAGTTGTTATCAATTTTTAGTGAACACGTGAAGAAAGGGAAAAATGCTTATCTCAAACTAGGAAATCTACATCTAAGGCACTTTTAAAAGCGACTAGCGAAGTGCGTGAAAATAGACTTTCCCAAATGCGGGATTATAGTAAAAAAGTATCTATTAAACTATTAAACAGTGAAAAAAATTATTCCCTTAGGTACACCAGTAGGGAAATATATAAATATAATGACCGTAGTTCTTACCCATGGTGTATTGTGTGTTGCAAACCTTCAGGAAGTCACGTGGTTTTCAATCATTAATGAAGACCCGGTAGGTATATAATTATTATGTATTTCATTAAATATAGGCCTCGATCCTAGGCCTAATTTCCAAGATACAGTTCAAATAAATATACATTTACCATTGGCCCAATGACAAAATTTAATATCATCTATATGAGGGGTTATCTTTTAGTAGACAATGTATTCTAATGGATATTCCGACGAGTACAATTCCGCATTTCGGGTATTTTTGGCCACCGTATAGTATAGCAGTATTTCCGGTGGTGGGTTTCATCCGGAGAGAGGTCCCATTGCACTTTGCAAATCGTTAACTTTATTTATTTATCCCTGGAGGGCACAAATTATGATTACGCTGCTATGTT
The DNA here is from genome assembly GCA_964058915.1 of Tetropium fuscum. Taxonomy (NCBI): domain Eukaryota; kingdom Metazoa; phylum Arthropoda; class Insecta; order Coleoptera; family Cerambycidae; genus Tetropium; species Tetropium fuscum. The sequence continues at coordinate 374,127 of CAXKVY010018459.1, read as the reverse complement.
CGTTGTTGGTAACTTCTCCCACGCCGCGCCGCTATCCTACGCGAGCTGAAAACTAACCGTGTTGCCAGGGGTTCCAAAACGAATTTCAGCGCGGCTTTATGGCTCTCAAGTTAGCCATTTCCGTTTTTTGAGAGAGTTCGTGAGAAACCGCGAAGACAAAGGTGGAAATGGCACTGTTGAGTACGTTTACGACACTATTGTACAAGATTCACAACACGTGTAAGGTTTTTATATACATAACTATACCGTGATTTCATTCAGTCTGAATGGTGAAAGACCATGCGTACGAGTATAAAAAAATATTAGCAGAGATTTAAAAATATTAATATATGCATTCAATTTGGTGCTTTTTGTAGTTACTCACAATGACATCAAATATTCGTGAATATAATCTATAACAAAGCTATTAAATGCTTTTAAAAGAGGAACGAACAAATGTTAATATTTTTACGCGAATAAAGGAAATAAAATACATGCTGACAAAATAATAATACAAAAGCTGACAAATTGGCCAAGAAGGCAGCCAGCCTGAGAATCCTTGGGCCTGGTCCTTCAAGTACACTACCAGTTGCAGCGAAACTCCAATTAATAAAGGAAAACACCCATAAAAAATTTAAGACGTTATGGGATGAACAAGTAGCTGTCAGCTGGCCAGAAATCTCTTGAAATATTCCAGCGAAGAGACGGCGAGGAACGATCTGGCAATGTCCAGGGGTAAACTGCGATTTGTTACAGGAATACTTACCGGACACTACCGGGTAAGGAAACACCTCTATAACTTGAGACAAAGTGACACACCCATCTGCAGAGGATGTGAACAAGAGGATGAAACGATCGAGCATGTACTTTGTGAATGTCCCGCCGTGTCATCGACCAGAGAATCCATATTGGGATAACGTTGGCCTTCTATGGCCAATTTGAGGGAAATGCCCCTGGGCAACATCATCACCTTTTGTACAACATTAGGCTGGTCGATGGCCTAGGGAGACATTTCCCTCGCGAAGCACCAGGGGACCAATAGGGCCTACGTGCAGCGGATCTCTAATTCCAGATTCCAGAAGCTAATGGCAGCATCGTATTTAGTGCGAGATTTCTGTTTTTTTTTATTATTTTGATATAATATGATTGTTATGTTATGATTTACCGGAGATGCATAGTGTTAATTTTATAAAAAAATCGAATTCTTTGTGTATGAATTGGAGAAGCCTCTCACAAAACCAGTCGGCATTTTTTTATAAATCAATACGGTTTAAACAATCTATAATCTATATATAGTACAAGTAACACAGTTTCGATAAAACAATTCACACTATAAAACAAATCGACACAAACAAATCAACACAACATGAACCGCAAAAACGACAAATTCGCAAAAAATAATATTAGGTTTAGAGATGTGTCTTCATTTCAATAACGTTATTTAATCACGATATTTTAAAATTGCGTCGCGACTCGAGGCTCCACTTTCCGCCTAATGGTATTCGAAAGAATTTGGGAAATATCAACAGCGACGTTCCTCAGTCGCATTATTTTGGACCAGTATTTGTCAGGAGCGATCTCTGAAGTAACGCGAATGACGCGGAACCGTTATTTCCATCTCTAGCTAGTTTTATTTGGCATTGTTTTTACTTTTCATATTCATTTCTTAACAACTAGATTTCTTCACAGCATGATGACCACATAGCTTGAGGCAATTTAAAAGGGTTGGGAGGAAGGTCTATCAGCTGTCCAGTTTCCAGTTTTATTTAAGAAATCCGTGTTGGTACTATATAATGCACCAACGGTTGCCATGACAGTCGCCCACTAACATGCCTTTATTCAAGCAAGTGAATCGTCCACGCTTTCGGTTCTCCTCAACTCAGTATTGCCTGTCGAAGGCTCGGAGAGCTATGTTTTTTTCCACCATTAGGCCAAAAAAAAAACGTATGTCGCGGATTCAGTGATTTTTGCAAATAACGCTTCACCTATTTCAGAACCCACAAGCCACCACTGATGTCACATGAAGTGTCATTGCTTCTTTCTGTCAAATTAAAAAGTAAATGGATTTACATAGATAAATCGTACATCATTCTGGAATTTTTAGTTTAGTTAATGGTTTAGTTTAGTTTTGGAAGGTGCCCCAACTTTAATATTTCATAAATCGTTAAAAAGTAAATAGCTATTGATTTTATACTTTCGATTATATTTAAGTAAATAAAATTACAGCGTACACAAATTGCGTACAGCACAGTACACGTGATAGAAGTGAATACTTCTTTACCGATGCGTTGAGAAAGTGTGTGTGAGAGAGAGAGAGAGAGAGAGACACAGAGGTATGGTACATATTGGCTTTATGGTAACTGAAGTGTGACACATATGTTCGTGATTCTAAATGGTGTAGATTTCTCGAAAATAGAGCAACAATCGTTGTTCCTGTTTTAGTCGTAACAATGTTCCGGTCGTTATTCATATCTAAACCGAATTTCTCACGAAGAAAGTGATGTAGTGACAAGGACGCATCCTCCTCAAAAATATCATCATCCATTTGGATCAGATTCGAAAGCTCAATCCAGATATATCCAGCAGGATATGCATAAGTAATATTGTATTATGGTTAATTCCGTTTCTGTCACGATCGTTTATAAATTATATCAAAATCGCTTACCGCTTTAGAACACTTGTGGGGGATCTGTTTCTTTGTTTCTCCCTCTCTCCCTCATATCTGTCATATGCTTTATCTGACTTGCGAGACGAAAATGTTATAAAATGTGTCGTGACGCGACCTTGAAAAATCACTATCATGCGGCTAAAGAAGTATTTCACTTCAAAACATTGAACATCAATCTGTAATGTGATATACTTAATATTATAAACTATATTGATTAGTTACGTAAAAATAAAAGGTAATAAATGAATATTAGTTATTGGTAACTAGCTACGTATTTCCTCAAAAATCCAGATGTTTTCCTAAAATTAGAACCGATCATATTGATGAATTATTACCTTATTTAGACTGGGGTGAAACCGATCTCCAATAAATCGGGACTTGGCTCCTCGAAGCCAATTCAAACAGAGTCGTATTCAGCAAAATAACCTCATCTTCGCTTCCTGACATCCACCGATGTTACCTTTGACAAAAACTCTAAACCCTCTCGGCGGCAATAATTTCTGGCGGACATAGACAGTGGAGAACGTGCTTGTTTCGTATCGCAGCCGGCACACGCACTCGTCATACTTTCATTTTTATTGAAAAAGGGGGAGATGTGGCTCGAAATTAAGGGGCTTGATGTTGCGAGAAATATTGAAACGGTGCTAGAACTTTTGCAATAAACTCCCATGTGGAGCTAATGATAATTCCCAGCCAGTGCCGTGGATGTCCCTTGAGGGGGCCATATTTTATAGGATTAAATGAGTCTATCGATCGCGTTTCAAGTTACTAAAAGACGTTGTACCTATGAAATGAAGGATGCGGAAAGTTAAGTATGGTACTCACAAAAGTTCTAGAACACAAACTGATATTTATACACAAAAGCAAAACAATGGAATTAATGCATTTTATTTGATACGCATTATTCGGTATCTATACAAATCAATAAAATTGAAGGCTCTATTTGTAATGTCAATATAACAGCTTTTTAATTTTACGGCATTTCAGGCACTTCCAAAACACCTAACTTTTAGGTCCTTGAACATATTCTAATGAAATATTTTCAAAAAATAACAAATATATACACATATATACTTCAAGATTAAATAAATATTAAAATATATACACATAAATATCAATATATACACATATATACACACATATACTGTGTATACACATATATACACATATATACACATATATACAAATATATACAATATTAAATAAATATTAAAATTTAACCATTATCCTCATGTTCACATTTTGCCAAATGTCCAAGGATTAACTATGCTCTACTAACTATGTTCGTTCCACTGTGCGCCGCCGCCGCGTTGTACCCAACGCGCCTCCCACCGCTTTCCCCTCCCACGACTTAATATCACAAAGGCTGCCTCTCGCGGATGTTCAGAAGGCGCGTTGAATTCGCGTGGATGAAGTCATGGGTAACAGCTAGTTAAACATATATTAGTTTATTCAGGAACAGTAAATCCTAACTAATATGATAAATGCGAATGTCCGTTTGTTTGTTTATTTATTACGCTTTAAGGCCTTAATTACTCAACCGATCATCATGGAATTTTGTACTCACATTGGCAGGGGTACAGAAAATGACATACGGTACTTTTTATCCTGAAGAAATGTTAGGTTCCTGTGGAATTATCTACAGGCGTATCCACCTAATTACTCAATCGTAGACGGTGGGACGTCATTCGCGGTCGGACGTCATGATCTGATATGCATATTTGCCAAATTCAATATAGCAATTGTTTCATTATAAAAGTGCCTCACGTGCTCCTCTTCAGTATGAAACGAAACGATCAAGTTGTCAACATGGGACAAGCTTAACGAGTAGTTTGCTTAAAATGCGGTGACTGTTCAGATACATGTTTCTTCAGAGTGGCCGCCAATAAAAATGAGCTACAGGTTACTCCAAACGTTATACGCTTCGTACGATATTCCTTGATGTCAGGAAGGGGGTTGTTTTTTTTATCGGTTTTGCATACCATAGAAACATGTGAATTTCGTTCGTTTTCACTCAGTTCGACTTGCAGAAAAGCCTCTTCTATAAAACCAAATATAAATAATACAAAAAATAAACCAAATTTTCCAATTCAAAATAAAACTCTTAACAAGTGAGGAACAAATTCTCTCCCGCATACAGTTGATCATTAGTGATAGAAATCTTGGCGCATGCGCCAAGGAATCCTATACCACGCAATTTGGTCGTTGCTTTATCTTATCTATAAATCAGTATGTGGGAAAAAAATATTTTTACTTTCACTGTTTGTATTGGGTGGAACTTCTGCACAATCTCACTGTTGAATTGCTCCATCGTATTCCTCGTTTGAAATTTTGTATTAATTTATTCGTTAAGCTCGTTAATCTGTACAAGGCTCCGATATAGTTTGTGTCTAAATTGACATATTCGTTTTTCCACGGTAGTTAAACATCATATTTCTCGCCATTCGTTTTATATTTTCGTTAATAATTCTTCTGTAATTTTTGAAGTAAAAACTTCTTTAGGCGCCCTCAGCACTTTTTTATGTGGGTGTTGAATGAGAACGGTCTGGGCCGTCAGGCTCGGATATGTAGCGCTCCTTCGGGTAAAGTCGCCTCGAGTCAACTAAGTGAGAGAGGATCAGTCGGCAGAGCGAGACAGTAGAGAGAGTTTGTAGGTATTGAATGAGACTAAGCCGTCACGTTCATCACGTTCGCGTTCGAGAGATAAACTTGCATCTAAAGTATTTACTACATATTTTAGCTTCCATATGTCTATTGTTCAGGACAATATATAAGGAGGTTCCCCGTCTGGTCGGGTTACCGTCCAATTGTTTTCCGCTCTGCATCGAATTGGATTGAATAGAATCGACTGTCGTCACAGTACTTGGTAACATGAGTAGGTATTTTGGAGCGACATACATTTTGGGCGGCATCTAATTTATTATTATCGGTTCTTTTGGCGATATTTTTAGATCTATTTTTTAGCCTAAAATCGTAGTCTTTCATGATATGTCTGAGATGTAGCCTCTCCGGAGTCTTAACTGATCACCCTATATATCGAAATAATAAATTTACACGTTATTTTATTAATATCATCAAGATTTGCCAAGTTTTCAAACTTAAATTCCGCCAATGCGCGTTATTAGGAAACATAAAATTGTCACCAATATGTGTACATAATATTACATTTAAAACAAACTTGAAAGTTTGCAAAGGCCATCTGAAAACTTCCACCTTTTATAGATCTTATTCAATCCCAGTTATCATATGCACATGGCGAAGGGAAATTTATAGTTTCCTTAGAAATTGCCTCGAGAACGTTATGGATCCAGGATTCAAGATAGCCATAAAAATGTAAAATTTATATGCAAGTATAAAATTCCGGATCAGGGGACAGGGACAGGCGTTAGTGCATGCAGTTAGTGGTGACACGTGGGTGTACAGACTACACAGCCAAGGCAGACTCGTCTGTGCGCCTGAGGTAACAAAAACGCAAAATACAAGCCAGCTTTGTTTTTTAGGGAATCCAATGCCGTCCAATATTTAATTTATACTCAAATGTTAAGCAATTAGTGTAATATTTTTCGACAAGTAACATGAGTTGGATCACATTCACATTTTCACAAATTCACAACGTTTTTCACAAAACCCATGTTTATATCATGCAGTTCACAACTTAACACTTTTACACTTTAGTTTAGTCTATGAACATATAAAAAAAATTCCCTGAAGATGCTTAAGGCCCGGGATGAAACGTCGTGAATGTATATCTAAAAACAAACGTACTAATTTGACGATTGTTTGCCATCTATTCCGTTATTTTTGTGTTCTTTATTAATATTGACAATTGCTAAAAGTTATTTTCGTAGGATAGGTGACGAGATATAGATAGCCGCTCCGTGGCCTTAATTATCTGATTACGCTGTATATTAAAATATTTCTTTGCAAAAACATTTCTTTGCAGAACTTAATTCTGACCAAGTCATGCGAAAAACGATTCGCTGAATTTTCGAATCAACGCAAAGCTTCGGAATCTACCCTAAATCTGTGAACAAACGCAGGTGTGAGCGGTTATTATGATTTTTAATCTTCATATAAATGCGTACTTCACGTTCGTTAGGGCGGTAAACTTAAATGGCCCATTGTCACTCCCTTCTACATAAATCTCTAACCTCATAATATGGCGTTCATTAAAATCTCGTAAAAGTCCGTCAGCAGCCATGCTGGAGATGTGATCCAGGCCATTAAGCGCCCTTGTAGTAAGTGGTAATTCTCACAAATATTTATGATCATTCAATATAAATAATATACGTCGATTCAATTTAATGCGTTTAGCACCATGATTAAACAATAAGGCAATATTAGTTTATTACTCGTAGATATATCAACATCCTCTAGCGTGTATCAAGCCAGACTAGAAGGAATTCAGTCGAGGCGAATTATTGCTATAAATTATTGCCTCAGTTCGACAATCGATTTGCTTTCGTTATAATGAATTAATTTCAATAAGAAATATAATTCTGCTATACACAACAGGTCATGTCATCAAGCATTGTAAACAGCTGAAGGGAACAAAATTCATAATTTTTTAATTTAATATTTTAATAAATAGTATCCTAAATTGTATTTAACCGAGCTTTTCCTCGTCGGTGTAGGATAAAAATAAAATTAGGGATTTCCCACTATATACATCGACGTTTCGCTTTATTTTAAAAGCCTCTTCAAGACTACAAAAGATCATATTATAATGTGTACTGTATATAAATAAACGATTTAAACAACATTTTAAGATCGTCTATAAAAATTATACAATGTGTATAAACAATTAAAAAATATTTAAAACACTTTTGAAAAAACATCAACATGTTACCAAAAAACTTTATAAAGATAAATATATTAAGCTATTATCGCAGTAAAATTTATTTAATTAAATTATATATTAAAATTATTAATTAATACGTGCTAATTAATTGATTAAAAAACATAGGTGTGTGCTCATAGAAGTGAAAACTTCGAATTTTCGAATTTTAAAATATATACTGTAACCGTCCGCCCGTATTACCACAACCCGCAATACACCGAACCCGTTAATACCCGTTAATACAGTTTTCAATTCAAAAATGCTAGAACAGACCTGAGTACGAAATATTATCGCTATTGGTAAGACGCAGCAAGCGTCAATCTTGTGATCTTAAACACACACAATTTTGTATGTTGATAAATAACGTATTATACATACACAGCAAATTATGTCACATTTACATATGTACACACATGTATGATATTAATTTACGTTCAATTAAAAATAATGATTGATTCTCAGTGTTTTAAAACAAAGTAAAATTTTAAAATATATCCTGTAACCGTCCACCCGTTAATACACGTTGACCGTATACGCCCGTGACGCAGATTCATGCAACCGGCGCTAGATGCGGCCCCACTGCATGTCGCTCCAAAATACCTACTCAGTACTGTTAGCAAGTACAGAGACGCACTATCACGCAAAAGTATTTCTAATGAAATAGAGGCCAGGCAATATAGCAAATACATGTACGAACGAACGTACTATCACTTCAGCACTCGATTCAATCCAATTCAATTCAATTCGATACAGAGAGGAAAACAATTGTACGATAACCCGACCCGACGGAACCTTCTGATATATTGTTTTCTGATTCTGATTTCTGATTGTATTTTATTTTATTTTACTTAGGAAACAATAAATATATATTTCTCGTTTAACAGGTATTATTATTTTAAATAAAAGTGCTGAACGCGCCTAAAGAAGTATTCACTTCAAAAATACGCCTGTTATAATACCTACATAATTATATTTATGTTATAATATAATGGATTAATTCGGTGATTCAACAAAATATTATATCGATATTGTTATATAAAATTATGTATTCTTATCTCTGTACCCATGAAGTAATATTAGTTATAAAATAAACAGTAATATTTGTGAATTATATTATGGAATCTTCCTCTGATTGGACTTTCTCACTGTTATTATATTCTAAGAATGAAACAATGGGCCTATGGAAGCTAAAATATGCTGTAAATACTTTAGATTCGAGTTTATCTCTCTTGCTTAGCTTAGCCTTACATAGACGAACGTGATGCGTGACGGCCCAGTCTCATTCAATACCCACAAACTCTCTCTACTGTCTCGCTATGCCGACTGATCCTCTCTCACTTAGTCGACTCGAGCCGACTTTACCCGAAGGAGCGTTACATAGCCGAGAGTGACGCGTGACGCGTCATGGCTCAGTCTCATTCAAGACCCACAAGAATAAAAGTGCTGCACGCGCCTAAAGAAGTTTTCACTTCAAAATTTGAATAAATATGATCTTAGAGCCGATTTACTGTCTTGCAATCTGGATTATATGTTATATCAATTGAAAAATATAGATGATAAAGTAACATTTTTTAATGACACGATACTTAATCTTTTTCATAAACATGCACCACAGAACAATAAAAATTTCCAAATCTCATTGCCTCGCAAATCACACTGCCTATGGTTACTAACAATGTTAAATTTATGATAACACTTAGACAAAATAAAAAAATAAAAGTGGAGAGGGCGAAAAGTGCAGTGCGCACCTAAAGAAGTTTTCACTTCAAAAACAAAGAAATCACTGGGTATATTACAAAACGCTTAGAAACCTTGTAACTGCAGCCACAAAAAGAGAGAAAAAACATATTTTAAATTTAAATTCAAAACAAAGGATCCTAAAACTTTATAGAATATCTTTGCCGCTTCACTTACAGGACGTAAGTGATACAATCAACTACATGATATAATGTATAATATTGAGGATACATATCCTATGAGCCAAATTGACAAATTTACTTTTAGGCTGGACTAGACTAATTGATAATTATTGTGAATACTGTAGCCGAAATAATATTGAATATAACCTCAAATGTTGTCGGATATGATAATTTAAATTTATTAATAATACGGCTGTGGCCCTACTATAATTAAATAGATTAGGTACTCATATTATTAACTCCGGTATTTCAGATAACTATTTTCCATCTGCTTTGAAAGAACCTTTAGTAATTATTTACCTAAAGTTGCTGTTCCTACGGAGTGAAAGCATTTGCGATCTATTAGTATTTTATCTGTTTTATCAAAAATCGTTGAGATAATCATCTACATCCAGCTTTGGCAATATCTAAAGTTACATGATATTTTATCAGAAGTGCAATCAGGGTTTAGAAGTTGCTACAGTACTACAACGGCTTTGCTTAAAGTAAATGATGACATAGTCTCAGCTACCGACGAAGGCGTTTTTTCTATACTGGTGCTTTTAGACTTTTCTAAGGACTTTTATACAATTTAAAATTGCACACAACATTTTTTACAAAATACTTCAACGTATCGGCATAGACAATCACGCCCTTACTTTGCTCAAAAGCATTGGTCGCAAGAAAAGAGTAAAGCTGGATAGTAGCTCATCTAATACTAGGTTTGTAAACAGCGGTGTGCCACAGGTTCTCTTCTTGGTTCACTACTGTTTACAATTTGCACACACATTTTCAATACTCAACATCAATAAAAAAAAATGGTATCAAATATTCACAACTTAGTCATGAATCAAGTTCTCAAAGTGTTCACCTGGCACATCTATACACTTTCTTACTCGGAAAACGTTTTCTTTGGCAACATTACGTATTCTTCAAGATTAAAATTGGCAAATGCGTTCTGTGTCTTATATCCAATTTTGTACAATACGTAAAGGCTTGCTGGTGGCGGGGTAAGATCCGGTGACTGAAGAGGCTGTGGAATCGGTCTATTAGTCGAAATGAACTACTGTCCAAAATTTCGCTGCAAATAATTTGCTACCACATATACACTGGGGTAGGAGAGCCTCCTACTGAAAAGAAAGACGCCTATGTTCCAAAAATTTCTCAATTTCATTCGCTAAAAATTCTAAATATGGCTCAACCGTCTCTGAAAAAAATTGGTCCAACAATTCGAGAGCCAACTATCCTAGCCCAAATATTTACGCCAAATGTCTCTACAAAATTCCCTTGGTTCATTCTATGTTCGTTTTCTATTGACCAGTACCTAGTGTTTTACCTTTTAATCATACCATTGTTGGTAAACCTGGATTCATCTGAATACATGATTGAAAATGGGAAATCGTTGGTGTTATTGTTACGTTTAAACCAATTCCAATTACAGTACTTCAGTCTTCAGTCTAAATCGCCAACATACAGATGTTGGTGTAATTGGTATTTGAACGAGTGAAACCCGTGTTTTTTTCAATATGCGCCTAGCTGATTCGTGGCTAATATTCAGTCCTTTCGATTTCCCTTGTAGAGTGGGATTTAAATTCTGGAATGCTATATGTGGCACACGAGGCTTTTCACGCATCTTTGTAATTAAGAAAATTATGTATTTCCTCCATGGTTGGTAACGTCGATTAGGATATTCTTCTTGATAGACGGGTTCGGCTTATGGAGCGTTTTTACCACATGGTCCATGAATTATTAAAATATCGAGTTTTTCGCTTCTTGAAAACAACTCTTACCGATTAGAGATTTTAAAATTAAATTAAATTTAATAAATCAAACGCAAAAGGTATGTTGAAAATAATTGCCAAACTGACAAGATATACCTACTACTTATTCTTGTTTATACAACAACTAGTTTCAGTAATATGATTATTGTCAGTTAACTGTTTATTTAAAAACAAGAACCAAAACCGTGCAAAATATTTCAATCAAACCTATTCATAAGATTTGAGTTATTCCCATATACGTGAACCCCCTTTTTGGTGGTTTGCAGGCTGAACTTGAACTAAACTAGACGAATTTATGTTTTCCATGTCACTGCACATCTAGCCCTGTGTTCTGGTTCATACAGCGGATTATCTGTAAACGGGTTTAGTCAACCAAAGGTAAAAATAGTACAATGAGGTGCCCCATAAAATTTCCTGAAAAGCAGCGTGTCTGGAATTGAATCTGTTCGACTGTCGAGGTGGTAACATTAAGAGCTTGCGGCCATCTCCAGTATATCAATCGACTAACTGGTTTAATTTTTTCTTAAGTATTAATGTATACAGAAGAAGAATTTACAGTGATTTCTGCCTGTGGCATTAGGAGCTATAAACATGTAAACTAATTAATTTAATTAACATGATATGAGATATATCTGTAGATAAATCAGGAGTATAACATATATCTACTGCTTTTTGCCGAATTTAATATATATGTAACGGGTATAAGAACCCAGCATCTGTTGGGTATTAAAACAAAAACAGCCACAAACTCGTACACAGTAAAAGCCAAATATCACCCATTAAAACTACGTATATATCGTCTTTTTACAACTGCACTATAAAACTCAAATAAAAACAGAGTAAAATAAAGCGAACAAGTGTTCCATTGTGCGTTCTTTATTGGAGGATTTAACATTTCTAGAGAACCAATTCTGGTACATACCATTAGTCTAGCAAAACAAAGGGGTTCATTCAGACGTTAAATATCAACAGTGGTGGAGAAGCGACCGACAATGTAAATGCAAAACTGCCTTATTATTTTAGTATAGAATAAGAGATAACACGATGGGGGTATTTAATTCTACAAATTTATGGGCGTCATTATTACGTAGCCCAGTCAATGAATGCTCAAAAGACATGAAATGGAAATGGAAATATGGAAAATAAAATAGCTAATTATGAAAAAAATATTGCCTGACTTTGAATAATGGCGCATTATTTTCACGTCTGTCTCAAAATACTCTAGTAGCCACTGACTAGAGTATTTTGAGACAGACTGCATTTTCACACTTATAATTGTCAACTGTCACAATAGTTGACAATTATAAGCTATGTAAATCATATTTATATATAAGCAGATAAGTTTAAATAATAAATAAATATAAGTTTAAATATAAACAGTTTAAATCACGTTTAAATATAAGCAAAACTATAATAATTTACAAATCGTAGCGTAAAGCGTAAACATACAAAATGTAGGTAGGTAAGTCATGTGTCGAAGAAGTCTCGGACGGTGTTACCAACTGTATTGACCCGCCTTATTCAAATTCTGGCGATGTTGGGACTGTTATACATTGGCATTGTTGATACTGTCTTCTTTTGTCACTGATGACGTGCAACGGTTTTTGTTTTGAGCTCCCTATAGTATATTATGAATAGGTTGCAATAGTGACACTAGTAGTAGGTATATATTTGGGTGTTTCGAATTTATTGTGCCTGTATTACTTATTTCTTGAGTCCGCATGTAGGGTATATTTTGAAACATACCAGGGTGCATATGTGACAATTTCTGGGTTTTGGACTACACTCTCTGCATTATCACTGTATTTGACTTGCTGGAGCAGTCACAGAATTTATTATATCGATATTCGGAACACATTTATGTGCTCCGGCCTAATTTTCGACACCCTAGGCGATACACACATTGTTTATAAAAAATTAAAATTATAATTATTAAATCATGTTACTAGGCCTGGCTTCAGGTAGATTATCATAGTTTTAAATAAGGTAAAATATTTAATCTTTTGTGCTATGGTTGATTATAAGCCCAAAGCGTCCTAAGTCATTATAAGCCCAAGTGTTATAAAATCATAAAAATCATAAAATTGGCCATTTGGTCCCAAAAACGTCCAAATACTAGTTCATTTCATAACTTAGAATAAGTACACGTACACTAGCATTTGAAGAAGAAGAACAATATGATCATAGATTACTTCTCTGTAGACTCTGGTATGGCTGACAAACATAACCTATGTTTTAGTAGTCCTATATAATATAGTCCTATATAATATGTATAATATATTCCTCACATCATGGCAGGTATTTTGTCAGGTATTTGGCACGACGGACGCCGCTGATCGCCCGTGTGTAGTTATTAGAAAAAAAATGCTATTGCTATTGTGAGTTGTGAAATATAATGCAATTGAATTAATAATTAATACATGCAAATGCAAAGGATATCTATTTTGCAACACATTTTATACTAAAAGCAGCAGCTACTTTGCTATTATGTACAGTCCCTGCTGTTTTTATATGGGAATATTCTCTGAACCTCCCGGAAGGAATATTCTTTTTTATATATCCATAGAATATCAAGAATATTTTTCTTCTAACAGATTATTCATAGAATATTCGATTTAATATAGATATTGATAGAACATATGTGTAGAAAATATTACAGGATTATCCAGATGAGTTTATCTTTTAAAGAATGAAATAAGAATATTCTCCCAGTATTTTTCATAAGATACTATGTAAAACATCAATTCATTTTTAACAATATTTTTTGATATGAAGACCTATAGTATTGAGAGTAAAACTTAATTTTCATTAATATGTCCTAAAAAACCCTAAAATTGTACAAAATATTGTCCTTAAATCATAAAATAAATGTGAAAGTTTGCCCTGTAAGCCTCTTTTAGGTGTACTAATTTTCCCCCCTCGCCCGCCCCCGGGAACACCCATAAACTTGGGCCTTATCGCCCAAAAATTCTGTTTGCAATTATCTGAACGGTCCTGAACGGTCCTAGGAAAAACCATCCTAGGAAAAATTTTTGATTCAGAAAATGATAATAGATAACAAAATAGCAGCAAGTAAAACAAAACGTATAGCAGATAACCAAACTACAGAAATGGAAGGTGAATATTGGAATACAGAAAATAGACATATCGAAGACCATATAGTTATTAAATATGGAATCAGTTTGTTCCCCGAAGTGGTAATTAATATTTCAGGCGAAGGAAGTGGTGGAAATCTAAAATATGTGGTGAGGTATATGGCTTCCAGTGGTGGAAACCGGATATGGGCTAAAAATGTGGTTACTATGGACTATCATAAGAATGATGAAGTTAAGAGTGAAGAAAATACTAAAACCTTCAAGTATTAATAATAGCTCTTTATGTAACCAGTTGGGAAAAGTACTATTTTGTGTAACGAGCAGATTTCGCAAAAGGATGTGAGTTACACAAAATAGTGTTTCATACAAGATTTTTTCTAATTTTCATCAATTTTATATTTTATGAGAAGAAAATTATGAATTTTATACGTTTAAAAACAATCCAGTAGGTTGTAACGGTGTGACAGCTCGTCACTTTCATAGCTTGTCATGTCTAAATAACGTACTGTGTAATGAACTTTACACAACCAGTTGCGTAATATTTTACTTTTCGTAACTGGTTGTGAAAAGTAAGACGTTTCCTAACCTCAAAGGATTTTGAAAAGTCTCACATGTCAAAAGTCAAAATTAGAAAATATATATTATAGGTATAATAGGCCAAGCTATAGAGCTTTCTTAGCATTAAAAATAATAGGTAACGAACTGTGCAGGATTTTAAAGTATAATACATAGATGAAAACGTATATAAATTAAACAGCCAATTGTTGCTTATAACAAAATGGTCCGAAAACAGTAAGAAAATGGAAGAAAAATCGTTTTTTAAGTTTCTAACAATATCTACAAGTACAAAGACATCGTTTTGAATACAATACAGAAATTGTAGAGAATTGAAAAACGTACAAAATGAGCTCTACCGGAACTCTCTAGCTGCATTTTCAGACAACAAAAACGGGAAAAGCCGCGAAAAAGGTTTGTTTTATTGAAAAGGCGTAACTTTTACAATTTTTGAGATACGGCGTCCGCGTTGCGCGTAGGAGTAACTCTAAACATGTAAAATATTTGTGTAAAAACCTGGATCCATCGGACGGATAGTTTTTCTATAATTACATTTTTTGGGCCTTTTATCCAGTTTTATCCCTTTTGGACCCTTTATCATCCTTGCTCGTGCGGTGGACTGAATGTAATTTTTACAACGGTTTTGGAAACTTCAGAACATTATCTAAAATGTGTCCAGTCATACCGGTACGTTAAAATGATGCTAAAATGATTTAAAACGAGCCTGACTGCAGTGGAGCGAGTAGTGGATCAGTGGATATGAAGTCCGGCGCGAGTTCTTGCGTTTTACTCCAAGTTCGGACACGTTTTAAACCATTTCAACATCATTTTAACGTAAAAGTATGCGAATTTTAGGTAATGTTCTGAAGTTTCCAAAACCGTTGTAAAAATTACGATCGGACCACCGTACGAGCGAGGGTTATTACCCAAAGGACCCAAAAAATGTAATTGGCAATTGTAGCAAAACTATGCGTTCGACAGGTCCAGTGTTTTGTACAAACAATTTACATGTTTAAAATTACTCTTACGCGCAACGTAGATGTCGTAGCTTAAAAATGGTACAAGTTACTAATTTTCAAAAAAACGCTCTTTTTTTCGCGGTTTTCCCCGTTTTCTCGGCTGAAAATGCAACTAGAGTTCCGGTGGAGCTCATTTTGTAGATTATTCAATTCTCTACAACTTTTGTATTGTAGTCAAAATGATTGTACTTGTAGTCATTGCTAGAAACGAGAAAAAAAAAACGGTTTCTTGCATTTTTTACTGTTTTTCAGGCAGCGTTTCGTTATAACCAACAATTGGCTGTTTAATTTATCTACGTTTTCATCTATGTATTATACTCTTAAACCCTGCACAATTCATTACCTTATATTATATATATTCATATCCAGGTATGGCAGTATTAACGCCTTCAAAATAATTTGTATTTTAGTATTACATAATGCGTTGATATTTTAAAATGTTAGCAATTTTACCTCATAAACCTTATACTTATTTACTTACCTTGTACTTTTTTTTTAATTAAATACAATTTCTTTGACACAATTTGTTTTTGTTAATATTATAAGGAGATAGAGGTTTACATGTGGTCAATAAAAGGCTTAAATATACATTAATCAACATTTTATAAAGTGAAAGTATGCAACGCATGCTGCAGGGATAGGTACGTTATAAATTATTTCCTAATATTCATTTATAATATTGCAACTGAAAAATTTGGTGAGCAAAATAAGCAAGCAAGCAAAAGTAAGTAAGCAAGTGAGAAAAAAAAGAACTTGAGTGTCATCTGCATTTTACAATTTCAAATAAATGTTTAATAAATTATCGAGGATGTGTAAATAGTATACAAAATTGGACTAAGAACGGATCCCTGTGGTACCCCTTGAAAAGCATTAATGGAATCAGAAATTTCAAGTTTAACTTTCTGTGACATGTTCCCAAAATAGTTTTGAAAATAGATACACCTCTGTCATTCAAATACATATAACCAAATATCAACAATAGAATTTAATTACTAGTAGTATCCAATACACTTGAGTAGTAGTCCAGCATTAAATTACATTTTAAATGTAATTTAATTTTCATTTATTTTAATTTTAATATGAATTTTAATTTAAAATTCAATATAATTTTTATTTTTATCCTACTTTTCAGATTGACCTAATTTTAAATATCTGTTCAAATAAACTTATTTTCAATTTATTTTTGTCCATGAAGCATAAAAAAATGTTTTGTGGACAAAAACGGTCTTTAAACATTTTTTAAAAATAATTGTTGAAACAAATTGTTTCAAACAGTCCGAACCTTATTATTAAGTTCCCTTGCTTGACATTACATTGAAATTACCATTTTGCATCACTCTCAACTTTTTTTTTCAATAAATAATGAAGAATTCGTGACATTTGCGGAAAAATCGATCTTGAAATGATCTTTGTTTTGGTTTTTCCCATTTTTAACAATGTTTTCCACAGTAACAGTATGATTTTTACACCATATTAAAGTAGAGGTTTCAACGAAAAAATTCCGTCCTGAAATTTTCAAAAAAAAAAATTTGTAAACAACTTTTTTGACTGAAAATTTGGCATTTTTTGCAAATTAAATTCGCATAAAATCCTAAAATAAATATTTGGCCTCAAAAAATTACAGCTTATTTCAGACATAAAAATGTACATTTTCACCAAATTTCATTAAAATCTAATCGTGTTTGTGGGAGATAAAAATAGAAAAATCAAAAAATCTTACGTTTTTCTCAACAGTTTTGGGGTTGAAAAATTAATGGATTTCAATTATCTACAACTTTTGTATTTAACTTTCTTCTATAGGAGGTCTAGTTTTGCTTAAATCCATAAAACAAACGCTTTTCGCCCCTAAAAACCTGTTTCCACCCCCACCCTACTTCTGATTATTTCGGTCCAATCGATTTTCCCAATTTTTTATATGCCATTAATCCTAAATCTTCCGACCATCCATATTTTTTTTTAAAATTTATAATTTTTTTAAAATTACTACTCATGGTCAGATATTATGGACAAAGAATATATAACCAACTTTCGAGCGTAAATATTCCCGGAGAAAACAACGGAGAAATGCGATTTACTGGTCGCACTTGTCCAAACCCAGAGGAATTAACTAGTTCCTCCAGCAATAATCTTCATGGTTAGCGGATACAACACACGACGGCCCAGCGATGTACCATTCTGATGCAAATCCGAATTTGGGGGAGCAGGGAGAACTAGTTGCGAATGGCAGATGCATTTTCTCATTGTTAGGGTGGCTGAGCACGACGGAATGAATGCAGGAGCGCGCGTGCGACCGTATCAGTGCAGTTCCGTGCAGCTCGAGAGCGGTAAGGGCTAGGAGGTGCTCCTTTTGCTCCTTTGGCCTCTAGATCTAGATACACGTAAATGAGTAAAACCCACTACGTTTTTGTAGGGTCAAATGCAATGATGCACGGAAAAATAATATATTGACTAAAGCATATCAATAATACAAACTCAAAAAGTACAAAGTGAACATAGGTGGTGGAGCATTTTCGAAAAACAGACACTTATGCCGGTATTTGAATGTGATTTTTTAAGACTGAAAATGTTAACGAGGGTTAAAACCAGTGAAAACCATAAAATGATTATCTATTATTATTAATTGGTGTTAGTGATATTATAAAATCCGTTCCTTAAGTGGTACTATCTGATGCGTTTTTTGTGGTTACCTTAGAAAGGAGAATATGGGGAACAGCAGCAGCAGTGGCATCAGGAAGTCCCGGAGTCTGCCGACTTCTCCGGAGGTTCGTCGTGCGAAATTGTTAGTATTGTTAATAATTACATACATGCGAAATTACAGTGTTATTCAAAAACACCTCAAAGAATCTTACAAAAATAAATCACTAAACTATATTACCAGAAAATAGTTAGAACTTAATAAAGTTATTAAGAATTCTTACAAAGTAATTCCTTATCATTCACTAGGTAGGTACCTACTATTGTGTTTTAAAACAGCCTGAAATTTCGAGATGCCTTGCCGGTTATCTTAGTAGAAGAATGTGACAGTGTGTCACTTTGATTATTATTATTTGTCCGAGTTGTTTGTTTAAACAATGGAACGGCTATATTACAATGATATTCAGTACAGCTGTCTTATCGCAATAGCCCGGAATTTCAACAGAATTTTCTTGCGAAATAAAGCAACATGGTAGGTGGAAACAAGAGCGACTAAAAACATTTACATTTTGATAATATTCGAATTTAATTCCGATTTTTATCCCCTCAACATTTAGTCATTTAGATTTATCCAAAATTTAACCTGTACATAAATCAAATTTGTATTACACACTACGCACATTCGTTACTAGGATTATGAAGTGTACCCAGATGTGTAAATATTTATTTCTACAATAAATTACTGAAGCAGCGACAAGTAATCAAATTGGATAATATGTAGATTCGTTGTGCCGATAGGTACTGACAAAATATAACATGCTTCCCGAATGGTTTAATGTGTTTATATAACTTGGCAAATGTTTTAATCCCTTTCGCTGCGCAAGATATTACCGAGTGGCATTATAACTGTTAATTTTATTCTTTAAGCTTAAGAAATTAATGAAGCGAAAAACAGTGGCAATTTTGATATATTTTAAATGTTTGGTTTAATGCGCGGTCCACGAACATAATGAAAAGAAAAAAAAAAAACATGAAAAAAATTATTATGAACATGTCGGAAATGATACAGGGTGTTAAAATAGAAATTTTATTTTCGATTTTTAAAGAACGTAAAAAATTCAATTTTTGCAAAATTGTGTTAATTTTTTATGAATTTTAATAATTTTATAAAATCTTATTAACGACGTTTTTTAGGTGATAAATGATAATTTGGTATGTTGTTATGTAGTGCTTAGAGGGCACGTACGCTATTATTTATTTCAATTTGCCTATTAATTTTTTTCACAGTAATCTTACACCTTTTTGCGAAAAGCTATACATCTTCAACTATAATAGGTAACCTATTTCGAGAAAGGACATGGCACCGGATAATATATGAAATTCTGTGTTTCACTAGATTTTTCTAATTCTTACATATGCTATTTATACCCACTAAGGAAACACTAGAATGTAGGAAAATTATAAAAATGTAAAGAATTTATTTACACTTATACAGAAATTCTTTTGTTATACAAAGTGTTTTAATACCTGTATAAGCTTAAAATGACTTCTTACTCTACATTTTATATAAAAACTTTTACAACTTGTAAAAACTACCATATTGTCGTATTTTTATATATTATGCTATGTGCAGATCGACTTGTGGCGCCGCTTGGCGGCAGGTCAGTAGTGCCCTATTGGTTCGCATATGCAACACGTGCTCTGAAGGCAATTGTCGCGTTATTTATAAATTGTGTTTTAACAAAACCATAAAAACGTATACTCTTTCATTGTTCAACAAAGTAAGATAATAGTTGATCGTACACGTCTATTATCTGTAATGAACTCTAAATTTTAATAAAACGTGAATATCCGCAGAAAATCCAATCCAAATATATAACTAGTTCATCAATAAACTACAGCGCTGCTAGCCCAGTGGTAAAGCGTGTGATTCAAGTACCGAGGGTAGTGCGTTCGAGGCCCGCAGCTTTTGATATTTTCTTACTTAATCTCTTGAGACGGATGACGCAATTATATTTTTTAATATTATTTTAATTTAAATTTCCTTTTACTTTTTTTATTTAAAATAAAAAGGAAATACTTTACTCGCTTCACACCTTGGATCCAACTATTTTTCTGCTCCAACTTGTAAGAGACTGGCGGGAAACTTCACTGTAAGAAACTTGTAAGAAACTGGCGGGAACGAGAACATTTTAAATTGTTCGCAAATGAGGTGTTAGACAAAACATTCATGACATATGACCAAAAATGAGCGTGAGTTGATACAAACAGCACGTGGTTTTTTCAAACAGTCCATCACTCAGTATCGCATCGCAGTGTTTCAACGCCTTTTTTTACTTATCTCTTCAGATAGACGGCCGTTAAGGATTTCTTCCGGTACTATCGGATCAAGAGAACATTACAATTTGTTCGCAAATGAGGTTAGACATAAGACATAACAGTCATGATATATGACAAAAAATGAGCGTGGCCAAATGTTTCAGAAACACCCCCACACTGAAACCAAAAACACCAGGTTTGAACTACATCAAAGAAATTAGAGACTTGGTTAACAAAAATAGGAAATCCTGAAAAAATGGCAATAAACTCGTTCGTCAGGCGACAAGCGAGCGAGAACAGCTCAAAAATGAAATTAAAGCCATCAAGAATGAACATTTTGAAAATTTAGACAGTTATCGGTTGACGAAAGCACCAACTACTTACTCCCTCTGAAATGCAACTAAATTCCTCAATAGGTCAAAGAATCATGACCCTCCCATTCGAAAGCATGATGGCAACTGGACTCGACGAGATGAAAAAAATGCAGAAATATTTCCTGATCGCTTAGCAAATACATTCCAGCCATATGAGCCTACTGGCATAGAAGAGACAAATTACTAACAGAGATAGCACGATAATTAAGCCAATAACACCTGCTGAGATCACCAACACTATCAGAAACAATATCAGTACAAAGAAAACTCCAGGTTATTATCTGCACAAATACTTAAGGCACAACAACTGCCTACACAAATACTTAAGGAGTTGCCCCGCAATGGCATCATGAAACTGACGCATCTCTTATATGCGTGTACTCCGATACGTGCCAATACAGTGGAAGATTGCTAGGAAGTGATAATGATTCCCAAACCTGACAAAACTTCTGAAAATAGAACACCATACCGACCAATTTCCTTATTGCCGATTATATCCAAGCTCCTTTTGCAGAGACTCAAACCAATCATTGAGGAAACGCAGCTTATTCCGTCGCACCAGTTTGGATTCCGTAATAAGCATTTAACCATGGATGGAGTGCATCAAATTACCTATGTAATTGCGAGAGCACTAGAAGAGAAAAAGATGCGGAATGATATTCCCAGAGGTGGCCCAAGCATTCGACCGAGTGTGGCATTGGGGCCTGGAATACAAGCTAGAAAAATATTTGCCACGACAAATGGGCCAAATTCCTCGTTCATACATCACTGGCCGCCACTTCAGAGTAAAATATGGAGAAGAATATTCTGACATTTGACCTGTGACCAGTGACATTTTTAGTTAAAGGTAGTTAGTAAAGGTTGATAATAGGTTTGATAAAAATAAAAATAGTTAAGAAAACTTTTAAGTTAAATGGTTACATTTTAAATCACAGCTGTATCAAAAACTAGAATTATATTGAGTGACCTTAAACATCGCAAAGTCTCAAGTTTGGGACAAATCGGTCTACAAGTAGTTGTAGACCGATCTACATGTAGTTGTCTGATGTATTACATATGATGTATTACATGAATATTACATATATTCGTTATATACCTAAAATATTATTTAAACTATGTTTTAAGTTTTTTTAACTCTTTAACGGTCGATTTTAATTGTGCTTTATAGTTCTTATAATCCGTATTAATTACGTCACTGACACTTTAATTGGGACTTTACTATAGTTGAAAAAGCTGTCGCAATATTTGAAGCAATGGTATAAATAAACACATAAAACTAAATATTAAGTCGTTTTTTAATGGAAAAACTTTAAAAAGAAGTATTTTCTTTTTGTTTAAGAGAGATTTTCAAGGTTATATCAACGTGATATATTTGTTTAAATTTTTCATTCTCGAATTATATACGATGGAGATATTGCCTAGATTGAGAAAGACTGAAATTTGAGTCTTTTTTCAAAATGGCGGTCAAGACGGTAGCGAGCGTCATGCGGGTCAAAGAGGGTGGGCCAAAGAGGGAGGGCCTATCGGGTCAAATCCCTTAAAAAATCTTTTTTTTACAACTATGCCGAGGTCCATGCTTGCATCATAATATGGCGTTTCCTTGATATTTTGCCCAAGGGAAATAGACTAATTATAAGTCAAAAAGCATCAGTACTAGATGAAAAAATGCCTATATCTATCTACAAGTACTAAAGTAACATTTGTAATCCGGAAATTCAGATATCAAACAATAAACACATACTTTTAAAGTGCTATAAAATGCTATAAATGTAAGAAGGGTTACAAATAAACGGACCAGAAATTTAAATAGAACAGCCGTTACTAGTTAATGCAACTAGCAGACAACGCAACGACGCGCTGCCCTAATTAATAGATTAAATAAAACATTTTTTAACACATGTTTTTTATCGATCGTTCATTACTGGGTCCTCCCCCTTATTAAAATCGACTTATGCTCACCAACACCAACAACACATCCCTAATCTAACTTAATTAAGTCTGAAATGAAAGTTCAAAGAATATATTATAACATACTTAATATGAGCTAAGCATGATATACATTTTCTCGAAACTTTACCGGCATCATACAACTTCTACCATTTATATCTTCTACAGGTATACACAGCAACGCAATATTAAAGAATATTAATTTCTGCATTCTGATTTAAATTTCGAATAATATAAAAACTGACTAGCCGATTTTCAATATTTTTCAGGTTATAGCTACATCTTTTGCCTATTCAATTAGTAATAGCAGAATATTTTATTGTCCCGCAATTTAATTATGCAGCGTGAAATAGAGGATTATGTGTTGCTGAGGGATTTGCCTCACTGGTGTATTTCTATTAAAAAATAATAATTAGCAACACAAAATTTTAAGTAAACAATATTTTTATTGACAGACTTAAAAAATAAAAACGAATACAATCAGTTTGCAATCGGTAACTACAATCGATAACTTGTTTACCATAACAATAGCACTGGGGAAAAGAGTACAACGACATAGGGAAACTCATATAGCATTAATAGATCTTGAAAAGGCCTACGACAGTGTACCAACAATGCAACTCTGGGGAACAATAAAAGAACTAGATATACAACCCAATCTTATCCGAGCAACCATGAAGATGTATCAAGATAACAATACCAGAATTAAGAACGGTACGAAGGCCTACGACCAGGTTGTTGTCTATCTCCCACTCTCTTCAAAATATATCTAGACAGGGCCTTTAAAGGATGTACAAATGCAATCAAAACAATACGTACAACACGTAAAAATGGACGAGGGCCGATGACCATGAGAAATATTGGAATTGACTCCACCAGAAAAAAGAAAGAGAAGACGACCAAGAAGAAGTTGGGCAGACGACATCCAGGAGGTCATGGATACGAGAAGCCTGAATACAGAGATGTGTTACGATAGAAAGACATAGAAACTGGAAACGGAGAGGCAGCGACAGCTGTAAAAATCTGAGATATACCTATATATCTGGACATCTTGAAGTCAAATTTGTTTAAGTAAACCTTGTTGCTAGCCGACTTACTACGCTCCCAGAAACATGAAAACTGTTCGCAACATCAACTTGATGCACACCAGCCTCTAATATTTCAACCCCTAAACAGAACCCCCATTTACAATTTCCTTTTATCTCGTGTATATTTTTTATTTTATTCAACCAAATTCTTCGGCTGGTCTTTCTATATATTTCTACCTTTTGTTGGTCTATTAAAAATATAATACAAAGGGTCTATTAAATACCTATAAAGAATGACATTGAGATTATTCATGGAATGTGAACGAACTTCGTTCTAATATTAGAGAATAAGCCACAAAAACTTCCAAATTTTAAGTAGTTTGTCAGCACTAAAATAGTTATCACATAAATTCTATCAGCGATTGAAAGAGTCGTAATTTCGTCTGCGGTAAATGGTCCCATGTTCTACGTCATTAAAATTAATGCGGGATTAGGAAATGTTTAGTTAAATGGGAAGCCTTTGGCATTAGTATGTAAATCAAATTTGAAACGGATTTCTAAGCGACTTGTTCGTTTAGAGTTACAGATTGTAATATTCAAGAAATGGAAATAATCCAGATCAGTAAACATTTGACTAAAAGGACATGGCACCGGATATATGGAATTTTGCGTTTTATATATTATACTGTTTATACTATAGAAACACTAAATACAGGGGAATTTTTTGTGAGTCTATAGGGTGTCTCAAAAAACTAACCCAAAATATAAATATAATATTTTTATTCGCTTTCAAGGAATATTATGTATGTAAAAAGTATGAAAATATTATATATAAAGAATTTATATACAATGTAGTTGCTTTAATAACTAGTCCAAATACAACTGTTTTCATAACTGATATATTTTAGAAGTACACGGGCCATAACTTTCAGTTATTCGTAATAACAATGTAGTAATTCTTGCCTACGATATAACACCAACACAGATTACATGAATAGGTTCAAGAAGGTGAACCCGAGAGATATATATTTGTCGTAGACCGAGGGTAAAGAGTTGCCGAATTTTTCAAAGAACTGAATTTAAACTGCGAAATTCCAACTTCTTTACTTCGCATCCAAAGACAATTCGTCACAGAAGAAGCAAATCGATCCCGAATAATTACTGAAACTCGCTGGATAGTCAGGTGAAGAAATGGACAGAAATGGAAAAGACACAATTTCTATGGCAGTACGAACAATATGGACATCAGCATATAAATAATGCTGGCATATCAGCACATGAACGACATACTTCGAACATAACATTTTTTAAACGAGATATATTTTCTGTTCAGTAATGTTGTAAGTATATATATACACTAACTTGAATATAATGCGGAGCAATAGGTGTCCACAAAAAAAATATACATTAAAAGTAGCGAGGAATGAAGCTTTTGACCTAATAATAGCAATATTAGAACTGTATCTGAAAAAAATCAATCCGAACCGCAACAGCGTCCGTAGAAAGTGCTTGCTTTATTTGAATGGGATAAACGCGTTGCCATAGGTTCGTCACATGCTTGCTAGGTCTGCAGGCGCGATAGATCAACCGTACTCCGTACTGTACAGCGTCAGGTTTATTCCGTGACGTTCTGCGTATCTGCATATTATTCACAGTATTATCTAGTAGTGCCTTTATATTTATAACGTCAAATATATAGTTTGTTTATTGCTTGTTAGCAAATATGGAGGAGGGTTTCCAGAAATGAGGTTCACAAAATTTGCTGAACGTAGACGTGATTATGGTATTCGATTTTCTCGCGTCAAATACCGACATCAACCAGCCCCAATCCAGTGGTGTGAAAGCTAGTCGGTATAATAACTATAGGCACAAATAACCGGTCCGTCCTAGCTCATTATAGTCACTAACCCATAGATAAGACACGGAACTAACCTTACTATAACATCCAGTCTGACGCATACAGCTGGCATGTGATGTCATCCGCATGTGATAGTCTCGCTCGCGGGAGTATTTTCCTAGCCTCGCTGCGTTGGGGTAATTGCTATTACGAATAACGCAGAAAGTAAATAATTATTATTTTTTTACTTTATAGGGGTTTATAATATCCATAGATCTATCATTTTCAGTTAAAAGCAAAATTTTGTGGACAGATCTATTTATATAATCGAATAAAAATAATCTAAAAAATAAAAAAAAACAATGGAAACATTAGTATATTTTTTGTCATATGTGTTCCGAGTATTCCGAGAATTGCTTTATATCAAGATAATGCTAAGCGCGCGTTGAGCTACACTCAATCAAAATCAAATGGAGGGGCCATTTGATTGCTCATGCCTCGAAAACTACTGGGCCAATCGGAATCGAGTATAGAAACTTATTTATAGCAAATATTATAGTAAATATTTCTAGTAAGTATAAAATTTTCTGTGAGATCGGCCGTTTCCAAGAAAAACACAAAAAACGCCAGAGAACACTTTACAGTTAATAACTTTTTTGATTTTAGAAAGTGTTCCTTTGGCGGGTATAATCCTCAAATAGCAAAACATTATAATTTATTTTTTCTATTCTTCAACGTATTGTCTAATGCTTGGACTACGCAGCAACTCGAAATGTAAACAATTAATTTGTGTTTCAGTTGAATTTATATGAACATGGACTTATAAGGGAAAGATATATTCCCTTTTTACTCAGTCAGTTAAACATTTTATTTTTATAACTTTTGAAAAAGAAAATGGTTAACCCATTTCGAGTGCGTACTGTACTTGCAAAAAGGGCGCACGTACAGATACCAAAATACAATTTAGTGAATTTGCAAGGCAAGTATTATCAGTATTTAAACCCATTTTACTCTTAGCTATTGCCCCGTCCCAAGGATATAAGTTACATTAATCTCGTTGAAGGTTTTTCTGCAATAAAATAAATCGGGACAGTTTTTGCTTAATCGGAATTTTAAATAATTTACAATTTTTTTATGAAATAACAAAGATGTAGTAAATTAAACTCAACGTTCGACGTATAATTTTAATAAGTTAATAATAATTAATATGGAATAACCGTTTCATATATATTTTTATTATTTATTTAAATACTTACAAGTTATTCTTAAAACTGCAACGAGTGGCATTGGGCGACAAAATACACTGTATATTTCCTCTAGGTACATACATGTTTTAAAATCGTTGTAAACTTTTTAAATGAATACCATGAATATTTTTTATGCCACTCTGTAAAGAAGTACCTAGTAATATTTTAAATTTTAGGGTAGAAATACGAGAATGTGACAGTTTCTCATAAGTTGTAAAACGTTTTTATATAGAATGTAAAAGTAAAAAAATGATATGTAGGAACCTTGTACCAGTTACTAAAACACTTCGTATAACAAATACATTTTTGTATAATTAAAAATAAATTCCTTATAAACATTTCATATTTTCTACGTATAATATTGAAATTGGTCATGCAAACCAATTTGTATTAGTTTTTTGTGACACCCTGTAGGCTCTCAAAAATTCCCCTACTATATAAAAATTAGAAAAATCTAGTGATTTCATCATTTTAATAAAGAAATCTTTGATTTGTTCACTAAAATATAATTTCAATAATCTATAAATGTTTTTATATGAATATGCATGTTTAAATTCCTTTTACCTCTACGAATGATGACAGCAGGCCAACTGCTGTCAAAATCGACTTTTTGGAAAACTCCCATACAAGTCTATTTTGTTTTTCAGAGGCTCACTTTTTTTGTAGTTGAGATGTCACTGACATTTTTTTTTATTTCAACTTAAGTTTTTTATTCTTCTTATCTAGTGCAGTTTCTTCTGCCCTTTTGAGTGGTATAAAATTTTAGGTGTATTACGTAATAATATTTTCGGGGAAATCGAATCGAATTTAACCATAAAATTGATTAATTCAGTGGCAGCTACAATACCGCAGCTACAATACCGCGAGAGGCCTTTGAGGGGCCCACTGGCGACAAAAAAGAATAAAAATAGTCTGGAGACTCCAAGACACTTTCTTTTCACACTTTTCTTTTTCGGAGTTTTCGGGTTGCATAATATGTGTCATGTGGTTAGCGATTTTAGAAAACATACATTTTAGGTAGAATTTCCAGCGCCGTCGCCAACATTTTTCCGATTCTTAATAACTCTTCTTAATATTTTTTTTATTGTTTAATTTCATTCTGAAAAAACTAGTACGCGAAAAATAAGAACTTATCGAATCGTACACAGTAAAAACATTCCCCGGATTTAATACACCTGGGACTCCTATAATCTGAGAAATTAATGAATTAGTTCTCTGAATACGACCACTGTTTAAGTATATAACAACGTACCCGAATAACCACTTAAGAAAATGTAATGGCATTTCCTGAAACCGGTTTAATTACACACTCAAACCCAAATCTCTTCAAAGTTCCTTATTCAACAGATTCAGACCAGTTCTGTATTCCCGTGGGTAGAGCGTTTTATCTTTACGATCCCACATCGCCTTATTCCTAATAATATAACACCTTATCATTACAGTCCATCGGTTATTAGAAAATACAAGAAACGTTTAAGATAAAAGCCAGCTGTGTCGCTACATAACTTCCAAGTCTACGATCGAGTTAGTTAGATAAATCCAAAGTTTAACGAGTTGAAGTTGGCAATTTGATGTGATTCACCTCGATGCCGATGATAGAGAAAATATTGTAGTCGTCGCTATATACTCATACTACTGATTTAAGGTTTAAGAATATTATCATTCCTCAAATATTTATATTTGCATGTATGTATTTGATAATAGAATTTATTTGGACATGTACGGAACCAATCGGATTGGCAATAATGCTCCGAATCCGGGAAAAGGAAGATATTTATTATCTGTATTTAATCTGTATAAAATTCTTATACCGGGTGATCAGTTAAGGCTACGGAACAGCTATACCTCAGCCGTCATTCATGCTACGATATTGGGGAACAAGTCTATCCACAAATATGGCCAAAATAATTCGATTTAAAATATTTTTAAATTCCAAATTTCATCGCTATAGTGTTTCAGAAAATCTTCAGAATCTTTGTTCCGTCGTCTACAAATTTTGTTTAAATATTTTTTTCTAATTACCAAGTTGCTCTATGATCTAAACAGTGTTTTTGTGAAAATAAAAAATAAAATAAAAATTAAATAATACACCGCTAATTATTAGGAAAAATTCTAAAATTTCTTTTACAGGTAATTTTGTAGAGTTTTAAGATATTATTCATATCAGATGAAGTTAAATTGATCTCAAAAAGTAAATAAAACTGCTCCCTCTGACACTGTTCTACTATTTTTTGCCATAATTTTAAAATTGAAAGGAAAATCGACTTCCGGTTTCCTTATTTATTTCCCTTAAATAATGGGCTATTAAACACAGCAAAGAAAGCTATAGTGTTGCATTTTTTTTTTTTAAGAAAATAGTGAATATGACACATCTTTGAACTTTGAAAAGCGCCCCCTATCTTTGAGCACAGAAATTAAATTTTAAGTTTTTTATGAAAACGTTAAATCGGGATAAATAGTCCCTTATGATAAGCCTTCGGTTGTTAAATTCGGAGAAGACAAAGTCAAGTTACAGTATTTTAAATATATCAAATTATTATCCTTCACACCATGGCAATTAGAAAAAATTTTTATACAAAATTTGTAGATGATGGAACGGAGATTGCAAAAAATTGTATTTTCAACCTACATTGTACCGAAGATATTTGGAGAAATTACTGAAACACCGTAGCAAATGCGCCCCCTGGCGGTGAACTTAGGACCACAAAAATATTTTAAATCGAATTATTTTGGCCATATTTGTGAATATATTTTTTATGCCAATATCGTAGCATGAATGACGACTGAGATATAGCCGCTCCGTAGCCTTAATAATTGATCACCCGGTATAGTATTAACAAAATTCTGTTACCGTATTGCTATAACAGGTTCACAGTCATATGTAAATAAATACCATTTGCTTATATACATAAGGCAAGAATGTCATGGATTTCGACCTAAAGTTTTCATCACACCACTATTTTTATAATACCTATACACATTTGAATATTCAGACAACTTGGATTTGAATTTTGAAAATCTGGGAAATGGATTTTTCGTGCATGTTCTGCTCAAATTAAATAGTGGCGTCCATGTAACACTTCCGCTTATACCGGAAGTCGCCATCAAATTGCTTATTTTAAAACACCATATATATTTTGTGATTCTACGTAAAATTTTACTCTACTTTGTGCGGGGTCTTTTATTTGCATTTTTCTAAAGCACTTTGCAATCCCCTTCGTTTAGAAGTGCGTGCATCACGGACTTAAATACCTTGCCACATCTCTTAAATACCTCTTAAATACCTTAAATACCTCACGGACTTAAACACCTTGCCACATCTTAAATAAACTGCCAATAGAAATTTTGCTCCTTGTTAAATGGATTCGAAACTGATAATTACATGTCAAATGGATTCGAAACAGATGATTACCTTTTTTATTATTGTGTTTAGGTATTAATTTCACTAGTTATAATAACTGCTTCGAAGATTTTTCCTCCGCAGGGCGTAATGATAAACTATTTGCTTTTTAAATATAAAACATAGTTCCCACAGTTAAAACTAAAATTTTTGTTATAAATGAATACATATCTACGTACTTTTAATCCAATGAAAATAAATAAAAATACAAATCGTTCCAGTTAAATAAAAATATCAGGCCCAAACTCTCAGGGTCTATTTCGGCCAAGACCACCGGCTACAGACTAAACCTTGTTACCAGCACGCGCAAACAAGCCTTCGACTGCTATTTATAACTCAGTCCCTTTTAAATGCAGCCGCTTATTTACAATATATCAAACCAAAACAAGCCATCACGATACAAACTCAAACAAACCGTTACTTGGAACTGAAATAGCTTTAACTTTATTTTTATTTGTTCCAGGTCATCGGCGATACCCCATAAAGGGGGCAGCAGCATACCCCTGCCGGGATCGGCCATCCCTGCACGGAGATGCCCCCCGGACAAGGTCAGGCCAGTGGCAAGTTCAAGCAGGAGCTCGAGTCCTGCGTTGTCGATGATACCCCGTGCTCCACCCACGCAGATATCCAGCCCTTATCAGAGCAACGGACAGGCGCAGAAAAACTCAATGCTGGAGAAGCTGAAGCTGTTCAAGAACAATGACAAACCAGCTCCTACAAGTAACGGTAAAAGGACCAGTAGCTCCAGTGGAGTATCTTCAGCTAGGAGTGAACGTAGCGACTCCAGCGCCAGCTTGGAACCCAACGTGGATTTGAAACCAGTCCGAAATACGTCCAGACTGAAGCAGACCCGCCCTGGAAAACCGGCACAGACCAAGAATAGCCCCAATGCTACTAAGAAAGAGGTGGTAACGAATAAAACTAATAAAACCGCTACCGACGTGGAGAAACACGCCCACAAGGTCGCAAACCTTCCAACAACTAAGCTGGCGGAACCCAAGGTAAGGGTAACGATTAACAAAGACTTGTCAACAAAGAGTCATGCTATACCAGCCAATGTGCAGCCAGCACCTGGAACGGGTATACCTAAACCAACGGCCGCTATCAAGGGCACCAGCAAAATTACAAGAGACGCCAGCATAGGCTCTATTAAAACCTCGCACAGCACAGGAGTATCTAGGGAAAGCTCCCAGGTTTCTTTAAAACAACATAAACCAGTAATAGCCTTGGTATCTCCCATAAAAAATGAAAAGGAATCTACCAATCAACTGTCCGAGAGTAGCCACAGTGCAAGTACGGGCCATCATAGTAATTCTAGCGAGAGTTCTGTAATTTATAAACCTTCTAGCGAAAGTGGTTCCGAACATCATAATGTAATTCCTAACCGAAAGGAACCATTAACGTATATAACTGATGCAACGGAGGAGTCTCCCCCTCCTCCAGCACCTCAGACTCCTAAAGAAGCTGTCAAGCTTTTAGATAAACCTCAAAATACTGAGAAAGACTGTAAACACATATCACAAAACCCATCTAATAGGGAAAAGTTAGACTTGCCTAAAGATTCCGACCAAGCTCACAAGAAGTTGTTAAACCATATCAAAGAAAACTCAACCGATGAGAGGGAAGATAGTTCGATATGCATCGAACCTATTGAACCCATGCGACCTCTGCTTAGAGGTTACTGCAGTACTTTAACTCTACCGTCGAGGCAGAGGCACTATCAGAGAGTTCAGCCTGATGGTGGTTCCGACTATTGCGAGATAGCGCTAGCCAACGGGTACTTATCTGATGGAGATGTGCTGAGGAACACGGGGGGTATAGATATTGGAGATGGTTATATGTCCGAAGGCGGGGCCGCTTTGTACAACAGGAGGTTGCAGACGATGCCCGCACATACACCCAATGGGTAAGTTGCTTTCTAATAGTGCTGTAGATCTTAGAGATAGTGCAAGCAAATAGAGGTACGAACGCCGAACTGAATCTGACGAATACGACTATTAGAGCTGTGATTTGATCTTTTGTAGATTCATAATCTTTAATTATATCTAGGTGCTTGCCGGATATACCATGTACTCTAATCTGGAAGAGAATATAAGCAAAGCGCACCTAGGGGAGAAATTAAGAACTAATTTAGTTTGCCTCTCAATATGGCTTGCTATATGTTTAAATGGGATTTTTCGTATTTTTGAGGCAATATTATTTCAATATTCATTTCTTAATTCAAATCAATAATCACTTTTTTAATATAGCCTCTATTCTAAAATGCTAGTTCTAGTGCTAAAATTATAGGTATGCGTCTTAGATCGGTACCAAAATACTGCGTCCCGATATTCTTTTCTTTATTTTAAACACATTTTTCCAGACTCAGTTTTTGTACTCTACCTCACAGTTCCCGCACTTATTGCTGTTTTCAGTTTATTCATCGAAAGGTTTCTACTTAGCACATTACTGGGCTCAAAACCTGTTAAAACTAAGATCTCAAACGAATACGTTACGTTCTTCATTCTTCATCATTATTGAAAACTGCAAGGCTACAAAAACTACGTATCTACTTTTTCATAATCTGACATCTAACCACAAAACATTGCCAGAATATATCTAACATTATCAAGCATGGCGTCAATGTAAAGATGAACCACTATTAATTACTAATATATGGAAGAGGTGTAACCTCAATTTATATCTTCTCTTTACTTCAGTTGTCGCATCTTTTCCTGGTGACTCTTCCAGTGCTTCAATGTGCATTTCCTACTTTTTTAATATAGCTAGTATTCTAACATGCCAATTGTCTAAGATCGATACTAAAACACTGCGTCCCCATATTCATTTCTTTATTTTAAACACATTTTTCCCGACTCTCAGTTTTTTGTACTCTCAGTGCTCGCAATGTATTACTGTTTTAAGTTTAAAGTTCGCAAAGTCTACTTTACTGGGCCCATAACCTATTAAAACTGAGAGCTCAAACGAATACGTTACCTTTTTATCTTTATTGAAAACTGCAAGCCTACAAAACAATGTATCTACTTTTTTTGATACTTTTATAATCTGACATATAACCACAGAACATTGCTAGAATATATCTAACATTAGCATGATTGGCGTCAATGTAAAGATGAGACCACTATTATTTACTAATCTATGGAAGAGGTATTTATAATCCTAAATTTAATAAAATTAAAAGTAATAAATAAAATATTAAAAATAATAACCTCAATCAAAACGTTAATACAATCATTTTTTATCCTCGCTCGTAACGGCATTATATCGGAAAACAACCTTATTTCGGGATTTGACGTCTATTTTTAAATCGCATGACGTAGCGAAACGGGGCGCGGTACTCGATCTGAATACAAAATCTGTTGTATCCGTAATGCCGCTACAATAGTAATAGAGTGCATAATCAAAGTGATGAATGAAAATGCGTACGGGCCCCATTGTTATAAATGGTGCAGCATTACGGCATTATAAACATTGTTCTAAGCGGTGAAGCAACATCACAAATCACCTACGCACACCCTCGAGATTAATGGATAGGCCAGCAAACATTTGACGCTTTTCCCCCGATCTGCCAAGATAAGGAAGTGTTGGAATGTGTTTTCATTATCACGTGTGCCTGCCTATACATGCTTTTTAAAGCAAGTTTCAACAAAGCATACAAAAAAACAGATTCCTACCCATACACTACAAAATATTCTATGTCAATCCATTTTCTGTCCAGGGGATTTTAATTTCGACGTCCATGGACTTATTTGGACTTGCATCTAATACCCATAGGGTAAAACAAGGGTAAAACATAGGCCGTTCATCAATTAGGTGCTATGTTGTCCTCTAGATGGATATCCAATAAGTTATATACCGATATCGCTACTGTCTTCGATCGTAAGAAACCTGAGGGCAATTGGCACGTAACAAAATTCTAATAGTAGAGCCTCATTTCTGATATCCCGCATCGAAACTGTTGACAGGTCTAGTTTTATTTCGACATTCTCAGAATTGATAGTAGTCTATTACTAATATTAATTGATATACTGATATTTATTCTTATTTTATTTACGGGTTTATTACAAAACGTGAATATTAAGTTAATTTTCAGTAACAAATCACTATCAGGACAAATTAAATACTTACTAAACCAAATACTGGCAACATTGCTTTAGCGATAGGATAACTGGTTTAATTTCCATCGAATTATTTCGGTTTTCGTTCAGTAAGTAGTCCTGTCATTTTAGCCTTTTTGAAACAAAAAGAAAGACGGATTAAAACTTTTGACGCAGTAAAATTTAAAAAAAGTATATTAAAAAATGAAATTCTTGTCCATAAAATCATTTGGGAAATGTCCGCCATCTTGGATCTTGGATTTTTAGAGAATTCAATAGGGAACATGCGTAAAATTTTATAAATAAATTTAATACTAAAAAACATAGCGTAACATTGTAATAAAACGTGTACCTAAACCTCGTCGTGTAATAAAACCTCGTCGCTTGTAAATTGTAGGATGTGGCGTCACGACTTTGAACCTGTTTGAACTGTTCGCTGGTGCGTAAAACTTGAAAAATTTATAACAAATTTATTATTGGGAATTAAGGCGTCATATTTTGCATATCTTATTTTTCAGTATCGTAGAACATTGTTATGCAATAAAGAAAATGTATATTGCATATATCTTTAAAAAAACGACTTATTTCTAATAATAAGCAAAAACATGTTTAAAACTAGGAGAATAGTACAGTTTTTTCAACTTTTGGACCATTTCTATTGAAAATAAGTGGCTCATTTGAATTACACAGTTGTAGAGGACTAAATTCTCAACAGATTCTGCATAAAGAAGTTTTTCATACGACGCGACGTGTATATCACGGCCGGGAATGCGCTCATCACAGATGGACGGCGGAAGCGACTCATTTCTTTTCAGCGCGTCGTGGTTAGTGGTTTCCCCTAGTAGGTCTAATCAACATATAGGCCAGTCATTATGTATTTAAAATACACAATTTCCTGCAAAAGGTCTGACCGGCAAAAAGACTTCAGAAATGTATACCTCTATATGGCAGATTTATTGCCCTAAATTTACAACCCTCTTACCGTTAGTCTGACAACAAAAAGTTATTAAGAAAAGTAGATTTTGAGTTTTTCGAAAACCGAAAACTCTACGAAAGCATATATCTAAGACAATTTCTGAGTTTTCTGACAAAACATCACTTCTGAGTTTGTAGGCAACTTATCTTTTAGGGATGTCATATCTCAAAAATAAAATTTTAATAATTTTATGGAGCGCTATCCTATAAACGCTATAAAGCAGCTAACATGTCAGCGCGGCTCCTTTCCGGCTCCCAATCAAACAGTTTAAGTCAAACAAAAAACCAATCGCCATTTAAGTACAGGAAGCAGTAGTCTATCGAACCACGAAATGAACTTCGCTTTGCACAGAAGTTATAGCACATGCGGCATAGACACATTTTAGTAAGAATTTTCAATATATGGGATATTGCGGCCGTCATAATTTCATTAATTTTGACGCTAGGGCTTCGAACAATACACCGTTGGGAAGCTCAATTACTTAGGAATATGATGCTTTTTAAATAATCGCAATCAGAGCAATGGTTCAGCCTAAGACGCTCAAAATGTTTGAACGCAGCCAAAACTGGGTCCGCGTAACCTTGAGCGAAAAAGTTAGAGAGGCACTTTTTCGGGCACTCGGGCCTGCCATTCAAAAACTATAAATCCTAAATATATGCTTCAACGGAGTCGGTAGAAAAAACTCAAAATCTACTTTTATTAAAAACAACTTTTTGTTGTCAGGCTAATGGGTCAAGCTACGTTTCCACGTTAGTGCAATTTCACCCCTTTGAACGCCTGGGATAGTTTGTGCTCCATTGGGAGAAGGTTGTAAATTTAGGTCAATAAATTTGGCATATAGAGGTACACAGGACACATTTCCGAGGTTTTTTTGCCGGTCAGACCCTTTGCAGGAAAAAGTACATAATCACTGGACTAATATAGCTATTTTTATTAAAATGGAGTGGTTATTTGCGACTGCTATTTGCTGATTGCTCTTGGCGTGCAGAGGGCTCGTAGATGATAGGCGTGATATGTTTGCACTTGCGCATTATATTTAGTTATACCCGCTGTAATTTCTCAATTCGCCTGGTAGTCTGTTACGATAGAAGATGGTTTGTGCTATTTGTATATATCCATAGGGAACCTTCTTTGTAGTTTTAGTGGATATCCTGATTAGAGATATTCATATCCATATTTTTCTCCTATCTAAATGAATCTCCCAGTTGTTGACAACCATAAGATGTACTTTTATAGAACGGAACTGAAATCTTAGAATACACATGTATAAGATATTCACTTTTGTCATTTAAATTGATATTATACTTAAGAATATCCATTAGAAGCTCCATTTTGATATCTAAATGGAGATCCATTTGTTGTTTTTAACTGTAACCCAAATTAACTCAATTGGGTTTAAATCTGGATGATACGGCGGGAGACGCAAAACAGTGTGACCATGTGCATGTAACATCCCATCAAATTTATATCTTATATATTGTTCTTTATTATTTTTAATAAATTCATATAATACAAGGCAGTTAGTTGTAGAGATTTTTTTTCTAGAGAGCCATTATATCATCGCTTTCTTAGAATTTGAAATTACTAGGTAGATTTGGAATTCATTTTTCTTTCAGCCATTTACCATAATTTTCCGGATTCATTTCTAAATGATAATCAGCAGATTTGGCACCTGTTTTAAATACCAAAATAAATAAATCAAACCCATGTCTCCTATAATTATTCTTGATCCTTTAGATATATTTGCAAATAATCTTTTTGTGAAATCATCGGTCCAGTTATTAGAAGATTTGTATCCACTATTTAAGTAAGTTTCATCTGACAACGGAACTATTTTACTTTTTTAAATTATTCACTTATATATTCGCATAAATTATTAGTTTGTTCGCGAGGCTCTTATTTTCATTTTTTCAATAAGAATTTTATGTTTCCTATTTTGTATTCTCCTCCACTTGAAGTCCATTTTCTTTACAATCATTCTTAATGAAGTTTCCGATGGATTGAGACCCAAATCTTCTGTTATTTTTTGTTGCAATTTTTCTGAAAAATGACAATCTCCATGTTTATGAAAATCTTAAATGATTTATCTTAAATGAAATGATTTATCGAGATTTAACTTCTCAAAAGTTTCTTCATAGACCTAGAAAAGCTTTACCTTCCGAAAAGCTTTAAAATCCTTGATTGGGCGACACTGAGGTAAGTTCGAAGTGTTATCGTTTTTAGGAACAAAAAGTATGTGGTGTTGTCGAAGTCAGTTTTTAGTATCTCTAGAGTAGTGGCACGATGCCAAGTCTGGCCAAAACATGATATTGTCTTCAGCATGAGGTATGAGGTACGTTGATGAATTGAAGCAATTTGGAGATGCAATTATTAATACACCCTGACTGTTCAAAGCTTCGCACCTTACTGTTCCCACAAAAGGTCGGGATGTACCCCTTGCAGAAATTGCATACCAGACAGATGAGAATTTTATCGGCGAATTTCGTTTTATATTTGTATCTAACATTGTCAGGGCCCTCCTCTACTTTGTCCTTATAAAACCCATAATTTTCTTTTATTTCAGAGTTGCTCAAAGTGAAATACTTTTCGTCATCTAAGATAATGAGTTTTCCATTCGCAAAATTCACCCGCCTCAGTAGACGGCAGCATCGTCGTATACGTAGCAATTGGCCTTGGGACACTTAGATTTTTTTTATATATTTTTGACCATTCCTCTTCAATTCCAACGATACCGTACTCTATGGAGTACCGTATTGACGAGCCAGTCTCCTCACTGATATTCCGACCTGTCTTTTCGCTCTTCTTACCATCCTCCCTGCCCTCCCTGTTGTAAATACCCGTGATCTTCCACTTTTTGGGAGGTTTAGACAGGGTATTCCCTGCTCGCACACTACGATTGTGCGATAAATCGTTCTACGTGAAGTATGTTCGTTCTGCAAGATTCGGAATATTTCAGTATTGGGCACCCAACCAAGTAATAGATATTTTTTCGGATTTCTAATTTATACGTCATTGTAAAGCACAAATTCGACAAAACTAACTGTCATCTTAAAGTCAACAAATAACGTCACAAAATGTCACTGAAAGTGATGAAGTATTAATATTTTAAATTCAAGCATAAATGATCAATAAAACAAATCGTACATCACTCTGAAGATCCTCAATGACGGTGAAAGAACTTGTACAACTTCTAAGTGGTTCGTTTCCGTATATATGTCCAGATATGCAACTGGTAAATTCATATATTTGCTGATTTCTCTATGTAATGAATTGCTACAAACCCAAGATTTCTTTTCGCAAAACTATATGAATAGCAAAGAACGACATATACGACAACCTTCCCCCACCCACCAATTGTCCGCGTCTTTCGCGTCTATGACAACATGTTCTAGATACCAAAACCTTCAATTTTTTTCAAAAATATCGCTGTATACAGACTTTTCTCAAAAACGATGATTTTTTCCTATTAGTACTGGCCTATAATTTTAACTCGAATGGCCAGGCTGGTTAATATTTTAATAATACTGTCATATGTGAGGGTTATAAAAATTGTGACATTCCAATTTTATAATTTTTGTGATCGAAATGTATGAAAAGAAATACTTCCCTTTTATATACCTTTCTGTTAGCTTATTGGGTACTGGCAACGGTATTGGTCAATAAAAGCAGTCTCTTGCAGGGTCCCGTCATGTGCCACTTATCCAAAACAGAGATAGGATGCTGTAATAATTATTTCCGACCGGTTGACTTTTAAAGATGTTTTAGTAATCCGGCTCAGTGCTCGGTAATGTGCAATTCGGCTTAAGGGGGATTAAAATGGGATGAAATTTAGCAAAATAGTCCCAGAGTTTATATTAGTCGCGACTGATTTATCTTCTGCATGCCGTTTTCATAGGGTAGAAGGATTTTGTTCTATGGGGTTGATGATACTTTAAAACATAGTAACGTGACAGGAATCTATTAACGTACGTATGGTTTTCCATTTTATGTAACATCAACACAGTCACAGGAAATTAGACTAAAATATAGTGAATAGAAGAAATAAATTATTAAGAAATGATTTTTGTAGTACGAATTCTCGAAAGTATTGTTAATAAAGATCCCATTTTCACAAAAAACTACCCCTAATGGAGTTTGTACTCCGGTAAATTCTTCATTAAAAATCCCCACCCATATCCCACAAACAGCGTTCAAAGTCGAGAGCTGTTTCGAGCACGTTAAAATCAGCCATAAGAAGAAACAAGAAAAAATACTCAGGGATCAATTTATAGAGCGGAATCTCCTGTACATGATTAGTCTCATCAAGAGGTTCATCAATGAGTTCAGCTCCTTCTACTCCGAAATTGAAGCATCCTTGCCCATGGCAGTTGCATAATAGCTGAACAACGCAATCCAACTTTGGCACAACCGCATGGGTTTCTGCTTGCATTGCCAAGGCACCAGATGAAAAATGGACTCTGGTGCCGGTGCCTCGATTTTTTTCCAACCCCACCCTGTAGGATCCAATTCTCTCCTATCCAAAACTGAATTTGATGGTAGGAATGTTGTAATGCTTAAGATGTTGATGGCAGTGAAGGCAAAATTACAGCGTTATTCGACTGGCCGACAAGTTTATTATCTTTGATAATTTAAATGCGGATCTTTTCGTGGAACTTTACATAGTGCAAGTGTAAATCGCTCTCCAGCTATTGTTGCTTCTTGTTTTTAGTCCAGTCTGCGAGCTGGGGAATAAGGCAGACTTACTAAGTGTTTTATAGACAGTTGAATTCGAAAAAATGTTCATATTCTATGAACTATTATGAAGGTTCTACTGTATAATGAACTACTATGAACGTTTAAGGCCATTCGTGACCCCAGTTGTCTCACTCCGATGTCATTTCCCCGGAAAATTCATGCCACAGCCGGGAAAAGTTGGGTAATTTTCGCGGAAATTGACTATTTCCCGCGATTTGCGTTTTCTACGTAATCAACGTTACCAGTGTATTGTATTCTGATTGCGATTATGATTACGAAAATCATGAACATTTCCGGAAAACTATAGAAAACTTGGAAAGAAAATTTTTCAATTTTATGGAAATGATCGTGTGATAAGTCGCTATAGAAGTTTTTTGGGTCGCTAATTACGTTTTTTATATTTGATCATAAATTATCTTTCCTTTTCAAGGTTATTTTTCCAGTTTTGTGTTGATTTTCGTTTACTTTTTCGTATTTTCATTTTGAATTGACAAAATTATGCTATTTGAAACTTGCTATTTGAAACTATTTGACCTGTTTGAAAATTTGGGAAAATTTGTCTTCGTATGGGTTTTTTGGGTTTTATTTTATTTTACCTTTACAGGACACATCGCAAGGTCAGTCAAAACGCATTATAATGTTTTCCATGGTCATTTTCTTTGAATTTTCCGAAATTATCAAACATGATATTTGTAATCATTTTAAATATAAAATTTGTTATCAGCGATCACATATGAAGACACATCACAAGGTCATTTCAATAGCGTTGTAATGTTTTCCATTGCCATTTTCTCTAATTTTTCCAAAATTTTCAAATAATATTTTTTCTGGCGTTACTTATAATTTTGACAATTTAAATGAATATTGAAAAAGTAAAAGAAATTCAACACAAAACTGGAACAAAAACATTGAAAGGGAATGATAATTCATCATAAAATCTTCCGCGAATTCCCGGAAAATGCAATTTTTAAAAATTTGAAATACAAGAAACGTAATCAGCGACCCAAAAAACCCTAAAGCGACCTATTACATGATCCTTTCGAGAGTTTTGCAAAATTTTCTTTCCGGGTTTTCCATAGTTTCCCAGGAATTTGTATGGGTTTTCGTTATTCGTAATCAGAATACTAGACTGGTAACCTTGATTACGTAGAAAATGAAAATCGCGTGAAAAATTAGTCAATTTCCCCAAAAATGACCAAATTTTCCCGTTTTCCCGGATGTGACATGGATTTTCCCCAGCTCCCCAGTTAGCCCCCCAGCTCCGGACTATTTGTATAATTGGACTATTTGTTGATTTGGGGTTATTGAAGGTACGGCCGACGTCCTCCATTTACATCGTTTGTATTGGTTGTTGACTCCGACCGTCTCTACTTTTCCCTTGCCGAAGAAAACAGACGTGGTATAGCATACACTGAACGCGTGGGCAAATTACAAAAATTCCACGCCCTTGCTTTTATCTTTCCTCTGGCATTTTTTAAATACCGGATATCTTTATCCGCAGTGTTAGAGCATTAATCAGTGTTAGAAGATCTATATCTTGTCCAACAACTAGGTACTACGGTGTCATTTTTATATGAAAGCTTTATGACAGCTTGAACGATGGTAATCTTCATCAATTGTAAAATTTGACGATCTTTGTTTGCCAGATTGCTCATCATATGTTTTTGGTAATCATTTACTGCCATATTCTCATCGAAAATAATTTCTGGATAAATGCGTTTTAGAAGTCGCTGTTATCGGTAAATTACGGCCATACATGAATCAGTTTGCCTCCATCAGCAATGAATTGACAGTTTAGAAAATCGCTAGCGCGATCAGATACTTCAAAATTTTAACCGAGGCGATTTCTTTGTTTCGAGCGTGCGCGCATTTATTTTTGTTCGTTTCTGCTTGTTCGATAAAGACTTCTTTAAATTTTTTTTAAAAACTACCATCAACTGAAGGAGCAGCTGAAAACAACACTGCTATAGTGCCTATTCAAACTTGGCTTGGTATCAAAGGATTGGGGATGGAATACTGCCTCAATTGACAGAAAAAGTTTGCTAAAATCTATCTGCTACAGCTGTGAAACTGGTTGTGGTAGTAAAAGATGCGGCTGTCGCCAAAATGCTCCGTTTTATGCTCCAATTGTCATCGGTCCGAAAATTGTTCTAAAGCTGAAAAACAACCATTAGAGGAAATCAGCGATTCAGAAGAAATTGATGAAGCCACAACAAATTTTCAAATTAATATTGGAAATAAAGATCTTGATGAACTTGAGGATCTTGACTAAGTCGACGACGTTGCCGTAGATTCTAAATAAACCGAAAGCTATTTCGAATCAGATGATGTAGAGCAGCTTTCCAAAAAATGAGATTAAAATAGAATTTTAAATATTTGTTTAAATAAAATTAATTAAAATTTATTTTTGTAACATAATTCTTTAAACAAATTGTTTTTCAACCGCTTCGCAGTGATGCAAATTATAATTTTGCATCACTCTCGACACTTAATTTCAATTAACAATATAGAATTCCTGACATTTACGGAAAAATCGATCTTGACAAGAAAAACCAAAACAAAAATCTTGTTTCGGTTTTTCCCTTTTTTGACATTGTTTTTCCACAGTAACAGTGTGGTTTTCTTACATCTTAAAGTAAAGATTGCAGCGAAAAAAATTACGTATTGAAATTATTAAAAATTTTCCAACTTTTTTATTGAAAATTAGGCCTTTCTTGAAATTAAATTCGTATAAAATCCAAAAATAAATATTTTGCTCCAAAAAATTATCATTAAAATTGATTAATTTTTGTGGATTAAAATTTAAAGAAATTAAAAATGGATTTTGACGTTTTTGTATGTAGTTTTTAGGTAACCTCAAAAAATAAAAGTTGAAAAGTGGTTGAAGTAAAAGTTGTGGGTCTTATAAACTTTTTTCGATTGCTCTAATTTTACCGAAAAAACACGTATCATACTTACCTAAAATCACCCCCTTTTCCATCCCCACCCTTCTTCTGGTTATTTATGGGGGTCCAATCGATTTATATACCATTAATCTTAAATTTTCCGACCATCCATATACTGCTAAGAAATTTGTTGATTTTTGGCCTCTGAAACCCGATTCGGCACTAGACTATATGTACGAGTATAATTCCCCCCTTAACTTTTATTAAAATTCATATATCAAGTGTTTAGTTCGATTTTTTATAATAAGTAATGTGATTCATCTCCCTCTTCGTTTACATATAAACCCCTTTCAAGCATATCGTTTGCGTACAATCATAGATAAACTCGCATCACAAAATCCACCCCATCTCTCAATGCACTAGGAATCCAGAGGTGACTCCCTAAGTTTGCTATACCTTCGGGAATACGTCCCGGTTCGGTTACATGACAGCGGATCTGTTTTCGATTTATTCCTCACGATTTACAAGGAGTCAAATTTAATTATGAGAATTTCAGATAAACTACAACTGAGAATGACGGTAAATAAGTAGAAATGATGTGGAAAACATGCAGTATAGGCTCTATCGAATGGCCAGATTCTAAATAACTATAATAGTGGTAAATTGAAATTTATGAGTAGGGGAGAAGGAAGAATTGATGAAATTTTAA
The DNA here is from genome assembly GCA_964058915.1 of Tetropium fuscum. NCBI lineage: Eukaryota > Metazoa > Arthropoda > Insecta > Coleoptera > Cerambycidae > Tetropium > Tetropium fuscum. The sequence goes on along the minus strand of CAXKVY010018459.1, from coordinate 330,105 downwards.
CTCTTATACGGTACTAAATGTCATATGAAACATATTTAGGACGTCAAATATGGCATGAAGGTTACCTCGGGGTTTACTCTTCTCAGAAGTATATCAAAAAAGTGATTTACTTGAGTTAGAAATAATGTGAAGAATGTATCATTACTCAAAGAGGTCATGAACAGTTCTTTAGAGGATAATTTGTTACCAGAGGAGAAATATTAAATAAGAAAGGTTTTATAGAAAGTCATGAAATAGTTGTCATAGCCCAGTCGTGTTAATAAAAAAAGGCGTTACCTTGCAAAAATTCCTGTTAGCAATTTTATTTTGCTCAATATCTCGGCCATTTTCAACATAAATGGTAAGACCTTAAGTTGTTGTAAATTTGCTATTGACATTGTCCTTTTATTGTGCGATTGATATTTTTCGAATTAAGCGGGAAAAAATGATAAAGCATAAGTAGGTATCGAATTATCTAGTTTATTAACTTTACAGTAGTTCTAAGATATATGGAAAGTGCACTGACCGCGTACAGGAAAAACCGCAGTTGCCACATGTAATTCTCAAATTTCTCAATAATCAATTAAAATATCAAATTCCACAATACTATATACGTAAAAGTTATATATATATATATATATATATATATATATATATATATATATATATATATATATATATATATATATATATATATATATATATATATATATATATATATATATATATATATATATATATATATATATATATTATTTATGAATGGCAGAAAAGAATTATTGTGTATAAAATAATATTTATAGTATAGGCCAAGATGTTAGCCATTTTCACATTTATTTTCGTCTACTTTAATTATGGCAATTCCGTAAATATTTATTTTTATAGTTAAAAGCGGCAACGCCGTTTTATAGCAGATGGAAGGCTGGTTCTAGAAAGCATCATCTCTTTTTAACTTATTGGAATGACGCGCTTTCTGTCTTTCATTTGGCAGTCGGTAAATCTGGTAAACATCCCATTGCTTTTATTTACCCAGAATTGGCGAGTTAGCGGGATTTTCGCGAGTATTCTGTAATATGTAACGGTCACTCGCAATAGAGTAGTGCGTTGGTTGAGATATTCGCGTATATCTAGTGCTGTTTTACTGTGATTGTGAATATAATATCTGTGAACGATGGAAAATATTCCAAAACGTAGGCACTACCGAACCACAGCTGGGAAGAAAATTATTTTACGACCATTTTACTACATACAGATAGATAACTCTCATCGCGTCAAGGATGAATTGGTGAATATTGGTGAAGTCAAGCATATAGGCACTTTTAAGAGAAGAAAAGATACATGGAGGTGTACAGTCACCGAAACCAAAAAGGGGTCAAAATAAGATTGTAGTGGACGAAGATACAAAAAATGCGATACGTAGAACGGTCCACGGTTTCTTTAGAAATAACCAATTGCCTACTTTAGATAAGGTGCTGCAAGGTATAAGTGAAAATTATATTATACCTAAAATGTGCAGGGCTAGTCTGGCAAAAATTTTAAAAGATATGAATTTTACGTATGGACTAGACAGAAAGAGTATTCTCATAGATATACTATATCATATATCATAAAGATATGATATAGTTGCTTGGCGGATCTTCGAAATATAAAAATGTTTCGAAACGAAGGGCGGAAAATTTATTACACTGACGAAATATGGCTCAACGAAGCAAGGTGCCAGACTATATTGAAAAATATGCTACTGCTATATTGAAAAATGGTGGTTGATTTCAGATTTTTTTATAAATCCTTTACCATTGCAAATACCAAAAAAAGTTTCATATGAAAAATTTTGACAATAATAAATCAAACAAACAATATTTGATATTAACATTTTTTCTTTAAATCGGATTTTTTCTTTAAATCTGCTTTAGAACGATTTTTGAATCTTAGGCTGCAGAATGCTATTGAATTTTCAAAAATCCAAATTTTGTACTGTTGCGAGCAGTTGAAAGTAAATTTATTTACTTCATGTAATTGTGGTTTTAAATCTCTTAAGTAATGTAGATAGATGCCTGTGAATTTATTAATTTGATATGTCAAAAGTAACCCTCTTAAATTTATTTCATAATTTTAAACCATGGTGAAGATTTACGATACGTCTGTAACGTATCGTAAATTATTTTAATGGTAGGTGGTCTTTAAAAGCCATTGCCAACCTTTTCAAAGTTAGCAAAATTTGCATATTTAAATAGGAAAGATAATGGTTGCAAGGTGAGGAATTAAATAAGTAATTATGCAGCTACTAAACAAAAACCTTGGTTATCTCATCGCAACAAAGAAGCTGTTCTCTACCAACAATTATGTTGACAGAGATGAAGATTTCTGGTACAATATACCAGATCATGGTATAGATCAGATGGTATCATTTTCTCCGAAGAAAAATTTTCAAGTCATACCACAATGGATCACTTCGTGTGTATAGACAAAGAAATTCACTGTACGAAGAACGATATACCAAGCCAGTTAATAGTTGCGGTCGTTTCTCTGTTAATAAGTGAGCTTGGATATTGGCGGCCAGTCCAGCAGTCTCGCTGGCATATGGAAGGAGGGCCAAATGGCGAACAATATAGACATTTGCTGCAAAACATTGTTGCCATCGGTGCAGCAATTGTATTACGATAATTTTACCTTCCAACCAATTCACAACTACATATTAGTGGTTCTTGGACAATAACATATGTATTGCCTTGGCCATCCAAATGTCCCGATCCCAATCTAATGTAAAACATTTGGGGACGATTATGGGCAAGAAAATTATTGTCAGAAATTTTCGCCCGCAAAACAGGGAAGGAATGATGGGGTTTGTTGGTCGTTGAGAACGCTTGGGAAAATGTCGATGCAGGTTACTGCCGAACGTCGCTCATTCTATTCCAAAACGGTTGGAAGCAGTAATTGCTACCAACGGAGCACCTATTAAATATTGACATAACAAATCTTGTCAATTTGAAGTTGATTTGAAAGATCATTTCAAGAACCGCTCGATTTAGAGAAAAAAAACTGTCTTGAACTGTCTCACTGTTTTTTGAAAATTCAATAACATTGTAGGGTCGATATTCTCCCCTCGCTAAGACTGAATTTGGTGAAACGCTCTGTACAAATGTTGTTAGTTCGTGCATAAATCGCTCTCCAACAATTGTAACTTCTCCTTTCGTTGATTTGGAGTTATTGAACAACGGTTACCGACGACGTATTCCGTATCCTTTCTATGTTGATTACTCCGATCGTATGTACTTCCTTTTCCCAAGATATCAGAAGTAGTATCTAATAAACGCGTGGGCAAATAACGGTATTTTTTTCTTATACATCTTTCTCGTCCGATGAACGGTCTACGAGAAATCTTCGAAAAAACCGGAGTAAAATCGTCGCTTTCGATAATGGTAGTTTTTCGTAAAAAGGGGGATGTTCCACCTCCGCGCGGGATGGGAACTCATCGGATTATTATTCCTAATACTTTCATGAATTCGTACCCCGAAAATCATTTATTTTTAATGTATTTATTCTATTCACCATATTTTAGTCTAATTTACGTGAATTCGTGGACTATATTATTATATCTGATAACGCAATGAATATATTTTGCGTACAAATTATACGTTCAAATTGTATAATATTTTGCGCAGCTTTTCCCCATTTTAGTGCTGAAATTACCCAGTCTAGAACCCACTCTGGACATTTAAAAGTGCGCTCTATGAGTCAGACCACCCTAGACGAAATTAATTAAATTTCTTTCTTCGTCAAAATGAAATCCCAAAATACCTCACTTCAATTACACCTGATCCCAAAACGCGCGCCTTTGGCTTCCATCCGTATCATAAACGAATCTGAAGTTACTCAGCGATTATATTAAGTGGTACCATCTGAAAGTAAAAAGTTCCTGAATGAAGACTGATTAGGCAAATGTTCAGTCATCGTGTCCTGTCCGGTGGGGGCATCGCCTCGGCTCTTCGGGCGGTCGCTGAATGAATCATCGGTTGGGGTTAAGTCCGACGCGTGTCCCCGTAGTTCCGCCAGCTGGCTACATGATCGACTATGAGAAATTCCACCACGGTTATCAGAAAACTCCAGTTATTGTTGCTATAACATTTACGTTCATCTTAAAGGCATTGACATTTCGATTAGAACGGGACAAACATGCAACAATATCGTTCTCTCGAATGAGGTTTAAAGACACAAAGTAAAAGAAATTCACCTCGTACTTCTCGTAATTCGTTGCCATTCCATTGATACGAGTACTCCCGAATCGCTACTGCCATTGGTGATAATTGGGTCAAATTGGGTATGACACAAACAAGAGCGACTCTACGTAGAAACTACAGTTTAGGCCGCTAAAATCTGTACTTCATATTCCACTGGGCGGTTCAGGCTAAAAGAGAGTCTAGCAGAGTATAATGGTAAATTATGATTACACAGAAGTAGCAGCACACAGACGCATACAACTAAGTCAAATTTGTTTGGATAACATTAAAAAAAACATTTGAAAGAAATTTATTATACTATAATCAAAAAATCTGCAAATCAGGAAAACGTTACTAAAATTCAATTGTGAAAGCCGTTACTTTGTGATAAATTATCGTGACGATATGACATAAACACACACTACTTTGTTTATTATCACAGTATTATTGTAATTGGAGCGTTACTGCAGTTTCGGCACTTTAGGTCCCTCGAATAGACCGATAGTCTGGCCTATCGGTACAAGCCGAGATATGATTTTTTGAAGTTGTTGGCTTTTTATCCATTTTCTGACCTTAAATCGCCTATAACTCAAAAACAGTGTATTTTTCTAAAACATTACAAGAGACAAAAAGTGTTCTTAACAAAAAAGGTGTGCAATCTATCATGCCAATGTCACCAGGAAATTGATATTTAGTAGCCCATCCTTGCCATGCTTCATTGATATTATTATTTGTAGGAAATCGTATCCAAATATGTGATTCTCCATGATTTTAGTGATTCTTTCCAACTCCGATTTGAAAGCCAGGGTAACTTAGGAAGCGAAGAAATATTTGCATTTTTGTCTTCCGTTTAATGACCCTCCTCGAGTTTCTCCAGTATCTTCAACGAAGTGTTCTGCTAACCACTCAACTCAACAAGAATTAAGCCCAATACGATGAAATGTACTTTTATATGTTATGTTATAAAACAGCAACGGCTTGATGCACCGCCACTTCTCCCTCCCTACACACTGCGGGTAGGGTATATTTCGTGTCAGGAAATCAACACATAGATCTGCTATCTGGTCAACTCATGGATGTCCTCTTGTCATGAGAAAGGGTGCATAGATCACTATCCTTCTCCAAACCCAGAAAAACCCATGTCCTTATCAACAGGCATTGTAGGAAGTTCTAACATTCTGTAAATTGTCACCTTGCAGAAGAAGTTAGTAAACAGCTGATGAGTAAAACATTGGGAAATAACACTGAAAGCGATTATCAGTGCTATTAAGGTCAACGACAAGACTGTAGTTGTCGATCCATTGTTATTATTACAAAGGATTTCAATTGGAAAGAAGAACGATAAACATTTGGCATCGCATTTGGAGTATGAATTAGCTCCCTATATCCATTGGCTTTATTTAATGAAGGCTGTATGAGGAAAACTAAGAATGTAGCTTTATATGATGTTCTACCCAATACCGACATAACTATTGATTTTAAAAATAGTTTCCTGGTCATAGATGGTGGGTCTCTTCTGCACCGTACCAAGTGGCAACTGGAATCTTATTCCGATATATGTGGTCAGTACATTAACTACGTAAAATCTCACTATGGACCCCTTTCTACAGTCGTGTTTGATGTTTGATGGCTACGATGATACAAGATACAAGTAACAGTATGAAGCCATCGGAACAAAAACGAAAAGGGGCAGCGAATTCGTCTGTTGATATAAATTTTGATCCGACTATGAAACTTACTATTCAACAGGACCATTTTCTGTCAAATGCAAAAACAAGGGCCAACTTATTAAACTACTTACAGAAGAAATACAGGCTGAGTAAATTGAAATAAGAGTGGCTGTAAATGATGCTGACTGTACAATTATAACAACTGCAAACAATTTTGTGAGTGCTGTTGTTGGAGAAGATGTGGATCTATTAGACCTTTTAATGGCTCTGACACCATAAGCGGAGAGTATATTCTTTGCCGGGAAGAGGGAAAATGGAAAAATGGAATCCAGAATATTTTCTTCCCAAGAACTACAAAAACTTTCATTTTGTTGTTCCATTCTTTTCTTTCATAGTTTCAGCGGTTGCGATATAACTTCAGCCATTTTCAGGAAAAGCTCTGTTTGTTAAGCTTTTTGAACAAAATCTATTAACAAAGGAAATATCAGCCAACTTCTGTGACCCAACATCAACTCAAGACGCTATAGCAGAATCAGGAGGAAAGATATTGTTGACAGTATACCGTGCACCTTCCTGTGAGACTGATCTAAACAGCCATCGATACTCAGTTTTTTTGAAATCCGGTATCAAGCTTAAACCGGATCTATTTTCGCTGCCACCTACCAAAGGGTCAGCGAAGCATCACTCGTTTACAGTTTACCACCAAGTACAAGAGTGGCTTGGGAACCAACTACCTCCTGAAATGTGGGGTTGGCAGCGAGGAGGACTCGATGGAAACATGGAGCCAATCACAACTCTGGACCCTCCCGCACCTGACAGTGTGTTAAATTATATTTTTTGTCGCTGTAAGAGTGATTGTTCCGGGAAATGTGGGCTCACTCCCCACCTTCGGGGACTTTTAGTATGTTTATCAGAACACTCCAATGAATAACTATACTAAATTTCGACACTACACGAATTATTTCGGCTGATCGTATCGGCTTTTTATAGACTAATTGGGGAATTCAGTTTGTCTTGGATATTATTTTGGATTTCTAATATTCATAAACTGAACCGTTTTCCACACTACTCGATCAACGTTATCAATAAAACTATTTTCTCCGAGCCTCGTGACAGCAAGCGTGAGAAATTATTAGTTGTTACTTTAAAATTACAGCAATTTCTGTACTTTATACTTTATTCACACATATTTCAATTTTAACTGGAAAAAATAGATCATACTAAATGCAAATAGCTTATCAGTTTTCTGATACATTTTTTAGTTTTCTGATAAACTTGTCTTTCTAACGATACAGTGTTCGGAAAAACTGGTATAATGTGATACAACAGCAAAAATGTCCACATTTCTATTTTAATACATATCATTTTAAGACATTATCAAATAAATAAATTCACTTTATGAGAAGCCTGAAACAATAGCTTCCTTTAACTTCAATATGGGTGGGAGGGGCGCCGGAAGTCGGTAACATTTCAAGAGGTTATGTTCACCCGTGAAGCATTCGTGTAAAGCCCTACCTATTTTTTGTTACTTTGTAATTTTACCAGTGATTCATCTAAAGAACCTGGTCTAAATAACTGACGCCCCTAATTAGTTTTGGTTAATTGGATGTTAAATGTATTTTAAAGTCTGTTTCCCTTAATAATTTTGAGGAAACCTTCTACTGATTTTAATTTGTTAAAATGTCTATATGCAACTACAGCTAAACTGTTATATAAAAATGCCATATATTTTTCATCGGCTGATTAAGATTAAAACCAGATCCTCTTTACGAGATGAGAAACTCTCACGTTATTAAATATTTAAATGTTCCTAAAGTTTCCCTCACATAAGCTTTAAGCGTGCCTTCCTAGCAGCTTTAATTAAATTGGCCTGCCAAGTAACCTGATACCTACACGCCTGCCTTCTTATCTACACTTGCTTTAACAAGAAATGGGAAACTCACACCCGGACACCCTTTCAGCCTTACCGCTGCTAAGTGATAAAAGAAGTAGGCAAAGGAAGGAGTAAATCGCTTTTATTAATGTCTAATAGGTCTTCACTGCCGACCTACGACCACGTTCCTCAAGTACTCTGATTAACTGAAAATGGCGAAAATGCCAACCGAAGCCAATTTTACTGTGAAACCCAATTACAATTACAGATTTATTCAAATATTACCCTCATAAATGTTCAGGATTGAAAAGAGAACGATACAAATATGCAACGTTAAATATACAATGTATTTGATTTTTTTCAAAAACAAAATGGTGTATTTAAAATGACTTTTTTTCGAGGTCGCTAATAACAAACTTAAATATTTCTTTTAGATATTTTTGATTGGGATTTTTGGGTAAACAAATATATGGAAAACCAATTCTTGTTACATTCGACGTTTCGATTTTTATTAAATCATCAGGAGTCTAGAATTCAATACATAATATAAACATTTCTGGTCTAAAATTATACGTACAAAACATAAAAAAAATATTTCAAAACAATTATTGTAATGACGTGACCATGTAGGTACTAAAAATTTGTTGCGTATTTAGAATTTTAAACTAGTTAAAATATTATAATGTAAAAATGTTAATACACCAATAAATTGAAACAATACATAGGTTTAAAACAAATTGAAAATAAGACACATATCCAAGAGGTTTTTCCGGAAAACTTCTTTTGATTGTGTCTTTTTATTAATTTATTTTCAATTTTTTTAAGCATGTGTGTTGTATTCTTTTAATTATGTATTAACATTTTTATATTGTAATATTTTAGCTAGTGTAAAATTCTAAATATACAATTAATTTTTGATACTATAGTAATATATAGTAATACTATAATAATTTGATACTATACCATATTGAAATTACTAAATTTAGTTCAGTCAATAGGTGAATCAATTTATATTAAATTATACAATTTGGGGGTTAATATTATTTAATATAGGGGTGTATTCTGTGAAATATTCCAGATTTGAGGGGTTTCCCGAGTGTCGGTGGCGCCTTATCACAAAAAACGTGTTTAATTTGATATCTTGAGAAGGGTGCATATTAGACAAAAACTATGAAGAGCTTTTCTCTTGTAAATTAAAAGACTTAACTTTTTTATGTTTACTAAACTAAAAAGACTAAGCTTTTTTTTCTACCAGCAATATTTTCCAGGTTATTGCGGTCGAAATGCACTTACCTATTTTCGTCTTTTTTCCCCTTTACCTCCCTAAACGTTCACTTTTATTGAATTTCACCTGTTATCAAACTTATATATGATTTAATTGTTTATATTATATCTTTTGTTTGAAACTTTTTCCTCTACTAAAAATACTTTGGTAGTTATTGTTTAGTTTATCGGTCGAAGTCCGCGCCATCAACTTAGTATGACGTCATTGTGATGTATTCAGTACTTAGAAAAAATATTAAAGTATTCGATGATTTTTTTATTAGTATTATTAGTCAACTTACTGGTAAAAAAATGTAAATCGATTGAATTACTCGATCTAAGACAGCCATTTTTGGTATTTCTTATTGCATTCAACTAAATAATACTCTAATTAAGGGTCAACAAAAATATGTAAATAATTAAATGATCTATAAGTTTGATAATAGGTGAAATTTAAAATTCAATAAAAGTGAACGGTTAGGGATGTAAAGGCGAAACAAGACGAAAATAGGTAAGTTTGTGCATTTCGTACGAAATAACTCGAAAAATATTGATGTTAGAAAAAAATGTTTTCAATGAAAAAGTTAAGTCTTTTAATTTAGAGGAGTATCTATAGAAAGTCTCTATATTTTTTTGTGTAAAATGCACCGTTCTCGAGATATCAAAGTGAACGCTTTTCTTGCGATAATGGCGCCACCAACACTCAGGGGACCCCTCAAATCTAGAATAATTATGCTCAAAATACACCCATTTAACAAATAATACTAACCTCCAAATTGTATAATTTAATGTATATTATGTCCCCTTTTTTGAGATATTTGGACTGGACTAATTCACTAAATTTCGAATTTTGAGCTCAATACTTTTCGTATGAGCCTATTTCTGGCAAGCGGTTTTAGAATTAAATTTCACACGGTTTATATCCTGATTCCGAAATAGTGTGGAGTAATTCATACATAATATCACACCACCATCACAATTGAACGGTCTGCCTATTTACAATGGATCACAGAATTTCTTAGTGTGCAAATTTGTGTACACTCTATAGAAATGGTGGGCAGAACTCATTAGTAACCGGGTCTACCGCTCTGATGGGTGAGTTTAAGGCGGTTCTAAATTAAATTAAATTTCATTGGTCAGAGGTAAGGACGTAGGATTTTCTTGGACATATTGACGCATGCGCTGTTTCATGCATGTATGTTTTGGCGCGACAGTGGCGTTTCATTGTGTCTTATGTACGGTTGATTCGCGATATAAATTAATTATAATATTGCGCGAGTGTTTAGTGTTTTTATGTGATGGAAGCGACGAATGCGAGTAATAGTGGTTCTAAAACCAATAATTCCAATCGTAAGCGACCGAATTTGACAGGAGGAGAACTGAAAGTGATCAAAAATGTATACGAAGGAATATTCTTAAGATAATTAAAAAAAACCATCACAAGTACACTTAAAAACAATGTTAATAGCTTGGATATTTTATTTAATTTTTTTTTATTCTGTCCCCTCTAAAATGATACGCCTATGGAATTTCGATCCCTTCGCCCCTTATCCCCCTGAGCCGTCCCTGAGCTGGTGATGAATCACTCCACACTATTTCGGAACCAGGGTTTAGTGTTAATCACGTTTGTGTAAAACAATTGTGTAAAAGAATGTTAAATAATATTACCGGATCAAAACGACTAATTTTCCTGATATTTGTCTCATACAAAAATTAACAATTAATTCCTTATACAATTTTTCCAAATAATTTGCTATTTTAGGTCAATTCGAAATTCCCTGGTATTTTATTCAATACGCCTAGTTCTACCTGCATACAATATATTTCAAAAACATGCAGCCAAAAATATAGTTCAACAGATGTTTACAACCGCTTTTCCAATCAAGTCCAATAGTACATTTTGTTTTTTATGTTTTGTTATTATAGTTTTAGACAAGATTTTATGTTATGTATTGAATTGTAGAGTACTGAGGATGATTTAATAAAAATCGAAACGTAGACTGCAACAAGAATTGGTTTCCATATTTTTGTATATAGTCTGCTGTCAAATATACATCCATGGGCTCCTTGGTGATGCAAGTGTGGGAGTGATTTCAATCTCTTCGTTTGGCCTTGGAGGCCTTGGCCCATTTTATCAAAACATGTTTTATACAAAAAAAAATTATAATTCAATTCTACATAGAAAAGGTTATTACGAATTTTATTGTAGGACCTACCACATTCTCAAAAAGTTTACTTTTAGAGTTTTCAAATGAGATAGGTGTACCAAAAATTAAACGTTGTTCTGTGAACAGTAATCTCACTCAAGTCATCATCTATTAAGAGTGGAAACAATTAGGACATTTTTCTACACTACAGACATAGGGAACTAAAAAATAATAATTGAATCGAATTAAACAAAAATCACCGTATTTTTTTATTATCGCTATTATTGTCATCATCGCTGTAGTACAAATATCACTTAATCCCAAGTATTCTTCATCGCCTTCGAACTCTCCCATATTATCACATCGGTCAGGATCACCCTCACATCTACACATCTCAGTAGACCTTAATCCATTGGACTGACATCTATATGTATATGGAGGAGTGCAACGCCTTTGAGAGCATGAGCAGCGGCAAAGTTCCAATAAAAGCTCTGGCGCACATGGCATGGTAAATGCAACTGGCTGGTATGTACTCCCTACTTACCTCCACCCTAGGTCTGTAGGTGATGGGTTATTGGGATGCTGATTAAGGTCCTGTTCCACTCAAAATGAGCCCTTAACAAAGCTGGGTTCAAAGCAGATTTTGTTGGAGGGAGTTGGACGTCGTCTTGACATTGTTTTTGTGTAAACAACAACCATCTCACAGCTCCTATATCAGTAAGCGTTGTTGTGGGGATATATAGCTGAGAAACAAATGCTTCCAACCTAGCTCTGACATCTTCAGTGAGATGCATAGTAGTCCCCAATCTGGCCAAAGCTTCTAATAGCTTATCACTTACGGAAATTATCCGCTCCTGAAAGTGCGTCCAGGAATCCAGGAAGTGCTGAGGTCTTTAGTGGCCCCAGTGCTTTGTAAGTTGAAGCTAGCTGAACAAACCTTTTCATACCATGACCAAGGAAAACTTCAAACTCTGGTGTAAGTTGGGGACATCGCCTTAGTAGTAAAACCACAACATCAGTATCAGGTGAGCAGCGTGTATAGTATGATCTTTGCGTTTGCCTCCGCCTGGGTATTTGAAAGACCGATACATCAGCACCATGTGATGAACCTGCTTTGTCCTTCAAACTGACCGCGAACATCTTCCCTACCGAAGTCACACCGAATCTGGGCGGAAAGGAACATCATTTCCGAGAGTGCCACCATCGAAATTGTGTTTCGCCAAGGTCAAACGAAGACAATGAACCATTCCCAAGCTCAAGGAGTCCGCGGCAGATTTTTTTCTACATTTGACAGCCGGTTATTACAGCAGAAAGTCCCAAAGTCCCAAACAACAACAAATGGCGCCGCAGACGTTATTTGAGAAAAAGAGTTTTTTTTTCAGTTTAAAATCGTATATAGAGTTTTTCGAGATCGCTGGTAACGATTTTTTTTTTCAAAAAGTAAAATGCCGGATCCAAAATGGCAGACTTTTATTGTATAAAATTGTTTTTTACGCTCAAAGTCAATATATAGCGGTTTTTGTTGTCGCGGATTACGAATTTCATATACATGCGCATCAATGATCACTCACCCCCACAGACGAGGGAATTGATCAATGTGTATCGCTGGCATAAGTTTGAATCACTCGGATACCGAGGGCGACTTACCAGGAAAAAATATAAATATAATATTTACATATAAATAATCACATGCAATAATATAGGTAATACAAAAAAAAACATTGCAAAATATAATCACTTGTTTTGTACAAGTTGTACAGGATGTTTATCCCAGGCGCCTACCAACGTTGCTTTCCACTTCTGTTACGATGAGACCTGTATTATACATCAATAACTTCACACTGAATTCATGTTCGCAATCCCGATTCAAGATGCTATGCAAATTCAACTTCGAGATGCAAGTGGTTTACAAGTCAGCGGAGAAACCGTTCGTCAACGACTTAGAGAAAGTAATTTGAGACTTAGAAATGCTGTTAGAGGTCCATCTTTCACTAGATATCAATCGCAGATTATGGCTAAATTTTGCCAGGAAGCAGGGTAACTGGCTATAGGCCAGAATGGGAGCATCATGATTTGGTTAGTTCAATGCAATTTTTCAAATACCACGTTGTCTGGAGGAGGATCTGTGATATTGTGGGGAGGTAGGTATCTATTTAACCGATCATACGGAACTTGGACATAAATAATGGAAGCCTTCCAAAGAAGTATAGTGGATATTCTATACCAGCAAGTATTGCCATTTGCGCCGTATATAGGGAAATATAGAGGGAGTTGTGAAAAATTACTTGTAAGAAATCAGAATTAACATCATGACAGAGCCAGTCCGAAGTCCGGACATGGATCCCATAGAGAACATCTGGGACAGTCTTGGTAGGGGATTATAAGAGGTAAAGTAACCAATAATTGAACACCTTGATTGATCCTAATTTGGGAAGAACTGTAAATACCATAGAATCTAATACGATATATGAATCGAATGCAATACGATGGCTTATTTTAAGTATGGGTCGTCGTTGTCAAGAAGTTATTCGTGTTAGAGGCGGACATACGCACTGAAATAATGACACTTTTTTCAATTTTGTTCCACATTAGTTTTTTTAATTTTTTCTCAATAAAAACATGTGCCATAAAACTGTATATACCTTTACTAACAGAGATAATAAAGTAAATAAAAAAACCGGCCAAGTGCGAGTCGGACTCGCGCACGAAGGGTTCCGTACCATTATCTATAAAAACAGCAAAAAAATCATGTCCGTTGTATGGGAGCCCCACTTATGAGTACTGACTTAGATTACGTACTTTCGTACCTACTTATGATATCCAATGCCTACCTACTTAAGATAATAATTAATTTCGTCCTGCCGGCGACTTCGGCATTTATTAGCATACAGATTCAAGTCCATGTCCATTTGTTGTATGGGAGCCCCCTTAAATATTTATTTTATTCTGTTTTTTAGTATTTGTTGTTATATCGGCAACAGAAATACATCATCTGTGAAAATTTCAACTCTCTAACTATCACGGTTAATGAAATACAGCCTGGTGACAAACGGACGGACGGACGTACAGCGGAGTCTTAGTAAAAGGGTCCCGTTTTACCCTTTGGGTACGGAACCCTAAAATGAATATGTCAATAAAAGACAAGACTAAGGTTTAATATTAATTGTAACTTGCTGTTGTAACTGCCGAACTCCCAGAGATTGTTACAAAATTAATGATGTAAACACGTTATAATTGTTACATCCGGTATTCATAAAAAAATTATTTATATGAAAAAAAAGTAGTAACTTGCTCGAAGAGGCGAACTGCAATAAAAAAATAAAAACATCAAAATCGGTTGTTTAGACAAAGATACACATCAAACTTGTTGTTATAAATATATTCATCATTTTTTGAGATAAAACTATGTTTCCAAAAAAACTACATTTTTTTTTTAGAAAAACGCCCCATGGATTTTGAGCATTGTAACTAGATTAAATCTATCTAACATTTTTTTCTTAATAACTAGACTTAGCTGTTCAGTGGATGCGTATCCAGTGACTCCATATAACACTAATCACTTGGTTCATGACATATTATGCTTACAATTCTAGGCACTTTCACTATCACTACACCAATTCAAACGGTTTTAGTCTCTTTAGCCGTCGAACAAATCCGTTGTTGTCGAGTAGTGATATCACTTCGACGTTTTCATGGTTTTCTAGCGTCTTCATGTCGTTGGTGTACAGCAGGTGGAGAACAGGTCCAAGGACACTGCCCTGAGGTACTCTTCTTGAGGTCAGAATATTCTTCTCCATATTTAACTCTGAAATGACGTTCAGTAATGTATGAATAAAGAATATGGCTCATTTGTCGTGGCAAATATTTTTCTAGTTTGTATTCCTCATGCCACACTCGGTCGAATGCTTGGGCCACATCTAGGAATATCGTTGCGCAGATCTTTTTCTAAACTGGTGGGACGGAATAAGCTGCTTTTCCTCATGATTGGTTTGAGTCTCTGCAAAAGTAGTTTTTCTAACAGCTTGGATATAATCGGCAATAAGGAAATTGGTCGGTATGATGTTCTATTTTCAGGAGGTTGCCAGTTTTGGGAATCATTATTACTTCAGCAATCTTCCAATGTATTGGCACGTATCGGAGTCGTAGTGCTGCATTAGAGAGATCGTCTGTTTCATGATGCCTTTACGGGGCAACTCCTTAAGTATTTGTGCAGTTATTAGATCATAACCTGGAGCTTTCTTTGTACTGAGATTGTTTCTGATAGTGTTGGTGATCTCAGCAGGTGTTATTGGCTCAATTATCGTGCCATCTCTGTTAGTAATTTGTGGTGTCTCTTCTATGCCACTAGGTTCATGTGGCTGAAATGTATTAGCCAAGTGATCAGCAAATATTTCTTCCTTTTCTTCATCTCGTCGAGCCCAGTTGCCATCATCTTTTCGAATGGGAGGGTCATGATTCTTTGGCCTATTCAAGAATTTACTTGCCATCCAGAGGGAGTAGTCGGTGCTTTCGTCAGCTGAAAACTCCCTAAGAACATTTGCAAAATGATCATTCTTAATGGCTTTAATTTCATTTTTCAGCTGTTCGCAAAGATTATTTAGCACTCTTTTGTCGCCTGGCGAACGAGTTTGTTGCCATTTTTTTCGGGCTTTCCTTTTTTCGTTAACCAATTACCAATTCTCGAAATTCTTTGATGTAGTTCAGACCTGGTGTTTTTGGCTTCAGTGTGGGGGCTCCAAAAAAACTACATATACAATTTCAAAATATCTGTATAGATTTTTTATTTAAGAACTGGTATAATGCACATGGTGTTTCTCCAATATTTTCCATGCTAGACGGGAAAAAGTATTCTTTTTAGTATAACCTTTTAGTATAAGTTATGCTACATACACAAAACAAAACTTTTTTTAATCGGTTTAGCAACGTTTTTAATGTTAGAGGGCCTTGAACCAAAAAATCGGGAACTTTTTCTTTGGAACTGAGTGTATTTTAATTATAAGTAAAAGTATAAACACATTCCATAGAAAAAGATTCCTGAAATAATTGCTCAGGAATTCCTTGGGATAATTTTTAATCTTGTATACCAAAGTTACTCCAGATCTCTCTGGAGGCCCTATTACCTAAACCTGTCATTTATATTAATTTGAATAATTGCTATATTTTCATTTGGCTGTAACGACAGCATATGAAGTTTCACCAGCTAAAATGTTCGTATATTCTTTGGGATAATATATGCAACTCCTCCTTTGCATTCCTATTCCTTGGCGCTTGGAGGTGCTCCGGCTTCTACCCTCCTGTTGCTTTCCTGCTGGCGGCCGCCCCACCACGAGGCTGGAGGGGTGGAAATCAGATGTTCGTATATCTCATCTGACCGTGGTGGAAAGCACCGCGAACGAACTGCAGGGTACATGCGCCCCTGCAATCGATTTCAGTAGACGCCAGACCTGAGTGGGCCTAACAGAAATATTATTACCGAAAACGCAACGGGAAATTACATAAAATAAATAGTATTTAGTGATAATACGTGATAGATTCGGGTCTGTGATGACAGTTGTGATCCCCGGTGAACCAGTGACCAAGAGGCGGGACATTTGTGGTATGATGAGTTGGCATTTTTTGTTTGTAAATTTGTAATTAATATAGTGGTTATGTCAGACCCATAAGGGGCGGCTGAATATTCATGACCCCACATCGGGCGCCGAGTGGTTTGTCAAACGATTTGTCACGCCAAAGGTTTTGTCAGCTGTCTGAAAAGTCAAACTCCTTAGGGATATTTAAGCATACACGACCTTTATTGGCGTAGAAACTAGTGAAGTAGTCTTTGTTTATGTTTATTTGTGTTGCTAAAGACTAACCTTTTTACATGGTCCGCCAATATTTATTATTCTGAAATAGTATGCTATTATGAAAAATGAACCCGGGAGAAAATTAACTACTGAATGCTAAGCGTTCTTTGTTATAACCCACCCAACCGCCATTATACAGAAAATATAACAAAAAAGCCACGCTCTATTGTGTGCTCCATATACTCGTACATCTATATTCCAGCCGAGTCTCTCTTATCTCGACGAACAAAGCCTGGAAATGCGGGCTCCACCAAGTACCGAGTACCAGCAATTTATTAAAAATCTAGTACAGTTGTTTGAAGCACCTTCGCTTCGCCTAATGAGTCTGGTGGTTAATCAATCAACAAACGTAATGGATCTAGCTAGAATTTATCTTTACTTGGAATTAGAGTGGCATTGCCATTAATAATTTCAGATGCCGTGTCGTCAAATTATGATTTGGACTGTTTATCCTTTGTTTGTATGATGCGTCATCCGTCGTTAGCTTTTCTTTTCTATTTTATCGAGAGAAATAGCTCTTCTCGTTCTAAGAAATGTGTACCGTTGATATTTCAGGAAGCAGAAAGAACCTTACATTTTGTATTAATTTCAATACTTTCAATACTTTTCTAAATATAAAGGGTGGTCCATAATGACTCTTATTGAAGTGTAATAACTTTGCCTCTGAAGAACCTATATGTAAGTTTTTGGCGTTGCTCGATAAAAAAACTGAAAAAAAAATTTTGCAAAAATATACAGTGTGTAAAGTGTATACGAGCGGAATTGAAACTGGTCGGTGCTAAAGCACAGGTCCGTCCCCACATCTTAAAATTTCGCCCTATGTATGTGGTATTGAGATTAGAATAGTAGTTGAAAACGTGTATGAACTAGCCCGATGAACTATCTACGGCTGAGCGCTGGTGTAAAGAGAATAAACAGACTGGTCTGCTGGTTTGTACCTATTGCGTTGCTATTGTCGTCCAAAAATATATCACAGTCTTCTGCCGATGATCACGAAGATATGCCAGGCCATCGATTCGAAAAATGGTTTTCTGAACAGCTTCTACCAAATATTCCACCTAATTCGGTAATTGTATTAGATAATAGCATCTTATCACTCGCGTATATTAAATAAAATATCAGTACCAAAAAGTAAGACATTTTAAAATTCCTGAGAAAAAAATTTGGAAATTCTTGTAAAATAAATAAAGAGCAGAATTTCAAAAACGAATACGCTATTGATAACTTGGCCAATATACACGGTTATACAGTTTTGCGGTTACCTCCATATTATTGCATATTTAATCATATATGGGCAGCATTAAAAAAAATACGAAAATGTTATAACTAACCAACATTACGCGCGATAGTAATTGACAACGACAATACTAATTTATAAAAATACTGCATATATCATCAAATCATATAAAAGAAGTAGCAAATGACATCGACAATAGTGATTTATGAAAAAACTACGTTCGGCCGTAGCCGGCCGATAGTTCAGCCATGACACAAATCCCCTCCACTTAGTATACGTCACAACTGGAGATGAGCCGCGTGTAGCCAGTAAACGTACAGGTATTAGATACCTGTAGATGAGAATAAATATTAGTGTATAAATACTATCAAACGTGTTTCTATTGTTTATGGCTTTAATAGATGACAGATTGGAAAGTTTATTTTTGAAATGTGATTCACAAAAGCAAGTTATACTATACTTGGCATTAGAAATGCTTACTTATCAAAGCGTATCTTTTGACTGTTGTGAAAATTGTGATGCATTGGCTGAAAAATGTGTTGCCCATTTCACAAATATTTTATGAAACAATTATTCCAGAGTCGAGAAGGCTGTAATTGAACAGATAACCATTAAGGCAAAAACAGTTATGGAAAATCTAAGCAGTATTAAGTAATAATGTTTTAACGTTGTTATTGTAAGAAAGCAGATTATGTTATTCATTATTTTCGGAAAAAAACATCAGTTTTTTATCTGTGTTACTAATTCCATTCTGTTCTTTTAAGAATGATTCATATTTTTTGTTAATTACCTTTAGAAAATATTATTTTTTATCTGTGACGCTGTGTTGTTATTTTAGTATCTTAAGTTAAATATTTTTTGTTAATTATCTTCACCAAAATTTTATATTTTGTCTTCTACTAATTTACTATTTTTATTTTCAAGAAAAAATGTTATTTTTTGTGAACTACCTTTAGAAAAATATTAAGATATTATATTTTTGGATTACTGATTTTCAATTTTTTTAGTATAACACTTAAATTACTCAGGTTACATACATTTTTAGTTCTTTTATTTAAAAAAACATTTTAGTGAAATGAAACCTACTTACATTCATTACCAAAATCCAAATGTTATAATCTGTGTGAATAACGCAATTTTAAAATATTACATTCTCGAATGCATCCATTAAAGAAATTTTGGAAAATGTGGGTGTTTTAATCACATAATTTCATTTGATACTTCTTTCTTTAAAATCAGCTTGTTATAATATGTATAAAACAATGCTAAAGTGTTTACAGTATTATGTAGGATGAAGTGGGGTAAATTTAATCATGGGGCAAGTGTAATCAGGCCCTCTGTATTTTTTTATAGTACTATTACTATACTACTTTTTATTAACCTCTTTTAGTTCCATTTCTGAGGTATTTACTTTTTATTATAATTTGACTGCATTTATATTAATTTTTTGAGTGTCTTTTACGATTTTGAATTCCGTGTTACTACCGCAAATATTATTATGTAGTTGTAATATTTTACTCTATTACTTAATTTTCAACCAGGAATCTGATTCTGCTGTCAGATTTGGATTTATATATTGACAAAAAAAATTATACTAGCGATTACATTTACCCCACCGAAATACGCATAAGGGGTAAGTGTAAGCACGAGACTGGGGTAAATGTAGTCACTTATTACATTTAAATATTAATAAAAAATACTATTGTATCGAGCTCTTCAGACGAAGACGAACCGCAAATGTAATAAGTGAATCAGACGAACCCACCTTTGAGGCTAATGCAAGAAGGTTACAGGAAGATGAAAATCCTTTAAAAGAAGACGATTTGTTACTCAACATTCATTTCATTTGATAGAAAACCTGTTCTGAAAAGTTCTGATCTCATTTAAAGGAAGGAAAAGTACACTTTTGTATGTTGGTCAAATAACAGCGTTCGATTAAGAACCGCAACCTACCATTACCTATGCAATTAAAAAAATCAGACCGCAACTCGCATTCAATTTTTCACTAGTCTGAACAAGAGGACTATCACACAGTGGGTGCATAAGATATAGATTTTTACCAGAACCCATTTTATTGCGAAGAGAAGAACTAATTTTTCCAGTAATCTTTACCTCATAAAATAACGTAAAATAAAAAATTGCATTTCACATTCTGTCTTGCCCCATTAGCCGAGGTAAGTGTAATCAACTAGCATGTTTTTTTATTTTTGTTTATACAAAAGCTTAGGCCCGTAAAAATTAAATAGATATGACATTGATTTAACAATGAAATAAACTATGTTCTGCAAAAAAACGAACCCGAATTCCTTTTGGTTTTCTTGTAACAAAAGTTTAAAGTGCAACTATTATTTTTTTGATTACACTTACCCCACTTCATCCTATACCTCTCTATTTGCATTCATGAAAAATCGCTCCAAACATAATGCAAATAACCACCGGAAAGATGAGCTTTTATATATAAATACATAGCGATATAAATGCGTGCGAATGTCCATCTCCAGTTTTGACGTCATGCGGCTGTCACGGTCATGACGGTTTCTCATGTATTACTTATGCAACTGTGCGATTTTTTTACCAAGCTGTGAGATTTTTTATTTTTACGCAGAAACTGTGTTCAGAAGTGCGTGATAATTTCAAAACAAATTTTTATTTTAAGAAAAAAATTGTACACCCTGTAGTTCTAAATTTAAGACGTTTAGGACATACGTTCATATGAAGTTTTTTCCTTAAAATTGACCCATTATTAGCATATCATTAAGGAACACCATTATAAGATGTCGGGTTAATTTAGATCGACTAAATATTCGAGATGTATAATATACGAATGAGTACGTATATGAATAACCTTTTTATTAATAGCCCCCTTTTGAACGTTGAGTAAACGTTTGTTGGTGTGTCATCGTAAAGTAACAACTCTTTCTTCCCTGTAAAGATAAATAAGAAAACCATCTCCTAGAATTAATTTTTACTGTTCTCGTTTTTATGAGTGTTCTACTTTTATGAGCTCTATGAGCTCTATAAGCTTTTATGAACTATTCCTCAGCAGTACTTTTCTATGTATACTTTAGTATACAGTTAATTTAGATGTTTTATTCTTATTCTCGGGGTTTTCTTCTGTAAACATATAATTATCCGTAGGGCTTACAGTTTTATAATGTAAACAGAAACTAATCATGGTAAAAGTCGCAAAACATGTTTTGATTCAAAATTTTCATCGCGTGCTATTGTACAAACATCAATCTATAAGTTACCGACTGAAAACTTACAATTTCAAAGAATCATCCATAACAAAAATAAAGAAAATTGGTTAACCCTAGTGCTATCATAAAATTATTTAGTTATATGCTATGTATTAATTATTACTTTTTAGAAATTTCGGGGAACACACATTCCTATATTTCACCATGAAATATTTGTTAGTTTTGAAGTTCTTTGCTGTTTATATTTATATCAGAAGTAATCTTGGGGTAGTAATAATAATAACTACAATAATAACGAAAATAATAACTATTAATAACTAGAATATATTGTAAATAGACTCCTACAACATGCAGGAGCAGGAAGGAGTTACATATCACGCTAGAAACCCACAACGTAGATATACTTACGAGTATGTTTGATTTCGGAAACACATTTCACAAATCAAATGCGTAAGAGGATAACAGGACAAAAAGTCTGTCATGTTCTGTATCCACAAAACACAGCAAGAGGTGCTAAGAGATAGTAAAAATTAACATAATCCCCTATGTAAAAGATAAATACGAAATAGAGACAATACAGGTTACATAAGCATCAAGGCGAAAAAAATATGAAATCACCGTATCAGTCATGTACTCACCACCAAGACAGAATATAAAAAAGGCGAATCATAACCTTTATGAATGTGTAGGAGAAAAACGCATTGTGAGTGGAGACTTCAATTCCAAGCATGTGCACTGGGGCTTACGCTTAACAACAAAAGGATAAAAGCTCTACCAGGCGATAAGCGAAACAAAGGGAAAGTGGCACTCGACTGGAAAACCCACTGATATCCACTGGCCAACTGATATCAATAAGATACCATGATATCCTGGATATCTTTATTTCCAAAAATATTTTTTGGTTTTTAAGGGCACCCTCGTAAATAATATCATTTTGAGTGTTTTTATGTGGTTATAAGTAAAACATATTTTCATCAGTGAACCAAATGTTACGCATGGTTTCATTGGTCCTAAATCTTCTTTCCAAACGCGTGCACTTTTTGTTTCAGCCTTAACACGCTGCCTAAATTTAAAAATGTTTTCAATTCCAGATCACACTTAAAAATCCGTCTAACATGATCTTTTAATACCAAACTTTTTCAATACTTTAATACGTTACCAAATGCGGATGGCGGGATTCCGGTCTAGTCGGATGCCGGGTGGGAAGTGACCAGCACAAAAAATAATAAGACTAATAATAATAATTTATTTGCTAAATCCAATAGGTCTAACAATGTCCATTCATCTGGATCCTTTTTACAATATATATATATATATATATATATATATATATATATATATATATATATATATATATATATATATATATATATATATATATATATATATATATATATATATATATATAATAAGAGAATATAAGAATAGTACAAATATAAATAGTAGACTAGGTTTGTGTAATCTAAGAATGAGTTCCGTCAAAAACTAATGTCATAAAACGTCACTGCAAGTGTTGGTGTATTGGTAATTTAAATTCAAGTATGAATGATCAATGAAATAAATCGTATACTGCTCTGAAGATCCTCAAGAAAGGTGAAAGAACTTGTACAACTTCTAAGTGGTTCGTTTTCATATGCATAGTGATTCATTTCCGTATGTGTGTCCAGATATAGTACTGGTAAGTGTGTTTTCTTTCTTATTCGTCTAGTTGCTTATTTCTATGTAATGAAATGCTACAAACCCAAGATTACTTTTCACAAAATAAATATGAATAGCAAAGAATTTCAAAGCTAATATATATATATATATATATATATATATATATATATATATATATATATATATATTGTGAAAAGTAATCTTGGGTTTGTAGCATTTCATTACATAGACAAATAAGCAATGAAATGCTACAAACCCAAGATTACTTCTCACAAAACAAATATGAATAGCAAAGAATTTCAAAGCTAATATATATATATATATATATATATATATATATATATATATATATATATATATATATATATATATATATATATATATATATATATATATATATATATATATATATATATATATATATATAGCGATAATTTGCTACACATGAATTATTGAAAGCTCTTAAAATGCCCTACGTTGGTTGATAATTGAGTTGTATTGATATTATGTAAACATATGAATGCTCTATTACGTTGTTTTAGATAAATTTGTATAAAATGAAATGTTGTAAAAGTAATAGTATGATGAAGAAATATTTGATCTGCTTATAGGATACTTACACTATTTCTTCCCTATTGAATCATTCTTTTAAAGGCGCTAGTTCTATGAACACTAATTTCTATTTTACTAGAAGGATCACTTAAGACATGCGCACTCTTTAGTTCTAGAGGAGGTCCAATTAGGTCTATGATAATTTCTTTGCAAGATTAAATTTTACTAACATAGTTACTTTTTCAAAATATTGAATTTATGGCATTATAATATTTTATTAAATTTATTGAATTTTGTTTAATCTCAAATTGTATTATTTTAAAATATTTCCTGAAAAGTTTGAAATTGTCATTACCTTTGAAAATTATGTTAATCCTTTTTATTACCACGCACAAAAACATCACTTTTCTTGATAACACTGGTTGGTACACAAACTTAACAAATGCTGCTGGGCTCTGATGGTGGTGTCATCTAGCGGATG
The DNA here is from genome assembly GCA_964058915.1 of Tetropium fuscum. Classification (NCBI taxonomy): domain Eukaryota; kingdom Metazoa; phylum Arthropoda; class Insecta; order Coleoptera; family Cerambycidae; genus Tetropium; species Tetropium fuscum. Next base: position 305,981 of record CAXKVY010018459.1, on the reverse strand, counting down.
TCGCCGTACCACCTCTGCAATGCTGCTATGACCGCTGATACTCTGTTATGAAATTTATTCGCCCTCAAACCTTTAATTTACTGCTTCTGCCTGTATATTCTTTTATCACTTGAATTTGCGAAGAATTTGTTTCTTTTTCTTTTATTTTAACCACAAATCTCTTCTGCGGCTGGGACGCTACCAAACCTTCCACTTCTTAGTCGTTAATTACGACGACTACACTTATTTTTGCAGTTATTTCTGCTTATATACCTTTTATACTGGTGTTCTTGCCTATTTAGCACAAATTTTATATTATTGTTTTAGTTTTATTATTAATTTCTAACAAATGAAAATTAGGAGCGTGGCTGTTACCTCATCGAACGGCTTAGCTGGACTCCTTTTTTTTGTTACTAAGTATATGCCGTAGGTATAAAAAACATTGGCATTCCCTGGTAACCTTAATTCTTTCTTGTTCTGATATTATAATCTGGCCTATCAGATTGATGCATAATATTTAATTTACTTAAAAATTTTACTGTACGTAAAACTCTTGCAATTTGATTTTCACTATATAATTTCGAATTGTAAACACTATAATACAATCATATTCACTTTCTGTTGTGTAACTTCAATTTGTATATGAGGCGTTGAGGCCTCGACATTTCATTTTGGTTCGTAGCTAGAAACTCTCGAACCCCATTTTTACACTGATGCTTTCGCATTAATCCCTTAATCTAGACATAGTTTATTAGTGATCGATACTCTAGATTCTTATTGTGACTTGTCTATTGTAATTATGCTTGAAATAGATTTTTGTGCCGATTAATAATTTAGTTATAATGATATTACGTTCTGACCAATCAGGCGCGTAGCTGGTTGGCGTTCCGCTATAGTATATACGTTGGTGTATACTATACTATAGAGATGCATGTGTGCTTACGCTTATACTATAGTCTGTGCGATAGTTATCGATCACTGATTTCATTTAATTTTTAATTTGATGTATATATATATATATATATATATATATATATATATATATATATATATATATATATATATATATATATATATATATATATATATATATATATATATGTATATATATATATATATATATATATATATATATATATATATATATATATATATATATATATATATATATATATATATATATATATATATATATATATGCGTGGATGATACTCCATTCTGAGAGCAATGATCAACCACTATTTTGATAGATTAACCCGGGTACAGCCTGCGAAGTTCGGAGAGTAAATCTCGATATTTTGTCCATTTCTCCCCCTCTTTCAAGACGATGTTCTTTTCGGCCGGAATCGAAAACTCCGAAAACTACGTCAGCTTGTATCTAAATTGACGGTGGGGAATGAATAGTTCCAGTATAACCGAGACCTCTCATTCCCCACAAGCAAATCAATATCCCCCGGAGCATAGGGCAATACCAGTGTCTGATCTAATTAAAATCTAATACAAACTTGACACAATTTTTGGCCCAACTCCTTTATTTATGTCCAGTTTATCAATCTGATTCTTAACTTGCTCAATAGTAACAAAGCTAAGGGTAATTGTGTCCAATGGCTCTATATGATTTATTACTGAAGGAGCATCTACTGGTTTGAATACGGATGCAAAGTAATCAGAGATGGCCTTGCAAATGTACCTTATCTGTTGAAGCTAGTTCATCGTCAAACTGTACAAATTTCGGAACAGATTTATCTCTGCTCTTATTAGAAACAAATGACCAAAAGCCTTTCACAACAATTTTTTTAGATTGTCCTCAATCTTGGATATAGGTATAGTTATTATAAGTTGTTTGCGTACATATTTCCATATTTTTTCCAACGGTTGTGTAATTTTACCTTTTTCTTCAGCAATTCTTTACTATAATTTGAGAACAAAAGAGGATATTCATTATTAATTTTCTTACGTTGTAAATAGGTATGTAATAACTACATTATTTATCATATTATAAAAACTGTCACCGAATTCTCAACATTTATATCACATATTATGAATTATTTAACTTCATTAATTATGACGTCGTAGTTAGCCTTAGAAAAAGATAATCTAAATAGTTTTTTTGTTTAAGGTTGGAATTGTTAACATTTATATTAACATTTATCTGTATAGATGGATGATGTTTATCTTCTGGTACGAAGGAATGAGATCATCAAATCATAGATACCTTTTCTCATATCTATTGAAATAAAAACAAGATCAAGGAGCTTACCATTATCATTACGCATACCATTATATTGATGTTGCTCCAACTAGTTATAAGAATAAAAATCTTTACAGTTATCATGGTTCTCCAATGTAATATCTGAAATATTATAGGCACCAACAATTAAAACATGACCATTTTCATAACTTTGCCGCATTTCACTGGCACTATTGTAAGACATATTTTTTGGATTTCTATGTGTCTATTGGATTTGGAAATTATAGCAGCATGTCTTATAAATTATGATGATCCAATTTCACCGTAGCAAATATTTTATCAGCTTCATAATTCCATTACGAGTGCTGGCACTGGAGATTCAGGATTGTCGTTCCAGTCGTAATATTGTTGATCAACCGGCAAACCCATATACTTGGATGCAGACATATCCAATATTCGATTGTTCCACCCTGTAGATTAAACATCCCTAACTGAACTACAAACAAAGTATGTTTATCTACATAGAGCGTTCAGTGATTATCCCATCAATCTCAATGTAAACACCGCACCACACTAAAGAATACCGTCGATATACGCTTCCTGCAAGTACACAAATCATATTTATTCAGTTTTATCGCATTTGTCTTCGCATGTTAACGTTCCAGACACAAATAAAAAAATCATGCTATACAAACACCATTGAGAATCGAGGTACGGATGTTTAATACGCGGACTGGGTGAGACACCGCTCTCGGAAACATGCTTTATCGCGCTAAAGTTGTTTCCAGTGTTTTCAGAGCGTGTTCAAAGTGTTGTGCAAGCAAATGGAAATTCGGGAGCCACCCATTGTTTGCAGGTTGCTGCTCGAGATAAGTAAATTCGATTTGGTACGAGGACTACTAACGAATTTCCTAAATAGAGGCCTTACAAAGAGAATAAAATGATAAGTAAATAACTTGAACGATGTATATCGTCCAAAGAAGACAAATAGTCCGGCTATAGTATTGCTATTAGAATTATGTACAATAATTATGCACTAGATCCAAAATAAAGGGAGGTATTGCTCGTTAAAGATGACTTTTTTGCAACAACTTGGTTCCAGGTATTCAACGTTAAATAACGGAAAACTGATGCATTTTTCGAGAAAAACTGATAGAACATTTTTTGTAGTACTTGGAAAGACCTTTAACCAAATAAACCATTGTTTCTTTAATATTCGGCTACTTTAATATGGCAATTCCGTAAATATTTATTCTTATAGTTAAAAGCGGCAACGCCGCACTATCGCAGCTCGAAAGCTGAACTAGAAAGCGTTTTATATCTTTTCAAATTATTAGAAAGGACGCGCTATCTGCTTTCATTTGAGACAATCGTTAAACCCGGTAATCGTTCCTTTGTCTTTATTTACCGAGCATTTGCGGGTTGGCGGGATAAAGTAGTACATTGAGATATTCGCGTATGTGTGGTGTTGTTTTACTGTGATTGTGATACAATATAATATCAATGAACGAGGGACAATATTCCATAACGAAGGCAGTATCGAACGGTAGCCGAGAAGAAAATTAGTGTACAAGTATTTTACTGCATACAAAGATATCACCCTTATCGCGACAAGGATGAATTTGTGGATACGTGTTCGGATTCTACAGAAACATCTAGGTCAAGCATATACACTTTTAAGAGAAGAAAACATACATAGAAGTGTACAGCCACCGAAAATAAAATGCGGTCGAAATAAGATTGTAGTGGACGATGTAGTGAACGTCCACGGTTTCTTTACGAATTGCCCACTTTGGATGAGGTGCTGCAAGGTATAAGTGAAAATGATATTATACCTAAAATGTGTAGAGCTAGTCTGGTAAAAAAAATTGTAAGACATGAATTTTAAGTATGGAAAAGTAGACAGAAAGCGTATTGTCATAGAAAGATATGAAATAGTTGCTTGGGATAGATTATCTTGGAAAAATAAAAATGTTGCGAAACGAAGGGAGGAAAATGTATTACACTGACGAAATATGGGTCAACGAAAGACATACTGTGAAGAGAGTCTGGCAGGATGGAAACATGAAAAATGCACGGCAATATGCGATTGAAGTCTGGACAACTTGTTTAAAAATGCCGTCTGGAAGAGGTCGCCGTTTAATCATAACGCATATTGGAAGTGACAGTGATTTTTGCCTAATGGAGAATTGATATTTCAATCCAAGAAGACCGGAGACTACCACGAGGAAATGAATTACGAAGTATACGAGAAATGGTTTGCCGGCGTATTTAAACATTGAAAATGTGATGAAACACCCCAGCAATCGTGGAGAAAGAGAATAATTCAAGAACGAAACAGTTAACAGAAAAGGGTATTCCTTACCAAGAAAATTTATTGAAAAGGAATTCTTGCAAGTTGCTAAGGTACATGTCCATAAATATAAGAAACTGGCTGTGGATGAACTGGCATTGACGCATGAAGTCACATTGTTGAGATTACCTCGTTATAACTGCGAATTGAACCCCGTTGAATTGATCTGGGCCCAAGTAAAAGAGGAAGGGACGAGAGTGAAACGAATTTTTAAATTATCTGACATAGAGAGCCATCTTTGAGGAGCAATGGAAAAAGTCACAGCAGAAAATTGGCAGAAGTATATTAATCACGTGATGAAAGAGGAACACATAATGTGGGATGTGGATTTGGCGGTTGATCGAGCCATAGAACCTGGTGATAGCGACAGTGAAGGTGGAGTGGAAAGTGAGTGAAAATAGTGATATTAGTGCTTATAATAAATAGTAATATTAATTACACGTTTTAAGGTATTAAAGTGTTTTTATTTTTTGCTGAGAATTTTTTGCTTTATTTTGGAATATAGGTATATTTATTTTATTTATCTTATTGTTTTTATTTGTTGTTGAGAATTTTTTGCATTATTTTGGAATATAGGTATATTTATTTTATTTATTCTATTGTTTCCACTTTGTGTTGAAAATTTTTTGCTTTATTTTGGAATTCAATTTTTCTATTTTTCACGGCTACTTAGCTGTTTTGCACATCTTTATTTTTATTTCTTGTGGGAAATATGTGCTAATAGTGTGGGCTACTGGCGAACCACCCACTAAAAAATGGTTACGCGCTGAACGCAATACTTCATGAGTGATGTGGAAACTTACATTCAATGTCGGCTGTGGCGTTTAAAGTACGCATAAAAACCTTTTACTTTCGACCCCTTTAAAAAAATTCAGACGCCCATAGCTAGCACAGACCTGACACCAGTGTTTTAAAAGTGTAGCCGATCCGTCAACTTTTAAAACCTCTTAAGGCCGGTATCCACTTGTAACAAATGACTCGTAACGTAACCACGAAATGTTACGATACGGCTAGTGGAGACGAAAAACTGTTGCATATTACCCGTAACCAACTAGACATGCGTAACCGTTACAAACCGAACCACCATTTGTCGGTTTTTACCCGTCGCATCAAAGAAGCGACACGGTTACGCGGGGCAACAAGTTGGGACGGGGGCTAGAGTTGTTTGTCGTTTACTGTTGCATTCGAAATTTCCAAACTTATTTTTCAGTCGTCATTCGTCTGTGTTATTGTATAGTTTAGTCTTATGTTGTGATCTGGCTTTTGTCTGCATCTTTTTTTGTCTGCATCTTGATCTTGATTGTCTGCATCTTGTCTGGATCTTTTTGTCTGCATCTTGATATGCTGGAATTTTAAATCAGCCATCAAGTTTGATCCACTGTAGATCTTCCTACTTTGATATAATTTCGAGATCGACCATCGCGGAGATTTTAGTTTTTTCTTGCTCAAAATCTGGTGGTGAATAAAAATATATAAAGCCGCTGCTAGCTGTAACTGCAGAGCGGCATTCATATTGCTGAAGTCAGATTAAAAGACTGAGGGCCTTGATGTACATCGAGAACTTGTCCACGTACGTGGCGTAACCCCGCTCGGTTACGTTACGAGGTGATTGACACGGCCAAAAATCAAAAAGAGTCAAAATGCGTGTCGTGTCATCTTGCAACACTCTGTAACATGTTCGGTGTTACGTTACGGGGCGTTGGCTCATATGGATACCTGCCTTTAGATGGATTGTATGTACTATGAGCCTCAGGGCCTCGAGACAGTTATAATTAAGGCTCGGAATTATAATCGACTAATCGATTAGTCGACTAGTCGATATTCGCGGTTTTTGCAATTCTAGTAACCGACTAGTCGATTAACCGATTAGTCCACTAGTCGATTAGTTGACTGGTCGACTAGTCGATTAGTTGATAGCGGATTGGTAAATAATCGATTAGTCGATTAACCGACTAATCGATTCGTGGTAACAATTCGATTACATCACTTAGTTCGATTCCTGGTTCCTTGAATAATTTTGGTAACTGATTAATGGAACCTATTTGGTATTTAGAATTTTGAGTTTACTTTACATGAATGTAAAATTGTACTGATTAGTCGACTAACCGACTAGTCGACTAACCGACTAGTCGACTAACAGACTATTCGACTCACCGACTAATCGAATAGTTCTGATTAGTCGACTAATCGGTTTAGTTGACTATTTTTCTATTCGACTAATCGACTATTACATTTCCCTAAAATTCCGAGCCTTAGTTATAATCAGGTTTCTCGCCCCCCCAAAAACAGAGCTACATCCAAAAATTATCTCGTTACGACAACTGAACCGGAATTAATAGTTCAAAATAACATTAGGTCCCAAACTGTGCGCGACTGTACAGAAGTTAAAAGTGACTGATCCGATGAGCTCCCGTTCTGAATATGGTCCTTAGGTCCCTATATAGTGACACCACGGAAAAGTAAAATTGCTTGTTTATAATTCTTATGAAGTTAGGTGCTAATGCGCCGGACTAAAATGAAGTCACTGAGATCAGCGGCTTATTTACGGGGAGGGGAGGGGTAATTACCCCCCAGAACTTAGGTAACAACTAACAAAATAACAAAACAACTAACAAAATGCAACTACCACCTGTAAAACAGCAACCCCACCGAAATTTCCAATACAGTAAATGTTTATAAATAAAAAAGTATTTCCAATAAAATATTGTATATTCAAATATTTTTTTGGTTATAAAAGTCATTATTTATAAGTCTTTTTCTTTGTGTACCTGTTTTTGTCATGATTTTATTATTTATTTGTGTATTGACTAATCCGGGTTTTGTGAAAATAAATATTTTTGTGACAATAACATCAAACCTTATGCAAAAAAATTATTTAATGTGATATTCATGATACACAAACTAGCAACAGTAATGTTTTTCAAATTGTAGGTATTTAGTGTAGGTTAATCATATTTAAAAAGGGTATTACCACCCCCAGAGCGAAGCTCTGGATACGCCACTGACTGAGATACACATGCACTTTGCACTTCCCATAAAACAGTAAAAACAGTAAACAGTAAATCCGAGATACAATGTAGAAACTAGATATTGCTTATAGTCTAAGATCCGGCAGCTGATTTTTGCAGATTTAAAGAAACTTAATTCAAATGAATGATTAATGACAATATCAAAAATTTGCCGCGATTACATTCAATTAAATATCTTGCAATTAATTTATTTTAATGAATTTCACCTACGTATATTTTAAGGTAATTTAGAGTCATTTGAAAGAAAATTATGTGAAGAAGGTAAAAAAAGGTTGCCAGCTCTCAGCTCTCAACTTTCAAAAAGATCTGTAAAAAATTACGAAATTACGAACTTATGGATAAAAGAAAAATTTCGTTTTTTTTCGGAGGTACCTAGTAGATCAATGATCATAATAGACATTATGTTCTACTAGGTACCTACTCTATAGTACTCATTTAATTATCTCTAAGCATTTCTAGACAAAATATATATTTCAGGACGCCCCGTCTCAACCCCGGCCTCACCGTGTTGACAGAGCAAGCCACGCGACGGGGTGGCTCCCGCGACTCGCCCCCTCCACCTCCCGCTCCCAGAGTCGCCTCCAAATCTTCCAGAAACGGTGTTCCACATCAGGATTCCAAACACGGCCAACAATGGAAAAGATACACCGACTCCCCGGGAGTGGGATCGCCGCCGCCCCCAGCCCCAGCGCCGTCCAGTCCCACTGCAGGACGCAGAGAGAGGAGGGGCAGCCCTCACGGGAGCGGCAGCAAGGAGAAGAGCAGCAAAGGAGTCAAGGGAGTGCCTCAAAGTTTTGGATACGTTAAGAGGAACGGTAGCGGCGCTAATGGGGTCGCCAATGGCTCCAGCAATGGCCAAAACGTTCAAGGTAAATGAGAATGTATATGACAGTTGGTTGAAGGTATAAGTAAGATGCGCAACCATACGAAGAAAAGTGTACCAGAGTACCAGGATTAACATGGGTCGTCTTAAACGACCGGACGCGCTCTCTTCGTGATATTTTGAATTATGTTGTTAACATTACTATTGGTTACTTTATACATACAAGTACAGATGATGCGAAACTGCAAAATTTAAATTCAAGCTCCTTGTGTGATCTTTATATACCGAGCCAAGTACATTTACACGTAGTTGCATCTCTTATGTAATTGTAGGCTTTCAAAGTTATATTTAATTATCGTCAAAGATATATTTGCAACATGATTTTTAAAAGACAAAATTAGACTGTAAATAGAACCTAGGTATCTTCTTTTTTCTACTACAGAGATCTCCTGGTTACTCTAGTTATAGTTCTGACGGTTTCCATCAGCCTGGTAAGTGCATCTCCCATTATATACCAGAGTAGCGACGATTCGTCATACACCGGCATACACCGATGTTCTATTAGGAAATTGCAAAACCTTCAATGTTGCCCTTTGAAGCAGGCTTATCGTAGATAAAGAACGTAATTATAGCACGCACGAGCAGGAAACCTTATCTTTTGTCTGTGCTTTAAACAAGTGGAGAGTGTATCTGCCTGGGAAGAATTTTTTTTACCTTAAAGCTTGGTCTTTGTAACGCGTCAACCCTTAGAGACAAGGGGGCTCCCCGACGTCGCGTCCTGCTAAGACGTCGGCGACGCTGCCTTGCCTAAGGGGTGGATTTTTAATAGAGAGTTAGCGCCGCCACCAGATAATTTATATTTAATTCCGAAGTACCACGGAATGTGGAAACCAATATTTCTACCCAAATGTCTTCTAGGCCCTTAAATTTGGTTTGGTAACGTGACAATAGCGGCAAAAGGAACACGCAAATCCAACCACGGTTTATATGAGTGGATTCTAGGGTGGTTTTGCCTAGATGCAGCTCTGAAACTTAGTTAGAAAGTCGGTTAGGTAGTTATATGGTCAGTTCTCTACGCTAACTACCTATTCTTGACACGTATTCAATTCTGATACCCAAATTATACTGTTCGACTTGAATTTCACACCATTTGCCTCTCTCAACGGGGAGATTATGACATTTTTGCTAACGACAAATTTACAATAAATCCCTCGTCATTTGCGGCAGACCAAATACACCTAAGTGACAAATTCCACAAAGCAATAAAGCAGTTCATCAATTCAAAACGTCGTCCTACCTTTGATTATATCAAAGGTCCTACCCATGAAACTCTACATATGGACCTTTAAGGCGAAAGTTTATTCTCTCGCCTATACTGACATATGCTATTGAATTGTTAGTTTCGTAAATTTTAGCACACACTGCTTATTTAGGTCGAAGAAAACACGGAATGGGCCTCTAGCTCTCTCTTTGAATGGCTCGGGCCTCGTATCCCCCGTTAATCCAATGGGCTTTCGCACCTCACACACACATAAAGGTTTATACTTCACGTTTCCCTACTGTGACTTCGCACTATTTTAAACCTACCCTGGCTTTCTAATCACTTCGTCTGTCAACAGATTTTCCTATTTCTATGTATTTCGCTATTCACCAAAAACGCGCTCAATATCTAAATCACTCACACGATCGCGATATACGCTGGTATTTTATCTTAGATTGTATTTTAGCTGCCGCTCCACATACTCAGATTTAAACTGTTCGCTCTGAGCTTTAAAATCCAAGTTGGCCCTCTCTCGTCGCCGCCGCCAGACCAAGTCCCCGAATAGTTTCATCCAGCGATCCCGCGCCAGAAAAAAAATGCCGAATTTACATTTTCGGCCTCGCACCCATCGCGTGATATTTTTCGTGGTGCCTTTATGCCACGTGTGCAACCTTGGATCTTTTCTCACGAAAACTTCGCATTATCGAATCTCAAATTAAAATAATATACCAGAGGCGTTCCCAAATTCCCTAGTATATTTCGCTATTTTTTTTCTTATCTCCAGTCTTCTATAATACTCCTCAATCCATTTAACTGAATGAGTATTTATCGCTTCTGGAATTTGATTATATTGTGCAATATATTCGAGGAGTATATTCGCACCGATATATTTATATCCGGTTATGATAGTTTTATTATTAAATATTAATAATTTGTTAAATTACTTTTCAGTTATCCAAAACCAATCTGGGAAAACAGCCGCGGTATCAGCGGTCCCCAGGACCAAAGTAAAAGTGTCTGGTGGCACCCAAACTTGTTCCAGTGATCTTCAGCAAATGCACAGTAAGTTGTAAATAAAGAAAAAATCCTACCTTATATGTCTTAATATGTTCACGTCCCTTCCTTGACCACGTAAAAAGAAAAATTGGAACCTAATTATCAAAGTTTTTAGGTCAACAATATTAAGTTAGACTTTCTCATACCTCAAATTAATGCTTATTGTTTAAAATTAATATTAAATTATAGAACTGACGTCTAAATTTTGCTATCCTAACGACTTTGCTTCTGTAGAGACGAGTCCTCCTCAATTCAAGAGCTACTCACTTACGGGTAATGCTGCCAATCAGCTGAGTCAATCGGTCAGAGAAAGATTGATGATGGGTTCACAAAGTCTTCCAAAAGGTGCCTGCCACCAAGACTACGGTCTAGTTATGAGACAAGCCAGGCCTAAAGTCAGCGATGGGTCACTATCGGATACACAGGCTATCGAGGCCACGAGCCCATACGCCCCTTGGTTGAGACACAGGTACATAATATATCATACTTAATTTGGCGCGATCGGTAGTATTCTGGTACGTTTAATAATTATTATTTTATTTGTTTCAGCAATACATATTCAGTAGCTCCAAGGCTATCAGAAACAGACAGTATGGAGTCTCTGACAAGTCTGCCCAGTCACAGGAGTAGCCTAACTCATACCCGGTTAATGAGGGATTCTCCTTCGAGGTTAAGTCGAAGCAACAGTATCAGGTATTGTGTCCATGACGATTATGACCAAAATAATATTTTGATCATAATTATCTGACCTTAAGGTACAACTTTCTTGTGATAATGCTACATTTGACATGCAGCTACTATACAGATAGGCCTTAAGGTACAGATTAAGAAATGTTTACTCTAATGATTTCAGAACCACTAACTGTAATTCTTTAACAACAGCTATCTCAGAGAACGGACATTCCCAAGGTATAAAAACACGGATGATCAAAATTTTGTTAACCTTTCATTATTAGTGTCATGTCTAAATATTTATAAGGTATCATGGTGTCATATAGCCATTGAGTTAGTATACTGACCTGAATTCTAAATATCCACAACTCAAAATATTTACCAAATTTGCAAAGCTGTATTTCATTTATTTATCGATTGCAGCGAATTTGAAAATATTAAAATTTGTTTCAGAAGCACCCTGTACATGGAGATATACAAGTGTCTCCATTATATCAAACACCCTGTATATTCTGTATTAAATATATTGTACATATATAATATATATATATATATATATATATATATATATATATATATATATATATATATATATATATATATATATATATATTAGCTTTGAAATTCTTTGCTATTCATATTTGTTTTGTGAAAAGTAATCTTGGGTTTGTAGCATTTAAGTACATAGAGAAATAAGCAAATAGACGAATAAGAGGAAAGATACACTTACCAGTTCTATATCTGGACATACATACGGAAATGAACCACTATACACACCGAAACGAACCACTTAGAAGTTGTACAAGTTCTTTCACCTTTATTGAGGATCTTCAGAGCAGTATACGATTTATTTCTTTGATCATTTATACTTGAATTTAAAATATTAATACTCCAACACTTGCAGTGACGTTTATATATATATATATATATATATATATATATATATATATATATATATATATATATATATATATATATATATATATATATATATATATATATATATATATATATATATATATATATATATATATATATATATATATATATATATATATATATATATATATAAATACTAACGTATAACAGACAAAATTCAATACAAATTGCATCGGAAAAAAAATGTTGTCATTTTGATGTAAGAGCCCTTAAGCTACTTTTGAATAGGTGAGTGCCTCTTCTTACCTACTAACTCATATACCGCAGCCCGCCGCGTTGTGTATATCTGGTTGTATACTCTTCGCTCTTCGATATGTTTGTGTTCATATTTACCGGCCATACTCGGAATTTGGCTAGTGTGAGTAAGAGTGTGAGAATACTTCGTCATTCTTTAATTTAAAAGTTGGTTGGGAATGTGCTTTAGGGGTTATTCTAAACATATTGCGTAACCTTCCCTTAAAATACCCTATTGGTAGGTACTACCCCCGAAACAAACTACACTTGAATATAGGAAATGAAATATATTGTCTTATACAACAAGCTCACCTTTATTTATTACTACATTTTAACAAATTAGGTATTTTTAAAAAGATCAACGAGTTAGCAATTATGTTTGGTAGTGATTGATCTTCTATCTCCCATAAGGTAATTTCAACTCTCTCAGAAATTAGTAACAATATTCATATGAATATGAATATATAATTTTTTTAAATGCCGAAACATTTCTTCTGCTATTGTGGTGTTGATCTTGCAGGGTCGGCACGTAAGGTAATCTACCAGATTACCGTGTCCGTTAAACTACCTCTGAATTAAACCACAATAGGAATACTTCAACAACAGTTTATTGGAAACCAATACATTGGTACAGCGATTACAGCTTAACAGCAATTAATTGAATAACGTATGAGGAATGGTGGTAGGATAATTACTGCATAATGAATAACGATTAATGCTTAATTGATAAGGTGAGCTAGTAACTGGGATTTATATAACGTTTACCTAGGTCAGCGTTTTATTGAATAATGTTTATATGCATGAAATAGTTTACTTTAAAATAATAACAAATAAGAAATGGGATATTGATAGCACGTGTGGCCGTTATGGCACTACACTATGTCGATGAAATAAAAAATATTACAAGGCTATTAATGCAAACTTTTTCATTATTCGAAATGTGGTATGGTAATAATGGTAATAAATAAAATATATGGACCAAGATAAGAAAAGAAATAGAGGCTATTAGGTACTGTATTCTTTTGTATTCCTTACATACTGTAAATCGAATACTACGCAACTATTCAACACTCGGCGACTTTAAACATGATTGTAAGTAATTCTTATAAATATTTGGTACATGACATTTTACCGCTTCGCACTGTCGTGTCTGCTTTAATTGTAAACCACATTATAAGTATATATTTTGAAAAAAAAACACGCTTACACACACTAATTGAACAAATCGCCAACACGTTGTGCTTACGATTTTCTATAAAACAAAATGACATTAAGCATTGTTCCGTAAATTATAATACTTGTTCCAGATCGACGAAATCCGAAAAACTATACCCCTCGATGCTGCACAGGAATACCGAACCTGAAACCGAACCCTATTACTGCCTGCCCATAGGTAGTTTAAGTCACTGGTCGCAGCCTACAAGCCCTGCGCCTGGAAGCGCGAGGACCTTCCCACTTTCCCCCACACATTCGAACACTCCTCGGCATAGCATACCGAAGAACGATGACAGTAAGTATCACTCATAACACAACCTACTCTACAGACAGCCGTGCTGAGAAAAAGACAACGTCGCATTCGGCTCGACAAAAAGTCAGACATATTTTCTATGGAAACGACGTACCAATGATTAGTTGCGGATAATCCGTCGTTACAAGAAAACTTCCTACTTCCGAATTAGGGAACTTGTATATTTAAATCTTCAATGATGTACCTAATTTCGAAAAAATACCTAATTTAGGCATCATCTTCGGTGTAACGATATTTACGAATTAATTTCTCGAGAACTACCCAACAGAATGTCTTCAAAGTTTAACGAGTTATTATATAGATCTTCCTTTATACGTGTTTTTGAAAGTGAAATGTCTTGTAGGTTAGGAGATTACTTTGTTTACGTCGAAACGGTACACTGACGAGAAACAGGTTTACCGCTAGCTGCGTTGTCACGTTTCTCTGAACACGGCTATATCTATATATAGGAGGCTCTGGTCATACCAAAGTAATAGAAACACCCACATCCGGGATTCCCTCTGGCGTCCCTTAAGGTCGCATTTTCCCCTACCCAATGAAATACTCATTGAAATAAATAGCATACGGAAGAACGATGACAAGATGAAGCAATGATATCAAAGTACCTAATTAAAGCATGTCTGCCATGCCCTCTAAAGTCATTGACTTTCCCATTTTCCCCCATACAGTCAAACACTCTTCGCCGTGACATACCAAGGTGTCGGTCATTTCCAATTAAAATTTCCAATTTAATCAAAACCCCCCATCCGTAATTCCCCCTAATGTCACTTGCGCTCCCATTTTCCCTTACCCAATCGGATACTCCTTCGAATAATAGCATACGGAAGAATGATGACAATAGGAATCAGTCATGTTAAAGTGCCTAATTAAAGGCATGTGTGCCTAGCGCTCTAAAGTCATTGACGTTCCCATTTTCCCCCATACGGCATTGCATAACGAAGAATGATGTCACACCAGTCAGTGACTAAATGTCAGTCATACCAAGATAATCGAAACATATCTGAGTATTAGGTGATTAATATCATTATTTTCTAGCACTCCAATGATATTTTTTACTCTGTGGGGTGCCACATTATTTTTTCGTATACTTTGAGGCTTGCTTCTACCTTTCTCTAGCTGCTATCATCGTTCTTTGGCAAATTGTCTTTAGTTGCTTTTTTATTGTACCTAGAATAATATTTATCAAATCCAAAAATGTTCCAAAATTTCTGTCAGTGTTGTTCTGTTATGACCCCAAGAGGCTATACTATGTGAGTTTAACATATTCGTATATACAACAACTTCGACGTCGACTTTTGCCAACGGTTTCGGTGAAATAGTAGCTATTGCTATTCAGTCAATGAAACACTTGTACGAGTGTTTTTGGTTCTGGTAGTAACATCTACAACATCTAGTTTGGTTTTTTCATTTGTGGTTAATTTTGTTGTGGTAACTTCAGGGATTTTAAAGATGGAGGATTTCGAAATGGTGTAGCTTTCTAATGGTGCATCCATTTTAGTCGTAGTCTGTGCGAAAAGATATTTTGTGTGGTCTCTTTTCTTTTTTTCTCTAGAGGTTTTTGATATATATTTAGTAATTTTTGTGGTAGTCTAAGGGGGCTGCGCTGAACTTATTGCGCCATTTTAACTAAACGAAGATTCTGAATCGTTTCTGTTACTTCCTTGGTAGTTTTGATGTTATTTTAATTAGGTCTAAAACGGTCGTTTTCTCAGTTGTTTCTACCTCGATCAAATACACCATCGCCACTGAATAAAATATCTTCATCACAGGTGGTTACAACGTCCTTGTCTTTTAATCAGAAAATTTGCTCGTCACATAAACTCTCGGTCGAACTCTCTCATTATCAGCCGGTATCAGTTTGATGTGACGAATTTGATCTGTATAGAATTTCATTTTACGTATTAATTTAATTTTTACGTAGTGTAATAAAGTTATTATGGAATTATTATTTTCAATTATATATTTTTATGGAAATATGTGATTTACTTTATGGTAAACTATAAAAAATACGATGTAGTGTTGTATAAAGATGTGTAAAATCAGTTCAGTAGATACAAAACTTTAGTAGGTAAATTATTACTAAATTCATATTTTTTTTGCAGTTCACGGGTCCTCCATTAGTTTAGTGTCCACGGCCTCTAGCTTGTACTCTTCAGCAGAAGAGAAACAAGCGCACGAGATTAGAAAACTCAGGAGGGAACTAAACGAGGCACAGGAAAAAGTACATACTTTGACCTCGCAGCTCAGCACCAATGTAAGTACCTACTTAATATGTTCTATATACTACCCAATATTTATTTAAAATTGATTACCTGTACAGTTATGTAATATGAAAATGGTAAAGGTAAAATGTAAATATGTTTTTCTCATCCATGCATTTAAAGTGATACTTTTTGTACTAATATGAATGTGAAAAGTGAAACTTTAACGCACAAGTGCGAAAAGTAAAATTTAATTAAAAAGGCTAATTTATCGTTCTTCCGATTTTGTCTGAGAATGGTAATAACCCTTAACGTTCGTGATGCTTGTATTATTTTTTGCACAATCGCAATAAATAAAAATAAACGTCAAAAATCACGTTAAATAGAAATATAACTTAAACCGAAATCGAAAAAACATATAAGTACTGTTCCAATTTCCGTAAGTAATTGTACAAACTGCATATTTAATTTTAACATCAATAAATAGATCAAAAAAATCTTTACAGAAATACACAAAAACAATCAGCAGGCTAACTGGCTCGCGTTTACCGGCTCGCGGGCGCTGCACCGCTGCGTAAAGTACCTAGATAGAGAAAGTACAGCAAGTGGCGGCCATTTTGTTTTAAAGTTAACACAAGTTTAAATAGTAAAAGTGATAGGTACAAGGATAATGTATAAAGATAAACAAACCTAGAAAAGCGTTTTAAAAGACAAAAATTCTTAATAAAGCAAAGTTAAGTTAAACATATATTTATATTCATTTCGCTCATATAAAGCTTTGGCAAGGCTTTTCTCAAATTAGCGATTAACTGTAATTGCTGTTCATTGTCGTTAATAGAGTCAATGGAGAGGGACGTGTCATTTTCAGGAAAAGCATCACATTTTCCTCGTCTTCTACCAACACAAGTGAAGAAGTTTCAGAAAAAGAAACTTCTATGTTCCGCACATAGAAGTTGCTATAATGCAAGTGCATGGTTATTCCTTGAACAAATCTGCTACCGTAATAATTTTGTGCCGTCACTTCGATAAATTCGAACTGACTGTCCGAAAAATGAAGCTGAAATTAAAATGTGCAGCATGGTGGCGTTATTATGACGTATTTATTTCGTCAGTTTTTAGGACAACATAAATACGTTAAAAGAACTGCAAAAGAGACGTCAAAATGACGAGAAAAAGTCACAGCCAAATGACGTTTATTTGACGTTTATTTGACGTCATTTCCAAAATACATACAGGGAAAACAGTAAAAACTAGAAAAAAATGAAAACAATAATACGTCTCCAACAACCATTTTCATTTTATCGAGAACGCATAGCATTCTATTGGTTAATTTTAGTCACGTGCCCCAGCGATGCGTTGTCAAATAGATATTTATAGCACATAAAACAAACAGCAAATTATGTGTTTTATAGTTAAGAAATACGTAAAATGGTAGTATTTATCATATTTTCATTAATTTCGAAAATAATGCTACATCTGGCAGCGCTGGCTGAGATAGAGGCTTTATTTTATGTTTTATTGTTTGCGTCTTTGTCTGGCTTATGCTAATTTGTATGTTTTTTTTCAAGTAATTGACAATTTCCTACTGTTCAAGAAAATGCGGAAATCGAAACAATCCCTTGTTCCGATATAAAATGATTGCTGATATAAATTCCATTCAAAAATTACAAAAAGATTATGTAATTATAACCGTTGTAGCCGTTGCCCTTTATGTTTTAAATTTAGAAATTTCTCAAACTTACCATGGCATTAATTATTCTAGACAAATAAGTATAACCAAAGGAAGGAAAAATATTCGTCGAAAATATGACGTCGAGTTGACGTCATATTCATGACGTCTTAAGGATTAGTAACATTAGATTACAAAGGTACGTCTGAATGACGAGAAAAAAGTGACGTTTTAAAGACGACATAGTAATGACGTCATATGTTCGGGTTCATATTGGTCACTTGACGTCTTAGACCTAAAATCACCTTAAAAGAACGTAATAATGACGTCACCATGCTGCTTGGGTTAAATCAAATCTACCGATAAGATTCATCCATAACTCCCGTCGTTCTACATTTCGAATGCCTACAAAAATTTTTGTTTAACTAACAAACTCTGAATATTTACTTGTTGGCAATCGAAGTAATAATCTCACTTTTTATCGCCATTACTTTTACACTTACACAGCAACTATATAGGCATTTGGTTAACATTATTATTGTCAAAATTGACAGGACACCATGTCAATTCCATTGTCATGGTGTCAGTTCAATTGTCAAAAAATTACATATCAAACAGTAGCTAACATATGGTTGCAGCCATATTATTCCCAAATAAGGAGCTCATCTATCTAACGCCTTAGCAAATTAATTGCTGTACACTCTTATTTAGTGACTTTAGCGGAGCAGACCTGTACCTGTCATCTACGACCAAGATCGATCTACGACAGGTTGTATCCTCGAATGGCGGCGTGTGCGTAGCAGCTGTAAGAGGAGTTAGCCTGCTGATTGTTTTTGTATAATAATATGCTGTGACTCTGTGTGATTGTGTAAACCGGGCTTTATGTCCTTGATGCATGTAAAGTAAGTTGTATTTGAGCTGTCAATAGAGAAGTATTAAAATTGGACGGAACTGTTTTATTAATAGCGTAAATCTGTTAAAATCCACCTAAAGTGCCCACAGTCTAATGAATTAACATAATTCAATTACATTTTAAACTAAATTCTAGAAAACCCATTCTAAATCAATGCCATGGTAAAAATGTCTATTTTGACAATTATGTACTTACCTTACCGTTCTAGAATGGTAAGTGTTACTTACCGTTTAAAGTGTTAGCATTTGCCGCCAGTAAGAGCATCCTACTGTTCTAGAAACAAACACGAGAAGTGACACAAAATCGTGCAAAATAGTATATTAAGTATTGAGAACGGTAAGGCTAATTTACTGTTCGAAGACAATGTTTGGGTACGGGATAACCCTTAACATTCGTGATATTATTTTTACTTATACTATTTTTTGCACGATCGCATAAATTACGTTTTTGAATAAATTTGTGAATCTATTGATGTTTATTGTTTAGTCCCGGCTTCTTTAAATAACTTAATACTTTAATAATAAAATACTTTTAAACTGAATTCTAGGAAACCTATTCTAAATAAATGCGATGTTAAAAATGTCTATTTTGACAATTATGTACTTACCGTTCTAGAACGGTAAGGGAATTACTTACCGTTTAGCCATTGCAACCAGTAAGTGCATC
Organism: Tetropium fuscum; assembly: GCA_964058915.1. Lineage (NCBI taxonomy): Eukaryota > Metazoa > Arthropoda > Insecta > Coleoptera > Cerambycidae > Tetropium > Tetropium fuscum. The sequence goes on along the minus strand of CAXKVY010018459.1, from coordinate 286,467 downwards.
CTACTGTTGTAGAAACAAACATAGGTAGGTAAGTGAGCAAAAAAAGCTTGATCGTGCAAAAAGTAATATTAACAATGCTAAAATTCTGACGGCGGCGTTATCTGAAAATAAAACTGTCATTATAAAAGTGTCAAAAATTCTTTTAACATGAATGAGAAAAAATATTGTATGATATTGTATGATGGTTAAGGCACTTATATGAAATGCAGAATCGCTTCGCTCGATGCGTAAACATTCATATGCGTGCCTTAAATATGTATTTTTCATACTTGTATCATAAATATCTATTTTAAATGTACATGTAGATTAGTTGCATCCTGCTCACACATGTTCATTATCCGAGTCGAGTATCTTCAAGGATGGTTCACCGAAAACCGCCTAAATCATTGCATGATTACAAGCCAGCTGAGTTGTAATATGCAATAATTATAGCCGGTTATAAACACCCAAAGGCATATTATCTAAACACAAACTATTTTATAATCGGAGGTACAGGTGTTTTTCAATCGACCTGTGTTACATAACTGTCTATGTTCTACAAGGGTTTACGGCGACTTTAATGATTTGATTTCATATGATAATGATACATCGAGAGCGGATTTGAGTTCTTTGCCTTACTAATTAGGATAACTGGGTACATCACTGCGATGTTAATAAGTAGATGGTCCACCAGTATGTTTGTTTTTCTATTAGCTCTTGTACTAAATTGCGGATTAATAACCGTTTTTATCGCCGTTCAATCTGTGGCCGACGGTATTAAAACATCCAGTTTTTTTTAATACAGTTTGGCAAATAAATCTTGTAAATATGTAATAATTAACAAGTGGTTTTCATTGCATTCCGAAAACTTTTTTAACCCGTCAGTGGTCGCAGCCGGTGTGGTAGATTCGAAATTGTTAATTTTCTTTTTTTATCTTATTTTTCTTATATTTATATTTGGTGAATTCATCACAAAATAAAATGTAACCAAAGAGGAAATCATTGATTTTAATAATTCATAAAATGATACTAATGCAAATGAAAGCATGGAAATTGTAATCACTAGATACGAGTAGAAATAATCATATAATGAAGAAATTTTCATGCTACCGTCGTCTCTAGCACCGTGCGCTCCTTTAAATACAACAAAAATTCAGGCGACCGCTGAAAGGTTAAAGATGATACTAAGAAAAACACTGATGAGTGCGATGTAAAATTATCGGCTAATCAGTGTATTTTGACTAGGATATGTTATTTCTTTAGCATGGCGGGAATGTCATCTTTTAATTGAACATCGCATGTATCAGCTACATCTGCATTGTCTTATACCGACGATTATGCAGTCACGCTATAATCTCTTGAAATTATTGCACGTGACGATTTGATGATTCACAATAAAGGAATATCAAATTAAACAAATAATGTTGTAAATCTGCCAATTGCAGATACGAAACACGTTATATCATAAATATAGCTAAATCCATTTAACTGCTAATAACTTACATTAGTTACTGCATTACCCGTTTTATGATATTTTATCATAAATATTACATAACATAGGTAGGTATCTTGCGGATGACATTCAGTTGAACAAAAGATGTAGCACGTAAAAGGTCCCCTTTTTTGTTTTTGAAGTGAATACTTCTTTAGCCGCATGAGAGTGATTTTTCAAGGTCGCGTCACGACACATTTTATAACACTTTCGTCTCGCAAGTGAGATAAAGCATTTGACAGATATGAGGGAGACAGAGAAACAGAGATATCGAATGCAGCTTTGACTTGACATCCCTCACAAGTGTTCTAAAGCGGAAAGCAATGTTGATATAATTTATAAACGATCGTGACATAATCGGAATTAAGCAGAATACAATATGCATATGGGTATGCATATCCTACTGGATATATCTGGATTGGGATTTCGAATCTGATCCAAATGGATGATGATCTTTTTGTGGAGGATGCGCCCTTCCCACTACTTTACTTTCTTCGTGAGAAATTCGGTTTAGATATGAATAACGACCGGAACATTGCCACGACTAAATCAGGAACAACGTTTGATGCTGTATTCTCGAGAAATCTACATCATTTAGAATCACGAAGATATGTGTCACACTTCAGTTACCATAAAGCCAATATGTACAATACCTCTCTCTCTCTCCCCCCCCCCTCTCTCTCTCTCTCCCACCCCTCTCTCCCTCTCTATCTCCGCGCTCTCCCCCCCCTCTCCCCCTCTCTCTCACCCTCCCCACTATCTCTACCCCTCTCTATCTCTCTCACCCTCTCAACGAATCAATTGATAAAGCAGTATTCACTTCTATCACGTGTACTGTGCTGCACGCGGATTTTTTGTTATATATTTTTTCCCTATATCTCGGAACGGCTTTCTATAAAAATGTGAGGCAATGTTTTTTCAAAATTAAATAATTTTAACCGCGATTATCTCGAAAACTGTGCGAGCTAGCGAAAAAAATTAATGAATTCGATCTTGTAGGATATTTTGTCAGATTTAATTTTGTATAGAGGGGCCTTATCGCTAAGACGCATATTTGTAGTTGCCGAGACGCGAAAAAAAGTAGGTATCTTCTACGTGCACCTCGCTCAGTGTCCTAGGATCCTCAGATCCTAGGAGTGAGGACTCTTAGTATGTTTACTTCCTAACTAGTCCAAACAAAGTTCCGAAGTGAAAAAATGGGTTTCATTTCCCCTGCCCTTTGGAGCATCCATTGACTGGACTAATATGTGTCTGAACAGGTATAAATGAACTAATATTTTTGATAAATACATATGATGGGAGATACTTTCGGGAATCTGCTAATTAATGGGTTTCCGCGAATATGTGAACTTACAGTGGCTAAATGTAAAACAGTGACAATAATATAGTAAAGCCACGCCACCGCCTCCATATTTAGGCAAATTTAGGCCATACTGAATTTTAATTCACAGGATATAAATTACTAGTTCTCCAGCAGAGAAATGTACTCAAAATGTTTTTGAACTATTATTCCATCTATTAAGTTGTTAGGTATTTCATTATACCCCCATTTATTTAATTTTAGACTTTAATTTATTTTATTTAATTACTTTAATTAATTAAAAAATAAATAAATAATAAATTAGTGAAAATATAAAAAATTGTAGTAATTTTCATTCATGTTATTTAATGTATATAATGTATGTAACTTATATTCAAAGAAATACGAGTACAATTTTGTTCTAATTTTGGTGCAAGATTTTTGTTTAGTTGTTCTAGAACATGACAGAAAAATAATTATAAGAGCCGAAACATGTTACATTTGTGAAAAAAAATTTGCATACGCTCTGTAGGTAGTTGAAATAGATAAATGGTAGTTGGTAGTTGATATTTTTGATATATTCACTATAAACCAACCAAATTTAGAAATTCAAATCTATTCACAGAGACTAGTTACCAACTGTCAAAAAGGACGCGTTTTAGGCCACCCGGTAAGTCTATCGAGAATATTTCTCGAATTTAAAATGTATTTTTAATAACTAGATACAGTGCAGTACCTACCTACTAGGTGTCTATAATTACAAATTATTAATATAGTAAATTTAACGATAGAAAATTTATTTCGATATTTGACGTTCTATTTTTAGTAACCTATTTTTTCTGCAAAATTATGTTGGCAATGAATAGACTAATAGATTCCTGTGTTAGTGTATTTGGTTGTAATTTACGTAGATGGTAGTAAACAAGTTTATACTGAAAGTTAGGCAACAGCGTTAGGGAAAAAGAAATATAATAAAGCACAACACCAATATTTTAAGACATACTATTTGATTAAACAAAAGTCAACACAGAAAAACAGAACCAACACGGGCAACAAGCAATAAGTCTTAAAAATATAGGTTATGCGTTATGTTATGTGTATGAGTCAGAGATATAGATCTATATCTCTGTTATGAGTTCGCGATATGGCCATTAAAAATTGGTGAAGCTCCTGAGAAATGATGCATTTTAGTTTATTATTTTTTATGCGTTGGTGTTGATGTCAAAAATATTGCTGTCAAATCATATTTTCTATCGTTAAATTTAGAATAAATTTTATAATTAATTTTGCCATTAATTATTTAAGTAGGTTTAGTACACATGGGCAGTATTAGGGGAACGGACAAAATGTACCATAAGAACATCAATTTTCTCTTTAACCCTTCACTCGATTCTGATTTAAAGTGTAGCTTGATTTTTTTCTTTGATTCTGGCTCATTAACGTTTTTGAACGATTCAGCTTTATTTAATATACAGAAAGTAGAGATTTTTAATTAATTTTTGAGACATCCTGTGGAGTGAACAACTGAGAATTAAAACGCATTTTATGACACCGAATTCTAGTCTGATGTTTTCTGAACGTTTCCTTTTTTATTCACTCTGACATCTGAATTATTAGGGAAAATAAAGGGTTTAAAATTTTGTATATTTATCAATTGAATCATATATCAAATATAGGTCATTAGTGCAAATCTGTGAAAATATCAACTCTTAATGTTTATAAAAATAAAAGGTTTTTTTTTTAAATTGATATCTTGGCTGCTATTAATCGTACAGGGTTCAATTTTTCTTAAATGCGTTTTCAAATTTTCAACCGACTCTTTAATATGCTAATTACAATCATTTTTCATAGATAACAAAAGTTATTCAATTTACTTTGAAGCTAAAAAACACCCACATTTTAAACGGACTTTTTTACTATTTTTTAAACAAACAGTTTATTTTTTGCAACTCACCTTGTAGTTCGGCCACTTAAAAATCCATTCCACTTTGTTACACATCTCTAAATCCATTATCTTTCGTATCTCGATTGTTAAAATAACGCTCTTTCAGGATAAACAAATTTCATTAATTACTTATAAACTATCAAACCGTTCTGCTTGAAATTTGCACACTTATAAAGACCCATAACAGGCTCGTCACCAAGGTGTTATATGTCACTGGCAAAAGTTATTACCAATAGTGCAAAAAGAGGCATTTTCGCCATAATCTCGATTATTCATCGATTTTAATGCATAAAAAATAAAATTAAAGGTCTTTTTAATACCTACAACGTTCTTTAATACAACTTTTCTGCAAAACGTAATGGAAAAATTACAGCCCAAAAATTTATTATCCGACTTTGGTCGTTGTTTATAAAAATATAAGGCAAATCTGGCTGTATCTATGTCTGTGTCCTATGGCGTACAACCTTCAAATACCTGTAACAAATTTTTGCTTGAAATCGATTAATTTTGCATACACAGACTAGACTATATCCATAAGAACGTACAATGCAGTTTCAATAATTGCATTATTCTATGGTTTTTTATATATGAGGATTCATATTTTTTACATTCATCCTAAGCAACTTCCTTCAGTGATATTTTTACGTGTCCTTAAAAATAAATTTGCTCTTGTTAATTTTTTACATTTACTTTTTATCACCCTGTATATGAACAATTTAATTAATTCTGACCCAGTGTTGACGCCAAACACCGATAATTCGCAAAATATGAACATCTGAAATGAACAACTCAAAAAAATATAATTGTTCATTTACGCATATTTCGATAATGATCAATGTAAACACAGTATTATCCTGTTTGCAATTAAGAAATTTGAACTGCATACATAGAACATTTAACTGCACTATGGGGTTAATGTAAGATGTTGTAGGTGGACACAATAAATAATCAGCACAGGATGTCCTTTGGATCTAATAACATATTATATGTATCCAGGCCAATATCCTCCACAAATCTATCTCATTAGTGGCTGAATGAGCTTCAAAAAAGTAAAGTAATATCGTTACAAGACCATACGTTACTTGAATATCGAGTATCCGTTTTGATAATCCTATTGAATGGAATCGAGGACGTTGTCAATTCTGCTGGTTCTTTCTAACTCAAGCTTTGAGAACCAGAAATACAGAACACAAAAATCACATTTCACATTTCTAGTTCTGATTTGTACATATCAGGTTTTATTCAATGTTTGCCTAGGTTATGTGGAGCAAACTTCAACAGTGTTTAGGTTTGATTTAGCTTTAGTAAACCAAACTTGGTACTATATTCAACATGCGTGTCGTTTTATATATTAATTAGAGGTACCTAGATGTTGTTAAGTATTGTTGTTAATTAATAAATTTCATTAAATCTACGTAAATTGATGAAGAGTAAGGTATAGGTTGGAAGAAAACAAAAGAGAAACTAACGTGTCACATAAAATTTGGGAAAAAAGTCACTAAATGACATTACTGGTGACATTTCATTCCCGTGACATACTTCATTAAATGCCTTTTGTCAGTAAATCAAACCAAGTGAATTTTTTCCCAAAACTTACCATAAGTTAGAAGGTCCGACTTATGGACCGTAAGTTATACCCATAATACAGAAAATTGTCCAGATACAAATTAAAAAAGTCCCCATAGTTCGCCAAATCAATATTTAAAAATTTATAGCCATTTATGATACAAGTATGAAAAGTATATATTTAAGATACACATAAAAGTTTCGTTCGTTCCGCAATTCATGTATGTTTATTTAACAAAAATTTAACAGTTATAGGAATTTACGAATTACTTAAGCACTTTTTACTTTACTTTTCGCACTCGTGCGCTAAAGCATTAATTTTCACACTTGTATGAGTGCGAAGTATCACTTATAATACATGAATAAGAAAAAGTGTGTTATTCTTATTTTCCTAAAACTTATGTGACACGTTATTAGAACTAATAGTTATAAAGAGTTATTAAAAACTGATATAAAAACAAATCGGACGCAGACATATACCTATATAATATTGTCTAAACCTAGAAAATATATAAAAGGCAAAGGAAGCCGGGGGGGGGGGGTAAAAGTAAGTCCAGTTCTGTATTCATATCTTTTTTTTTAAATATATACCGCCCCCACATCCAGCTTCCTAGCAAAAGCGCAATTCTGAACTGTCCAAACAGATGAACACTCCTACCGGGTGGCTGATCTGAGCTCGCAGTTACGGAGAGGTCACTTCTATGTAAGGCAAGTGTACGCGGACAATCGTCTTTGAAAATTCCAATCACTGAATACATTTTTGCTGGCAAAAAGCCGCCGTCACCGATACAACGCATAACTACGCGTTGGCGCGAGCTCTTGGGGATCTGCGGGTTTTTCTAGTTAAACTGTAGTTGGATGTATCAAAAAAGGATCTATCCGGCATTATACATCATCAACTGGGGAAAAACATAAGGCTAATATAAAATGTTTAAGCAATATACATTCAGCTGTAATAAGGCGAGAGGCTTTTTTTAAATTCTTTAATCGGTTTTACATATTTTCTTTTGGAAGCCTCTTTCCCTATGAGTAAAAATCGTTTAGTTATAATAGCTTCACAGTAAATAATAGCTTCATCTAAAAAGAGAACTGCTATAAATATGCTGCTTCCTATTGATGCAGTCTACTATTTTATTTTCAAATACCATCCTTGATATTATGATATTATATAGCTTCTCTATCTTTTATCGTCTCTGATGGCCTTGGAAAATTCAGTGGTCATTATTATTACTCATCTTTGAGCAAACAATTATCCAATAGAATTGCCGGTAGGAAAAGCATCTACCTGTAGTGAGTTGGTTGAACTTGGGCACAACCCAGGTAGATCAAATGTGTCACATATCAATAATTGCCTGCTCAGAGATGTGTAATAAAAATACCCTTTTCATTTTCCAGATCCACCAGGAACACGTCCATCGTTATCAGGAGGTAAGTTTCATTCATAATTAAATGTTATTTCTAGATGGTCGTTACTAAGCGTTTAACAATAAAGGCTTTTTGTTTAATAATATATTTAGATATTTGCAATATACCGAAGTGAGGATCTCACTCACAGAAATCGTTCAGTGTTCTGATGTTGAATGGCTGGTGGAAAAATTAACCCACCACCAAAATATTGCCAAAAGTTTGATGTTAATTTTTGTATGTATTTGTAGGTGTATTTTTGTGGAGATGTAGATATATTTTTGTATTTGCATGATTGTTTTTCATTTGATAAGTTATGTTTTCAAGAAAGTTAAAACCTAGTACCTATGCTATATTTTTCATTGAAATTTTGTTACGAACACGACAATTATATCATGTTTTTTCCATAAATTTTGCACGCCATGTGGAGTCCAACTGATACAACAGCAAATTTTAGACTTCAAAATAAAACTGTGGTCTATCTTTTCTTAACATTTAATCGTAGAACGGCTTACAAAAGTTATATAACTATAACGCAAAATACAGTTCACACTAATCCACGTAGTTTCTAGTCTTTTGTGAATAGTAAGCGGACATCAAGTAGAATTTCAACACTCAACTTCAACACTCTCCAATAGTGACAGTATATTTGAGGTCCCTAAGGATATTGTTAATTGATTTGCCTCTCACTTCAAAAATGTATGCATCAACCATGTTTCTCATACTTCTCTTGATATTGTAACTAATAACAGCTGTATTAACGTTACTCCAAATCAAGTTATCGATGCACTGAAAAAGTCGAAGCCAAAAATGTCACCAGGAGTCAACAACATTCCTAGTTTCTTTTATAAAGGACTGTGCAAATGTGTTGGCAGAATCTCATCTATTCTAGCAAAGGTCTTTGAAATCACAGAAGACTTAATTTCGGATACAGTTATGAATGTATTGGTGCAAATCAACAAGTAGACCTAATTTATATGCACTTTTCAAAGGCTTTTGACCATATCCGCCACAACACTATTTCGATTGCTGCAATTGGATTTGGTGACAAGTTGGTACAGATTTTTAAATCATATTTATCAAATCGTTTGCAATAAATATGTTCAGTGCACGAGCTCCGAATTACCTAAATTTATTGCTACATCCAGGGTTCCCCAAGGTTCCATCTTGGGGCCGTTGTTCAAATTATTTTTTAAATACATTTTTTCCAAACACTCATTAAGAACTGAAAAACAACTCGTTTTAGATTAAAAATGTATAATTGTCGTGAACCAGGCATATAGTACTCAATTTGCAATTAATTGCTATTATTAACTCTGGCGATTTGCGCCACTCGCCTAAGACTCGTGACGTAATCGTCACCCTGCGTGAATACTATTCTATTTTCTACTCTATTAATAGAGACAATAAAGTGAATAAAAAAGGGGAATGTTACTAAAAGATTGGCCAAAGGCCATAGTTTCATTTGAATTATAACTTGCTGTTGATGTATCTGTTAAACCACATTGTCCACAGGATGACAAAATTTATAGAAGAAAACGGTGTAATTGTTAAATCCGGTGTTAAAAAAATTTTTGTCTGAAAAAGTATAGTTCACTGACTTTCTTGAAGATACAACCCATCATATAAAAAGCAATTATACAATCAACTGGATGGACAACCATTAACATCAAACTTTAGGCGATTTTTTGGTGTTGCGTTGCGTTAACTTTGTCCAGGAGTGAGTGTATTACACATTGTTTTTTAATTCTACAGGCAATATTGTATTCTGCTTAAAATTTGAGGTTTGACATACCGACAAAGGATCCTTGAAATGGATTATTTGTTGGCAATGATAATGGAGTATACAAATTATGACACAAAATATGATTTGATAAAAGTAACACATTTTTATTGTAAGTGATATTTTGTGATTTTAGACAAACACCTCGTTTTCCCATAAAAATCTGATAATGCTTAATTGAAGGGAGTACCAAGGCGACTCGGACGCCAATACGACCTTTGTACCTGAAACCCATTTCGAAAAGTGTAAAAATCTAAAGATAAGTACAACACAAGGTGCACTGTAGCGGTAACGTATTGGTTCCTGATACTAAAGCTGATGTTTTGAGACATAATTATCTATGTCCGTTGATTTTATTGAATATACAAGCAGCTCTCCTACACTGCATAGAATATTAATTTCACTTGATGTTGGGAATACTAATCTAGTATCTTACTAAAATAACTGCCGCGGCAGTCTAAAACAAGCATTTGTTTTCCATGCGCGTCGCACGTATACAAGATAAAATATGTTGGTCATAAAGCCTACTTTTGTGTTGTGGTATATAACGGTATATAACAAAAATTAAATATAAAAACACATAATTATATTATTTTATATTATGTAGTTTTATGTAGATATTACTCTGAATATGGTTAGAAGCTTTAGCGATTTTTGTGAAAGCACGTTGTAGCTTAAATTATACCTACCTAAAATAGGGTACGGTAGCTGGAAGGTCGCTCTGTTAGACCGTGACAAATTATACAATACACTGGCTGTTTGGTCTGTGCTCTGAGCCCTTTGTTACTATTTATGCTATTTGTGCATTTTATAATTCTGTATTTGAAATGCACGTACCTAATACCTTATTATAATTGTTAGGACACAAATTGAAAGCATATGAAATAGGAGCGGAATAAAACTAAACTTCCACTCCTAAACGCTGCTTTTCGGCCCTATTTTTTAAGGCCCATTTCTTAAAATCGCTCAGTCAATTATACTAGATATTATACTAGATATACTAACTATTATTAAGAAAGGATATTTTCAGTACGAATTAGAAATGTCCGATCTATATATATATATATATATATATATATATATATATATATATATATATATATATATATATATATATATATATATATATATATATATATATATATATATATATATATATATATACATTATTTACTGTCGCCTTAGTGTTTTGTTTCAAGCGAGCCATAGCACACTTTTTCCAATTGTTATTTTTAATGCAGGAGGATGGTATTTAGTTGTCATGATTAAATTATTAATTCGTAACCTCTGTTTCTCAAAATAAATATAAAGTGTCCTATATTGCCAAACTCATAAAGATTTCGTATATAAGAATTTGCCGGAAAAGTATAGTTGCAATTAAAAAAAAATATCGATTACATTACATCCGTCACCTAGAACGCCATCTTATTGTGTATTACATAAAAATAAGTGGAATTAAATATATAAATCGTCGTGTCCCAGTATTTTAGATAGAAACATCATCGTCTTAAGAAAGTATGTGTGTATATATATATATATATATATATATATATATATATATATATATATATATATATATATATATATATATATATATATATATATATATATATATATATATATATATATATATATATATATATATATATATATATGTGTGTGTGTGTGTGCGTGTGTGTGTGTGTGTGTGTGTGTGTGAAATATATCAATGAAATATGTATAGCAATTGATATCATGCACCCAACGCTATTTTACAAAATCTTAATAGTATAACATTATTTTTTACTTTTTCGTTCGTGGATTTTCAGATTTTGGAAGTGGGAATAATATTAAAATACCAAAATTGTGTGCCGTTGTGGACTGTTTTAGGGATTGTGAGTTAAAATGCTGTAATTTACTTAATTACTTACGAGAATTAGTCATTACTGAATAATCAACCGGTAATCAGTAGACAGAACTTGTTCTACTAAATGGCGAATGCTCCGGTCACAACACTAATATATAGATATTTAAATTAATTAAACGAACCACTTAGAAGTTGTACAAGTTCTTTCACCTTTATTGAGGATCTTCAGAGTAGTATACGATTTACTTCATTGATCATTGATACTTGAATTTAAAATATTAATACTCCAACACTTGCAGTGACGTTTTATGACATATCTTCATGGTTTTTAGCTTCACAATTTGATCCGATAGAAAATGTTTTTTTATTCAATTTAAATATCTATATTATATTAGTGTTGTGACCGGAGCATTCGCCATTTAGTAGACGGGTAACAAGTTCTGTCTACTGATTACCGGTTGAATCAGTAATGACCAATTCTCGTAAGTAATTAAGTAAATTACAGCATTTTAACTCACAGTCCCTAGAACACTCCACAACGGCACACAATTTTGGTATTTTAATACTATTCCCACTTCCAAAACCTGAATATTCACGAAAGAAAAGGTAAAAAATAATGTTATACTATTATTCTTAAGACTGACGTCACTATCTAAAATCCTTGTTCGAAGACACGTCGATTTATATATTTAATTCCACTTATTTTAATGTAATATACAATAAGATGGCGCTCTAGGTGTTCCGGATGTGACGTCATCGATATTTTTTTTTATTCGCAAGAATATATTTTTTCTAATTTTGACATGTAAAGTGAGACTTTTCAAAGCCCTTTGACGTTAGGAAACGTCTTACTTTTCACAACCAGTTACGAAGAGTAAAATATTACGCAACTGGTTGTGTAAAGTTCATTACATAGTAGGTTATTTAGACCTGACAAGCTATGAATGTGACGAGCTGTCACACCATTACAACCTACTGGATTATTTTATCCGTATAAAATTCATAGTTTTCTTCTCATAAAATATAAAATTGGTGAAAATCAGAAAAAATCTTGTATGAAACACGTTGGGAAACACTATTTTGTGTAACTCGCATCCTTTTGCGGAACTCGCTAGCGCTCGTTCCGCAGAAATCTGCTCGTTACACAAAATAGTAGTTTTCCCAACTGGTTACATAAATATATATTTCCGGCAGATTCTTGTAGACGAACTCTTTGTCATTGTCATGAAATCAGAAAAATCCAAAGTAAAGTACATATAAATAATTTAAATATTATGGAGTCGCCAGGAAGAAAACGTTTAATGATGTTGTTGATGATATAAAATAAAATCAACAACTAATAGGTTATGTCTTACTTAAAATACCCCGAAAAGTTAAAATGAAACCAACTTTTGGGCGGAATTGGCATATTGACCTTGAACCGAAATCACGCTCTGTGATTGGTTGGGAACATTTGTCCGCGTCTGCCAGTCCTCTAAAACGCTCGTTTGGGGATCAGGCCTTATGCGAATTAATAAAAATGTAATCATGACAACTCTACGAGTACACAAAAATACCATCCTGTTGCATTAAAAATAACAATTGGAAAAAGTGTGCTATGGCTCGCTTGAAACAAAACACTAAGGTGACAGTAAATAATGTTGTCATTGTCAAAAGTTTTGTTAATCATTAGAAGCAATCATCCAAAAAAGAAATAATGGAAATATTAATTGTGATAGGCTACGGTGATTTAACCCGAACACATAAAGAAGTTTGTGATATGTTCAAATCGAAATACGAAGGTTAGAACGTCAGTCAGTCAACAGTAAGCAGGGTTGAAGAGAAATATAGAGAGCATAGCACTGTCAGAGATCTTCCGAGAAGTGGACGTACCTACCTATGTCCGTCCAAGAAAATTGGCATTCGACGACGCGTCGCGAGGAATTGCAGGTGAATATGGAATTTCAAATTTTTCAGTTCACAAAATCCTGAAGATCAACAAGTATCATCCGTATAAAGTTAGATTTTAATGAGAGATGAGCTAGAGAGAAATGAAGTAAACGAAGATGATCCAGACGAGGCGACGTTTTCCTTGCATGGCGTTGCAAAACTGCAGATACTGGGATAGTGGCAGGCCAAATTGGGCAATTGAGGCTCACATTCAAAAAAAATAAATGTCCACAAAAAATAAATGTATGGGTAGGTGTTATAGAAAGTTGAATTTTGGGTTGAATTTTGGTTTGAATTTTGCTATATGATATGGGCCACGGACTTATAGTATATATGCAACAACTATACCTGTATATTCATAATTTCAAGCAGACATTGTTGAGAAAATCTGTATTAAGATTGCAGTTGGATACAACTAATACGGCTAAATAGATTATTGAAAACCGCAACTTGGCTCCAAATAAGGCGAATTCGATTTATTTATGACCGCTGGAATTGGCTCAATTAGACGGAAATGTAGCCTCCGGTGCATACCTACTTACTGATTTTAAAATCTTCATTTGTTGCGGTACTATATTACAAGACATTGGCTATATAGGGTTAGTTCATTACATCAGAAGAGCTATTGAACAGCGCAATTTCAAATTTATACCGTAATATTACTGTAAATTTGAAAATGTTATTTAAATAAAAAAATGTCAAAGTAATATTTACAAATGTTTGCCGTGCTTCCCGTCTAACGCAACGTTGCTATCCTTCTGGCAACTTTTATCATATTTCGAGAAAACATGCATTGTGGTATCATGGCATTTTTAAACAAATTCAGTCTTCGATAAATGTCGCATATTCGACGAATCTAGGCTGGACGGAAGACAGAGTATGGGATGCATTTCACAGAGGAAAAGCTTGATTCGGGACCTCCATAATACAGGCCGGGAATAAGTGTTTGTGACGTCACGCTACTCGTCCGGTCACGGCAAAACGTAATATACAATATATAGAGGGTTTTATGTGTAAAAATCAATATATTTCAAAACAAACTGTTACTTATGATAAAATAACTTGAAAGGAGGTTTCCACATCATCATAGAGGTACCCTAATAGATGCGTTGCCTCTTAAGGAGGCCTCGCTAATAGCCCTGTCTCCCAGTGGCGGAACTACTATACAGCAAGAGACTGCAGTGCGAAGTGTTGTGTGGAGATTCAATCATATTTTGCAATTCTGAAAGAGATATGTTTTTTTAGGAAACAGTTTACCTCGTTGGGACATATTGTCAAATGAAACAGAAGAATCTGAAATAACTTTAAAACGTTTAAATCCAACTCGCTGGGCTAGCCGAGTGACATCTCTGATGGCAGTGAAACTTAGATTTGTATAGACATTATAAAAGCATTGGATAAGATAGTTTTATGTAGCAGTAAAAGAAATGAACGACAAGAAGCGGATAAATTTAAAAAAAAGATATCTACCTTTGAATTTACAATTACATGTATCATGATGGAAAAAATAATGTACCAAGTAAATTTTGCATCAAAATTTTTACAAACTAAGGACATGGTTCAAGAGCCGTTGAATCGTTAAAAAATTTATATGACACATTAAGTAAAATGAGAAATGACTACAATACTCTTAAAAATGAAAAGCTTCAGTGTTAGCTATAAAATGGGGCGTATCAAAGGATTTTCAGGAAAAAGGAGGGTAACTAAGCGGCACTTCGACGAACTTGCTATGGATCATCGATTTTATAGTGATGAAGAAAACTTTCGGATCAATGTTTATTTAAAAGTTTTTGACGTAATATGCGGAGAACTAAATCGCAGATTCAATGGATTATATCAAATATGTGATGTATTTAATTTCTTAAATCCTTAAAAAATAGTTGCGCTCTCGAACGATGAACTTTTAAAGTATTTCAATAATCTTATTAATCATTACAAAGAAGATGTTTCTAAAGAATTTCCTCCTCAGATGGTAAACTTAGTATCAGTTTTGAAAATGAAATTTCCGAAATAAAAGCAACTAAAGAACTGGCCGAGTTAATAATAATAAAATATAATTCAGTGGGTTCTTGCTTTAGTGATGTCGCAACTGCATTAGTATTGTATTTAACTATTCCGGTTACATCAACTTTGGAGCGGTCCTTTTCAAAACTCAAAATTATAAAAAATTACTTGCGTACGACAATGACTGAAGAATAAACGTTCTTCAGTTGTGGTTCTGGTTTGATTATTTTAATTTAGCAGGTTGATAAACGGGGCCGATATACGCATTTTGCAGGGGGACCCAAATTTTGAAGTTCTGCCATTGCTGTCTCCACTAAAACCGATTGAAAAACGAAGCTCTAATGATGAAATTTCATTAATTTTCTGTTTGATCTATTTTGACTGTCAATGTCATTGTTGGTTATTTTTGAATAATTATTACGCAATATATTGGGAACAATATGACTAGTTTTAGTTACTATCGATTTAAGTGTTTTGTTACACAAAACACATTTTTAATTCATTTCTGCTATTACTAATTTTAAAACTATCAACTCCCGCAAAATAATCCTATGTTTACGTCTCTTTAAAAACTCGATTTCGTATTTATCTGAAATGAGGTCATTAAATATTTGATAGGGTTGAATAGAAACTTGAATAGAAAGAATAATTCCGGTGGTTGTTTTAAAGCACCTCTTGTTAAATTTTTAAGATATTCACTAACCTCAACAAACTCGCTTTCAGAAAAGTTGCTAAATTGTTTGAAAAAATCAGAATTTGTAGTAATCTATATTAAATAATTTTCACAGCCATTAACAAATTTAATAACAGAATGCGCACAATATCAGGAAATAGTGATGATAATACTGAAGAATTTAGTTTAATGTAAAGACAAATTATGATTTTTTTCTGAAAGGAAATCGATATTTTCAGACGTCAAACGAAGAACCACCTTTTTCGTCTTTGTCATTAAATGAAAACTCTTTTAAGGAAAGTGTACCAAACTTGGTTGACTTTACTCTAAGAAGACTTAAAACTTTTATTTTTTTTTTCCTGATTTAGGGACTTGTGTCACGGAAATATATAAATGTGCTCCGCTTAGTTGCCTATATTCTCCAAAACGTCCCTCCAATTTGTCCGTTTGGAACTTTCCTAATAATCGAAATTTCACTTCAAATGATTCAATTTCATATGGTTCAGACAAGTACTGAACAAGATTAATTGATGTTTTTGTAGTAGGTATGCTTTAAAAAAATGTATCAGCAGTTAATTTACCAGTGTGGCCATTTCTTCAAATTGTAACGTAAAAGAAAATCATTGAATTTGAATAAAAACTGAATATTTTTTTCATTGGATTCCCTTATTGTTACCCGAAAAGGGTCACGTTGGTGATATCCTGATTGGGGTGAATGCACATTTACTATTTTCCACCAACGTAGAATGATATTGCGTTAGAAATTCTGTTATACCCAAATTATTAATTTTATTACATTGATTTAGAGCCGCAATATTTTTTTCATCAAATAATCTGACAGCCAGCTTAAAAATCAAGAGAATTAATGACCTTTGATAAATATGAAGAATATTTATTATATTTACAGTAGTAGGTATATTTCTAATTTTACTTTTGCGTTCTATTTACCTATACCTATCAAATTTGTAGATCCAAGAGTGGATATGAAATGCTCTGAATCATTTGGATAGGGGTTGGAAAAAGGTTGCGATCAATTTAGTGGCGTGGCGATCACTACCAAAGACGACGACGCCCAAACCGATATATTAAATTCATATTTTATAACTGTAGGGGCGGTATGTACTGGATATTAAATGCTTTGAATCCTTTGGATTGAGGTTGTAAAAAGGTTGCGATTAACTTAGTGGCGTGGCGATCACTACCAAAGACGACGACGCCCAAACCGATATATTAAATTCATATTTTATAACCTTAGGGCGGTATGTACTAGATATGAAATGCTTTAAATCCTTTGGACTGGGGTTAGAAAAAGGTTGCGATCAATGTGGACTAATATGTTCTGTAACAACATGTGTGAGCCATGCAGCCGTGCTGGAAGAAGAGAACGAAAAAATGTTTTTATGAGTAGTCCATTATTTATTCTACTGTTCTACTGATTTCTAAATATTTTAAGCTAAAGTAAAAAGTACATATATTATATTGCAGTTTCAATTTTATTTGGAAACATAGTTCTGTAGGATTATGTAGTTTTGCCAAAAATTGAAAGTAAAAAAATCCAAATGGCGGTTATGCCGCATATACGACCGATTCGGATTAATTCCACACAGTACATAATCTATATTTTCTTTATTTTTTAAGGTAATAGATCCAAACAAGAACAAATCGCTTGTAATTTCAGTATCTCTTCAGTAAATATTTCTTATTGTTTTTATAAATTTGTATAGTTTCATGGCAAATAGAGAAAAACATAAATATTCAAAATGGCGGTAATTTTTTTCCATGTTGTACTAAAGGGACCGCTGGAACTATTGGTATGTTCATCAGGACATTAAAGACTAATAGTTTCTAAAGAATCAGCCTTTCACTCATATGTTCCTTGTTCCGAATTTATTTGGATTTGGACTACCGATGAAGGTTAACGGTTCCTTCCAACCATCGGTTTTTTTTCGGTAAAAGACACCGCGAAGTACTTTGATATACACTTAAAAATGCTAACTCCAACGGTTGCAAAACAAAATTACTTTATGTTATATAGTTAAAGATCGGTCGATTCGTAGGGCGATGGGACGCCAGGTGGTTAGCTATTAAAACAAATGCATACGTTACCAAAAAAAAATATTGACACTTTTCGTTCCGTCTATTGCCCCTTTTACTAGAGCTTTATTTACCTACTAGCAGTACTAGCATTGTTACTGAAAATATGCCATAAACATCCTTGCTTGTTCTTACCAAACACAAATGTAAGTAACTGATTGCTACATTTAACGGAGCAGGAAGTGGCAAAAATATCTTACCAGGTAGCGTACCACTAACCAGTTGCTGCTGAACTATCTCGTCCTGTAAATGGCATTGCTAAAATATTATTGTTTACCTTGGCCATATATATCACCACTCCCTCTATATAAAGCACACTTATCTCTCGTTTATTTTATTGCTTAATGCTTAGGTTATTTGCAAAAACAAACTCGTTACGTAACCTGCTTTGAGCCGAGGATCGAGGAACTGTTTATCATCTCAGCGCGGGCTAGATCGTGACACGGGTTTGGAGGCCTAGGCCGTGAAAATAAGAACGCTCATCACTGTATGTTCAGATGTACCGTCGCCATAAAAAATAACGACACTGCTTTATACTAGGTAATAGCACAGTAGGTAACACATAACAGATGTGGTAATGGACATAATATAATAATATAATAACATAATATAATAATTTTTTTCGATGTACAGTCGGTGTCATACTTCGGTGTCAACACATCAGATGTTTTTTGTAGATCATTTTATTGCGAATAATTATTTTAGCATTGAAAAGCTGGGCGCGTGTATATGGGAACCGTCTCGTATGCGACGTGAGTCGGCCGGCTTTGTAAGTTCATGGAAGAAATCGTAATAGCAATATCGGAATATTAATATGTGCTGACTATGAGCAGATGATGTTTGTTTGTTATGATTATGACTATGATCCGGCTGCTTACAGATGATGTGTATTTGTGCTGCTCCATATATAAACTCACGGAGTATCATGGAGTTTATATTGATAACGGGCTCAATTCATCGCAACTCCATCGATATTCTTAGTGTAGGACAGGTGTCAGTCCACTGCAATAATGTTATTGGAAAGACACACGACAATGATCGACTTAATTAAACCGACCTGTTGTTAAATTAATGAAACGTCAGTCAACGACTTAAATACATTTATTTGGAGAGGTATTAATACGCTTTAAAGGGATCAATTCAATTATATGCAAAAAACTTCTTAGACTTTTCTTTGTCGGTTCTTAAGATATCGCGGAAAAACTGTTTAAACTCCCTCTTTCAAGATACTTTCATACTTTCATACTCACAATAACCTCCCCGCACATCCAAAAAAAATCTCATCCTACCCAGAATGCAAGATCGGCCAAATTTTGTAACATTACTATCGATACAAGCGCCTCGAAAATCCATATCGAATAACGCCCAACGCCCAAGCGTCGGCGTCATGCAATTGAAATCGGCAAGCATGTAGGTCAAACAACAGAGGTATAATTTGTCAGTATCAGTATGATGCCGCGTAATAATGCATAAGGAGATCATGAGGAGTCTAGAAGAACATTACTATCGATACAAGCGCCTCGAAAATCCATATCGAATAACGCCCAACGCCCAAGCGTCGGCGTCATGCAATTGAAATCGGCAAGCATGTAGGTCAAAGAACAGAGGTATAATTTGTCAGTATCAGTATGATGCCGCGTAATAATGCATAAGGAGATCATGAGGAGTCTAGAAGAAGGATTGAACTGTTAATGTGCAGCTAACACTGACATGGTTTTTCGCGTTCACCAACACACTATAAACGACGCGCATTTCGCCAACCAAAATCGCATAATCGGGAGAGTATTAAAACTAAATTAAGGCTAACTCAGGATTTAGGATTACCTAAAAATTTGCTGTAATTTATTCCCGGATGAATGAACAACTTATTACCCATTCAACAGCGTTTTAAAGTGGGCAATAAAAATTTGCCTAAGCTAGCTCAGCTTTTAATAAAAATAAAATTCCCGTGGATGCTACTGACTATGCGCAACTAAGTCAGATAGTCCCCAAATTATCCTGAGTATCGAATCTACTCTGGCACTTTCTGTAATTTTTGGGGGAAAGAAAAATAAGAAACACAGTATACTTATTCTAGGTTTACTTTACAAATTGGAAAGTTAGAAATGGTGATAAAACAAAAAGAATTCAAAAATTTACCAAAAATGTGGTATTATACCTGGAAACGCAGCATAAAATACATAAACAGTTATACAGAAAACGGTTTAAATGTCAGAGTGCACGATGACCTTTCCGCAATCAATATATATATACATAAATAGTGAGGCAATGCTTACCTAAAATTAAACATCGGGAATAACCATAGATAGTGAAAACATATAGATATTCACTTTGTCAAACATTAGCTGAGGGCTCGTAATAATTTTATATTTTTAAGCGTACACACTAGATTGACTGTCAAGTCAATCGAACAGGTGGTGTCCCCTTTTAAACTATAGTTAAAACTATTATCTGTGATATGCAACGAGTCTTCCAGTAAGGTGGATCTCTCCTGTAACTCTACGCAGATACAGGGGGGTTGATAGACTTCAGCAAGGTGGTCCTAAAGATGGTTCTCAAGAAGGTGTCTAAAAGGTGATTCCAAAGAAGGTGGTATAAAAGGTGGTGCGACTTACACTCGCCGAAAGACAATAAAGCCTAAGTAGTTGGAAAACGGCTTCGAAAGGATAGCTTAGTTGTGTCCCTCAATCAACTCTAGGGAGTTCAACGCAACGCAGGCTCTCAATGTTTTTTTTATAAAAGTTATTTGATCCCATTAATGTGGCATGTGTATATTCATCCAAAATCTGAACACATGAACAATCATTTTCTTCAATTATCCCATTCTACATGAACGTAGGTACATAATATGTTATTTAACCAAGAAAATCAACTCTTAACACATTGAAACACTAGTATGCCATTCACGCGTCCAGGTAAAAAGAAAGCGACGAGACCAACGCCCCAGGAAATTAGACCATATATGTGCCGCCCAAGGCTAGCATCACAGAACTGCCAATGTTCAACTCAGAAAACAATAAAGCGACACATGTAATGGACTAATGAAAGTAATATGCCGACCTGAATCTCTAAACACATGCTAAAGATAACGCGTAGTCACTGCTTAAAATCAATTTATCCGTCAAATATACCTACAATAAATTTCGGATTCTCAAATTCTTAATTACTAAAAGTGACCGTAACAAACTGTTATTCCTATATCTTTAAACTCTAGCATATGATTCTGGTAAATAATTTAGATATAAATAGGGTACACTTTTAGCGTTAGTTTAGTTTTAATCAACTCCAGATGATGCCAACTTGTAGCGCGAAACGCGCGTCGATTATAGTATTTTAGTGTTGCCGAAAAACCACGTCAGTGTTTTACATCAACGGTTCCAACCCTCTTCAAGATATGCTATGGGCTTATTGAATTAGATTAAATATATTTTTTAAAAATGTATCGTAATCAATTAAATGTATTCGAGTTAATCATATAAGTGGTATTTTCTCTAATAAGCAAAGTGGCTATTAAGTTAATTAATTATTATAAATAAATAAAACCTGAAACTTATATAAACATTTAACATAGTACATAGTAATAAATTATGTCTACTGATCTAATTTCAGCGTTGCCATCAGGTCTTGTGCCTCGTATATTATTGTCTAGGTCCATTAAAGCGTAATTAACATTTTCGTAATATAAATACATAACCGCAGCTGTAGAATAAATATTTATTAACGTACTATAAAACGTTTAAAGATAATTTTATAACATAATTTTATTATCACTGTAGAAGGTTATCTTTAAGTTAAGTTCAAGAATTTCTAATGCGTCTATACTTTGTTTTTATTTTTATTCTGTAACTTATGATTTGGTATAATTCGGCTATTTAATCAGTAACTTTATCTCATTGACCCAGGAAAATGTATCTCTTAATCTTCATGTGTGTGTTATTAACGTCACTCATATTTTAATGGTGACTTCATTGTACATAAAGCGACGGCTATAAAACGGATGTATTAAGTAGCAAAGAAGGAATTTATCCAAAGCAATTTTAGTGGGGATATTATAAGTATACACCCAACTTGTCAACGTTTAAAAAAACAACAAAAATACTAAACAAAAAGTATAAACTATATATTTACACTCAACGCCAAGATAATCGATCCACTCAAAATATTGATGAAGTTTGCTGATGAATAACTGTTAATTCCAGAAAAAAATAAAAATTCCAATAAAATAAAAGTATAAAGTTCTAGATCAGCAAACTTCATCGATATTTTGAGTGGATCAATTATTTTGCCGATGAGTGTATGTACTATTCATCTATTTTGGTGACATTTTACACGCTGCCCAGCCCCTAAATATCAAAATTTCCAAGAAGACTTTCTAATCACCTTGTAAACAATAAAACACATGTGCATACTACAGCCAACCAATCGCTTCCATCCCAATCATCCCATGCAGTCCAACTTATTTGGTCGACTTTTAAGACGAAGAGCACAGGCTTGTCACCGATAAAATTACATAAACAAACAATAGAATGTCACTGCTCAAATCACTATTTCATGTTAAAATGCGCTCTTCATAACCGAGTTCTTATTAAATCGTTTCACGTCAAGGTATACATCTGGGTATTATCATGTTATAAAATGCCTTGCATCATGTGGAAAAATACTTGCCTTATTTGATATTTTTGTCAGTTTTACTTGGTGAGGGTTTCGATTTTATTTAGGTAGAACACGTGTAGCTGTTATATGCCCTTACAAGCACTGCTTTAAAAATATTCTGACTAATATCGTATCTCCACTTTCAGCTAAGAAACCATGCTGCTTGCAACATGGATGTTGTTAAAAACAAATAATGCAAACAATTAAAATTAAATACGTGTCTGATGTCTCTGGGGTTGTTCAATTTGATGATAAACACACGAATAGATCTTCGGATTGATCAACCAACAGAATTAAATTACTTCTGATTTAAATTGCATATATCAAAATGTTCTTAGGTTAAATAACTTGCGAAAGCCAGTTGAATAACTGGATAAGCAAAATTAGAAACAATATTATAAACAAAATGCAGATCCATCACGTTTTCTAAAAAAACTCAACTTATTAACCTATGCTAATTCGCTATTAACATCAGACACTAAACTATGGTTTGATACACATAAATAACAACATTACACCTTTTTATCTGAGCATCCTTAGAGCGTTATAGTTACCATGTGACGAGATTGTTTTAATAATATTGTTGACATGAGCGATAAAACTTACCTATGACACCATTTTAGTAACGTATAATAGCCATAGACCATAGTTCATTGATTCCAATGAGGAAAAAATGACAAATAGTCCCAGACAAAGCCCCTAACGGTTGTCGCTCGTTCCCAAAAGAATCGTTAACAATTGCAAAGATAAAACGTCCGATATGTGCCCCGGCACACTATCCGCCATAATGAGGTTTCTAATTCAATAAGAGATTATCAATTATTCTTCACAAAGTATCATTAAATTGCCATTCAATGAGAAAAAATATTTCGAAACAATTTGCTGTCGAGGCAAAGATAAATCGTGTTTTAATTTCAATGGTAGGTACAAACCCACACGTTATTATAATGTAGATATTCTTATAAGATCTATTGTAATAAATGTCGATTGGTAATTGTGTCAGCGAAAAATTTTCGATAGGGATCGAGGCAACGATCACGGGAGAAAACAGAGCTGTTGGTTCTCGCTGACAGTCACTTTGCCTGCCCTGTTAATTTTCTTGACTGCAATGAGATTAATTGAATACTTCCCTAAGCCTTCTCGCAGGATAAAAGGTCAATGCTAGATGAAAAAAATAACCCACGTTATAATTTTATTCAATAATTTTAAATGGGAATTGCAAGTGACCTTCATTTCGAAATGCGAAATAAAAGTTCATGGGTGAGCAGCATCCATAAAGTTATGTAACAATTTCCCTAAGTGTGTGATGGTGCTATGGATCATTTTCTACGGTAATCACAATCAATGGGTAATGTAGTGGTGATTTTCACATAAGTTTAGATGTAGATTTTTATCCTTCATTACTATGTGCCAGATTTTCAACAACCATTATCCCACTTTACAACTCACTTCCTTTGTGGCTTTATTTTCTTACTGATTCCATTGTTCGTATTTTGTGGCAACTTCAAACCTTGTCGAATACTTGTCAATATCAGCTTCGAGGGAAATTAAAATTGTCCAAGATTTATAACGCTGTAAAACCAGGGCCGGATTATGACTTTTTGCGCCCATATAGGCCAGTATATTAGAGCGCCCCCTCCTTCCCATTACAAAACTTTTAAAATGCTATTAAAGCTGCTATTTATAATATAAAATAATATAATATAAAAAACAATATATACTCAGCACAAACGAAAAAAAAACGTTAAATGGAAAAAATTAAACAAGTAGTTATTTATCGGTAATGCAAATGTTAAAAATATATTTTATCCACAATCACATTATAATTGGAGTTTTATCCACACGTATGAAGCACATAAAGTACCACTTTATCCACTAGTGGAATAATGAAATTACTTTATTCCGCTAGTGGAATAATGAAAAATGCAATCTTAAATCAATTACATTTTATTTATTTTTTATTAATATTAACAATAACATTTATATTAAGAGATATTTCCTTCTTTGTTGTATGTATGTATGTATGTATATGGGTCGGAGTGTAGTTTTAACTTCCACTAGCACCTCATTGCAGGCCTCATTTTTTTTAAAATCTTTTGATAAATCTGTAGAAACAATGGATGTCTCCTCTTGTAAGGAACGACTAGTACCAGGAGTACCTTGGATTTTCCTTGCGACATCAAGCTTATTGGATATAGAATCGATATGATATAACTTTCTGCTATAGCGGAACTTCTCTACCCACCATGTCGTTTAGTTGTTGTAAGGTGAGCACCTTTATTAGCCAGTAGAGTTGTTGAAGTCCGTCTCATGTAATGGCCGCTATAAGTTTCTGCGTTTGCCAGATACAAAAATGAAGCAACACTTGAAGGAACTTTCGATAATGTGTTGATTCCAACAGATTGTTCAGTACATTTTTGATTAATGTATGGTAAAAAGAATCTCTCGTTGGATAACTTCTTCGGGCGTAAGGACATGTATTTTCTAAACGTCCCCACAGTATTGATAGAGAATAATTCTTCCAGAATTGTGAATTTTCGTAACACGCCGGCCATGGTACCTGGTATAGAAACAAGCAGCTATGCGCCCCTGTCTACTACATCATTGATTTACAAATTCGTCAATGCACAGCAACAACAGGCACCAGATATCCCCATTATTAGTGGTACCTAAAATATTCTAATTTCAAATTTAAGAAATACGATAGCAGAACTTCCTCATTTATTGTCATTACACCCGTTTTTCTTTCCATTCATTAAATTCGGAAAATACTTTTTCATAATGTTCCCCGGACTTCGCAGGCAATAATTGAAGAGTTGCTTCTTCAGCTTCCTGAAGGATTCTCTCAGGAACAAAATCGCTTTCTTGCATTATTCAGCAATTTCACAATTTTTTACAAATGAAATCGATGAACAATCGAAATTAATAGCAAAGATTCAGCTCCTTCCAAGTATTTTTTTAATTAATTTCAATATTTTTGCACGCAATACGTTGCAGCCACTGGCAGAGAGAAATATCAAATCATATTTTGATTAAATCTGATTATAAATGAACGTGATTGTGGATAAAACGTTGTATAGCATTCGTGTTTTAGTCGCGTTTAATCCACTCAAGAAAATTAAACTCTCGAACATCGTTCTCGAGTTTAAACTTTCTTGTGTGTATAAAACACTTATTAGCACTATTTAGCAACCCCAATATTTACAACAATAAAAACAAATATTTTGTAAATAAAACATCATTTTTAACACTTGTATCACAAATAACTATTATATCATTATGTTTTCGATACTATTTTTTATAATAGCAAAATGAAACGCACTAGTTAAGTCATGATTTATTGTAATCACAGATAATTTATTCAAGTTCTTCTTGACCAATGTCATATTGTAAAAATATTTGTTTAACTTTTTTGAAAACATATTTTCATATTATGTATTAGTAAACCTTATTTCGTGCGCACGGAAACAGCGCACGAAAAACGTTTTCGGATCTCCGACTGTTCCGTGTGCTGAATAAAAATACCAAATATATAGCTTTGAAACAGAAATATACAGCTAACAAAACTAAATTTAAGAAAATCTATAAGTTATCTAATATTTAACCTACCTATTTTGTATTTTAATTCGTAAATGCTTGAATATTTAGATATATTTCTGTAATGTTTTTTGACGTTTTGTCGACCTTATCTGACATAGATTAATTTAAAACAATAATAATTTCAGAGTAACCATGGAAACGTATCATATATGCCAAACACTGTATTGTTATCGTTGTTTATTTTCTGGCAATTAAATGTATGCCGATAACGGATAAAATTTACTCAGAAGACTTTTCTAGTAAATTATTCTAGTAAATTATGATGGCTATGCAGCATCCTTTATAAAAATTGACCAACAAATAACCGCCGAAAAGTATGTGTCTATATTTTTGGTACCGTTATATAATTCCGAAGTCAATAAAAATTCTATCTCTTAGTAGCGAGTGGTAACGTTCTGGATTCACAGTCGAGGGGCACCTGGTTCTAAATCCGGCAAACGCTTTCTTATTATTTTATGTTTACTATTATTTTTACATATTCACCTAATTTAACAACAGGTAATACGATAGTCATAATAAGATTCATCCAAGGGTCTCGTCAGAGTGGCTTGCAGGAACCAAATTTCTAAAAATATAATGAATAACGTAGACAATAGAATGTCATGCTCAAAGAATCCTGGAAAGATTATCAAAAAATTGCGCGAGAAAACTGTTTTTATTTAAAAGCAGATAAAGGTAATAAGGTTGTTATTTTAGATAAAGATGACTATTACGAACGGGTAAACAACCTAATTAGTAATGGTCCTTATAAATAACTTACTAGAAACCCTTTACCAAGAATGACCACTGAAATGAAAAATGTCCTCAAATCATGTAACAACCTTATTACTCCACCTGTTAAGAATAGGTTACATGTATCTAACCCTACTGTACCTAGATTGTATTGTCTACCAAAAATCCATAAGTCAGGGAAGTCGGTGCGTCCAATAGTATCGTCTATTGGATCTCCGACTTACCACTTATCAAAATGGTTGACTAAGGAATTTGAAAGTTTGCCCATTGCACAGCCCAGTTCTTCAGTTAAAAATTCGATTGATTTCATTGATAAGGTCAAGAATATTCAATTGCAAGAGGGTGAAATTTTGATTTCCTTTGATGTTTGTTCATTATTTCCGAGTGTACCAATTCCACAGACCTTGGACTATCTTGAGGATTTACTCGAATTAAACAACTATAGAAAAGAAGTAATAGAATAATATATAAACCTTACAAAACTTTGTATGAAACAAAATTGCTTCCGTTTCAATGACAAGTTCTATGAACAACATGAAGGAACCGCAATGGGTAACTGTTTATCGCCATTCATATGCTGATGTCTTCATGAGTTGATTTGAAACTGAAGCAAAAGAAGAATTCGAGTACTTTCCTAGGATTTGGCTGAGGTATGTGGATGACATTTTTGCTGTGGTTGACACTAAGATTGCGGATGTAGAAAACTTCATTTCCAAATTAAATAGTCGTTTCACTTCTGTAAAGTTTACATATGAACTAGGAAATAATGGAAAACTTCCATTTTTAGATGTATTAGTAATTAAAAATAGTGACAATAGGTTAGAATTTGATATATATATATATATAGAAAAGATACCAGTACGATCAGATATACCCCTAATGACTCACACCACTGCTATCAACATAAAATGGAAAGTTTTAATTTTCTTGTCCATCGTTTACTAAGTAAGTTTCCCTCTCAGTAATGAGAGGTTTGAAAAAGAAAAAGTATTAATTAACGATATAGCTGTGAGTAATGGTTATCCGAGAGATATAGTTGAAAAACTAATTAGGAAGCGTAAATTTAAGGACACACTTCGTAATTCTACGACCTTTCAAAAGGATATAGAGACTCCAAAGTATGTATCCATCCCGTACGAACCCCGGTTTACTCGTGGTTTGAGTAAGGTCTTCAAAAACGTGGGTAGAACAACGATTCATTCATCGAGTAAAAAATTACAACAACTTTTAGACAATCCAAAGGATAAAATTGTTCCAAATGAAAGGTCTGGGATTTACGAAATTAGTTGTAATGATTGTGATCGAAAATATGTTGGACAAACGAGACGATCAATTAACACCAGATTTAAAGAGCATATGGCTCATCTAAAATATGGAAGAACAGATAAGTCGAGTGTTGCACAACATGCTTTTGACAACAATCATAGAATAGATATTAGTAATTTAAGATTAGTCAGAAATGTGACCAATAATAAACAATTGGATGCATTTGAGAGCATAGAAATTGTAAAATGTAAAAGTAGTATGAATAGCGACAAGGGACCTATACCGTACAGCCCGCTTTACGCGTTGCTTAGCAACTAATCATTGACGCGTGATTAATGATTTCACCATAAATACTATAAATAGGGTAGATTTTTAGTTTAACATTAGTTTTAATCGTCTCCGGATGATGCCAACTTGGTTGGCGAAACGCGCGTCGAGCGAAGTGAAAGTGTTTTGGTGTTTGTGGAAACTACTCAGAGTGTAACAGGTAATAATGAAAAAATAACCTTATAACAAAAATTATGTGATCCATATTTCACTGCTACGAATTCGTCCATCAATATTCACAATTTCATAGTTTTTGTCAGTTAATTTTATGAAATGTACAAGATTGGAACAAAACGATGGATGAAAAGGACACGTTGATCGTATGTCATCATACCCATCGACGCGCGACGTCTTCATTTAACAAGAAATGCAAATTTCTCATTATGCATGCCGTTATAAAACAGGGGATCGATATGCACCGCGATTTGTCTTAATCGTCACGATTAAATTCATGTATAGATTCTCACTGCGATTTCCAGTAATTTTGAGAAGGAGGACATCGACTCTACCCGACCAACAATGGATAAAGAATCGAAACATTTCCTATGCGCAATTATCGGGTGTAATACCACAAATGCTTAAAAATGGCCCATAATTTTAATGAAAGCTCGTTGTATTTAATTCCACAAGTTCCAAGAATGAGTAGAATTGGTGCAACAAGCTTAAATGAAATGGATCTGGACAATTTTAAAGCACAAGTGATATTTTGGGATCATATTATTCGAGAAAAAATACTAAAAAGCAGAGGCGGCTCGTGGATATTTTAGTCGGGTAGGCAGAGAAGTACGATAGTGGTTGAGAAT
This sequence comes from Tetropium fuscum, assembly GCA_964058915.1. NCBI lineage: Eukaryota > Metazoa > Arthropoda > Insecta > Coleoptera > Cerambycidae > Tetropium > Tetropium fuscum. The sequence goes on along the minus strand of CAXKVY010018459.1, from coordinate 257,071 downwards.
CAATAAAACGCGCCGCAGGGATTTTAGCTCAAGGTCAAATGCCTTAAATGCAAAGTTAGATTTCCAAGGAGTAGTCGATGATTTTTAAGAAAATTTCTACTTTGTTACCAGTTCTTTTTTCAACTCGGATGTTTTAGTGACATTTTGTGAATGATATTTAGATGCTTCATGTTTTTGACGCTCGTTGATTTTTTAAATCAAATCCCTGGCAAACCCAAATATTCTGCCTCAAATTAGACAGAAGTAAACATAGCGAATAAAATAATTTATTTTTTAAAATACTGCAACCACTTTTATTATGTTTTTTAAGTAAGTATCGTTTTGAAATTCTACCGCTATAGCGCTGCGGTCGGTGACCCGCGCTTTCGCACTGTGTATCTACATCTGTTGGCAAGCTATAGACGCCATTGCGGCATCAGTCGATCGTGTGTATATTGGCTTTTGCATATTTAAAATATTTCCGCCGATCGAGAATTCCACCGACTTTGAAATACGCGTTGTAATTAATTTTTTAAGTACTGAAGGCGTGAAAGCAGTTGAAATTCATTATTGATATATGTATATGTATGTGCATATTTACAAGAAATGTTGTTGGGTTGGAATAGTTCATTTTGCCCGCTTCGTGGATGGTTCGAAATCGTCCGATTCAGCTTGAAAAATATCATCTTCTCCTCTTTCGGCCATCTGAATTACGGCGACGTTTTGGCAAGTGCCGAGCATTTAAGGCCTGGTTTTAGGCTGGTGTAGCCGCCTCCGCTACCTTTCTTGCATCCGCATGATAGAAATTTCCGAAGGGAGGGGCGTGGCATCTTTTTCCGCCCTTAACCACTTCTGAACATGGTGGTAAGTTCGGTAGGTGTAGAATGTTGCAGCAACTTCTTTTGGAGGTAAACAGGCGAGGTTAACAATGCAAGCGGAGGCGGCTATTCACAAAAATTCTTTAGCGCAGGCTCTGGAGGGTATCTTCAGTGTAGTCTCCTCCGTACAGAGCTACTAGGCACTTGGCTCCGGCATCTGCGATGGCTTGGCGGAAAACTTCAGTTATGGTGATGATGAGTTAAGGGAGTTTCTGGATGCCGCTCCACAGTTTCTTCTTATTATACCAGAAAAGGGCAGAGGTGGTGTCGCACCCAGCGAAGGCGTGGAGCAACAACTCGAATCCTGCGGGGGGGGACTTCCAAATCTCCATGATTGAATGAGATTGACCGATATTGTAAGGGGCTAGCGTCACCTCTGTCACTTTTCTGGAACAAAAAGCTTCTTCACAGCCGATCCCAAAATATTGAGGACGAGGAAGTCCATATCACCTCCAATGATTAGCACTGACTGAAAAGAGGTGCTCTTGTCAAGTGCAAAGATGACTTTGTTGCACTGCAAAGAACCATAGCGCCTTACGCGTTGTGTGACTGCACCGTGTTGCCGGTTATATGTATAATCTATATGTTTCGCATTATAATACAAATTAAATCATATAATACGCTTGTATACAAATAATTAATTATTATTAATTATTATATATATACTTCAAAAAAGACTAGACATCAACAAAGTAGATTTTTTTAAATATAACTGCTTTTTCGTGCTTTTAAAAATTAAATCATACCATTTCTAGCCTATGCGCTAGTTATAAGGCCTCAGAATTTACTTTTTGTTATTAAACACACATATTATTACATATTTTTGAGAAATATACTTTTTGTTTAGAAATGGTTTTAACAAAAAATCCCTAAAAATTTCCAAGTTGGGAATATTACCTGAAAATAAATTCCCGGGAATTTTCCATTTCTAGCTACAACATCTCCCTATGACTTTACCCGTAGAATGAGTACCTATTTTCTCCAATTTCGGGGACGAAAGTTGAGCAAATCTTAAAATTTCACTTTTTTGGAAACCATTGCCAATTTTTGGAGGGCTGTATATTGGTAACTATTGTACCTACCTACAGAACTGGTTCTGATCTCAAATTGTAGAAAATTTAGTCTACTTTAAAAACGTGATAGCATGTTTTATGAACAAACGCATAGTTTAGGAGATATAGTAAAAAATCCGAAAAAAGCGCGAAAATTTCGCGGTTTTTATAGTGCTACGAAGTTCAGGTCTTTCGAGGCTGCAAACTTAGATATACACTACTGGTAGTGGTTCTAACAACATATAAAAAAATCAGAACTAGCCGTTAGTTTGCGATTTTAGCGACTTCTATTAGACTATTTGACTGACAAACTCGACGAAAATCTCAATACTCACTGAATAGTAACAATAGCAGTTATGATAATAATTGTGAACAATATTTTGAATATGCAACGCCATCGAAAATGACTTTAATGATGGGTGGTCTTAAAGTGCTATAGCCAACCTTTTCCAAGTTAGCAAAAGTTGCATATTTAAAATGAAAAGAAAATGGTTGAAAAGTAAGGATTTAGCATATCGTAATGGGGAAGGAGCTGCAAGGAGAAGCAATTTGATTTAAGATGAAAAAATAGCAAATTGGTTAAGAATAAACTAAACCCCTTTGATACGGCTGCAACAGCTTGTCATGATACGCAGTTTCCTGCTTCCTTGTGAACAGCTAGACGCCGAATTATACAGAGCGATATAAGTAATTATGCAACTGCTAAAATGCCTTGGTTATCTGACCGCAACGACGAAGCAAGGCTGCTCTTTGCCATCAATTATGTTGACAGAGATGAAGAATTCTGGTCTAATGTCATTTTCTCCGACGAAAAAATATGCAAGACATGCTACGATGGGGCACCTCGTGTGTATAAACCAAGAAATTCTCGGTACGAAGAATATCAATATATATCAGAGATATACCAAGCCAGTTAATAGTCGCGGTCGTTCTATATCCAAACAATTTTACTTTCCAACAGGACAATTGCCCAATTCTTCTGAATTGGGTAATTGTGCAGATTGCAGATTAGTGGGGGACTCGTTCTTGGACAACAACAAGTTTAGTTTGGTCATCCAGAAGTCCCGATCTCAATCCAATTGAGAACCATTGGTCAAGGAAGTTCATGTCAGAAATTTTTGCCCGCAAAATATGAAACAACTTTTGTTGACCGTTGAGAACGCTTGGTAAGATGTGGCGAGTGTACGTATAATTATTATTATAAATGAATTAGGCGTTGATATACGAAAAGTGATAATAATGATTATCCTTCACAATCCATTATTTTTAATCACCAATTTAAACATCGAACAAGCGACGTATACACTTGTACTGTTTCGTTTGTTGTACGAAGGGATGGAACGTCAAGCGTCACACTAATCCTAATTATTCAAAAGATACACATCTTGATGGAGCATCAGACGCTAATCATAGGCGGCTATGGATGGTTTATTGGACTCGGTGCGGCTGCCTCTATTATGGCTTACCTACGTTGTGTGTTGCCGTAAGCCATGTAGACTACCATACTGACTATTCGCTGCCGAGCCGACAATCAGTCTGATTTGAACCGCGTTAGTGTTTGCTCCGTGTAAGCGGTAGCAAGAAAGCGCGCGTAAGACGACGTATTGTGTTCGAGCAACCGGAAACACATTGTGAGCAAATTGTTGTGTACTCAAATTCATGGATTAAAAATAAAATGACATCTCGCGGCGAAAGGATTATTTTTTGTGCAATTTAGTGGTATATTTTTTAATTGCAATGTAAGCTTTGGTCTTATGGTTAAAATTGGTGTAACGTAGAAGTATTTAATTCTAATGTTAATTAGATTTTTAATTAAATATAACAAAGTATACCTGGTATTGGCAATAGATAAATTAGTTTCAATTATCATTACTTCAAAAAAGAAATCTCGCTACTCTGACTACTCATCATGTGTGGGTTCAAAGCCAACTCGATAATTAAAGTAAATTCTGTTAAATCGAGGATTAAAAAATATAAGCTTTTATGTTAGACATGTCCAACTGAAATTGCAACAGTAAAGTATTAATTCACTTTATTTAAGGATTATGAGAGGTAACTGTTTAAACAAGCCTACTGGTCAGTTTGCTATTAAGTATATCCCTTGTGCCTTCATGCTGTTTTGGGCATGTTTTTGTTTTTCTTCTATGATAATTATTACGAGATGCATTGCTACAAAAACTCCGGTTGCCTGGCCCACTAGATCAGCTCTCGTCAAATAATTATGTGGGCCGAGAATGCCTTGAGAACTGGGTCAAAATAATTTCAGTAAAGCTAGTTAACACCAATAATTCGTAGGTTAACAGATAGATATGCATCAAGTGGTCATCAGACATATTTATTATTGCCGAAAATGACATATTTTATTACTTCCGGACTTCAGTAGGATATATCACTTTTCGTTTTAGTATCGTTTTTAATCAAATTAAGGCAATTATCGGACTTCCCCAGGGTTTGTTAATCAGTCCCGTGAAACATTTTGTTACAACCGTTGATTGTTCCATCAACGGTTAGAATAAAACGGGTTAGGTATTATAAAAATAGTGTCGCAATTTGTTAATAAACATGAATATCGTAGAGATAGATATATGTCAAGTGCTATAAATGCTTTATTTATTGCTTGAGTTGTAATAATTAATAAAACACTTGATATGCAGTTTTGTTGTGTTCGCGGTAAAATTAAGACTAACTAAATTCCTCTACACATGAGTTAATATCGACATTAGGGCCCAGCTTACTCTGAATATTCAAAATTCAATTGAAGATTTAATGTGTTTTCGATTCATCAAAATTTCGAAATATGAATATTTTTGAAATTGTGACTCACAAAAGAATACATAGGACATATTATGCAAAGCAGATCACCTACTACTCGTAATACAGCTCATGTCGCCTGAGAATTTGAGGATTATTTTCATAGGTTATATTTTAGGATTTGAGATTATTTTCATACGTATCCAGTTTTCGTATTTTGAGATTGTAACAGATTAGCGAATATATATTGTAATATAATTACCAGTGGCGGCGCGTGGGTTCTGGAATAGGTGAAGCGTTTTTTAATTAAAATTTAACATTTAAAAAAATCATCGAAACCGATTTTATTCCACACAAACTGTTTGTTACTAACTAAGACTAGAACTAAGGAGAAGACATAGCCAACAAAATAATTGTTGTAAATAGTAACTGTCACATAACCACTGTTAGTGTTCATAATATTAAAAAAATATCTTTTTTGTCCTCATCTTTAAAACTCGAAAAGGGGTTTCAACTAAAATACGATATCATTTAATGGAAGCATTATTACTTTTACTGCAGCGAAACATATATCCAACGAGAGAATGGACTTGCTTTGCGCATCGGCGACTAATGAGGAGGGGCTCTGTAACGAGCTACGCAGGACCGTCATTCGGTCGATCAAAACTTATTTCACAACCGTAAACAACACAACTAAAATAACCGTACTTGCGAGACTACAAATACAAACTGTGAATAGGTAGGCAGTACTTTATATAATTAGGTACCAGGTAGGTATCGGACCCAGGCGCCGGCCATGGCTACCTGCTGAGCCAATTAAGACGTTGAGGGCGTTGAACTAATGTTCTAAGGGGCGGAGATCTGACCAAAACAGACGAATTTTCGCTCGAGTGCAAGTCCATTCTCTCGTTGGATACAGTATAGAACGAAAAACGAAGCTCTCCGAGTCTCGATAATACTGAGGAAAACGGAGAACCGAAAGCGAGGACGATTCATTTGCTTGCCAAAATGCATGTACTAGTCATAGGCGATGGGACACGTGGGCGAATGTTACCATGACGGCCGTATAATTTGCTGCACTATATAATAGTACCAGTCACGTCACGTCCCATCACGTCACCTCCATTTACCATCACGTCACTTCCATTTAAACTGTGATATGCTTTGGTCTCTTCCCTGTCACCGACATAATCGGCGCGCAATAATTTTACAGTTGCGGTTATATGAAGGAATATCTATTATTATTTATATTTTTTATTTATTTATTTTGGTGTTGATAACAAGTAATGTTTTACACAAGTAAACATGAGTATAAACAGCACAACTCTAAAATACATATAGGCAATAATATAATGTCTTTGAAGCATAAAAAGTTTAGGCAAAAAAATTACCAATTTATACAATTAAAGTTCCAAACTTCCGAGAAAAATTCTTCCAAACTATAATATGCTGCAGAAAGCAGTATTTTTTTAATTTTGTATTGTATATAGGTCAAGGTTCTTCTTGGTATACAAAACACAATTTAATATCTATATATATTCTAATAACATATATATTTCTTGACGCTACATTATCAACACTTGGATGCTACATTATCAACATGACAAGAGAAAAATTGAGTTTAGGTTCCATGTGTATACCTAAAAATTTAACTGATTCAGGATTGGCAAAGGAGTCTATCAGTAAAAAAACATCATGACAGTTTTATTTTCATTTAGACTTTTTAGTTTTATTTTTCATTTAGACATTTAGATTTTTGTTGGTTTTAAACCAGTTTTGTGCATCCGTCTGTGCATCACACATATGACATATTCTAATAACATATATATTTCTTGACGCTACATTATCAACACTTGGATGCTACATTATCAACATGACAAGAGAAAAATTGAGTTTAGGTTCCATGTGTATACCTAAAAATTTAACTGATTCAGGATTGGCAAAGGAGTCTATCAGTAAAAAAACATCATGACAGTTTTATTTTCATTTAGACTTTTTAGTTTTATTTTTCATTTAGACATTTAGATTTTTGTTGGTTTTAAACCAGTTTTGTGCATCCGTCTGTGCATCACACATATGACATATTCTAATAACATATATATTTCTTGACGCTACATTATCAACACTTGGATGCTACATTATCAACATGACAAGAGAAAAATTGAGTTTAGGTTCCATGAGTATACCTAAAAATTTAACTGATTCAGGATTGGCAAAGGAGTCTATCAGTAAAAAAACATCATGACAGTTTTATTTTCATTTAGACTTTTTAGTTTTATTTTTCATTTAGACATTTAGATTTTTGTTGGTTTTAAACCAGTTTTGTGCATCCGTCTGTGCATCACACATATGACCCCCGACAATTTTAAAATTGTTATTTGACGTTAACAGAGTTGTGGTCGCAAATAGTAGTAATTCGTCCCCCGGTACTCCAGATTTTACATCATTGGTATAAATTGTTATTATTGTTAATTGTACTTGCTTCTAATTAATATACTTAATACTAAATTATAAATAAATTTCATACACCTATTACCTAATTAATGCATTGAATTGGCTTGAAAAAATAGGTATATACATTTTGAAAATAAGGGTGAATCGTCCCTTCAAGGTCCGCCGCTGCTAATTACCACGTAATCTCATACATACGATAAGCCTGCTACATAAACAGGGATTAACATTATCACGATTATCTGGTTTTAAAATATCCGTAACACAGATAAGCAAAAAATACATATTTCGTAACCATGATCGTGCATCATTCGTGATAAAATAAACAATAACCAAGCATTATAAATATGTGACTGACAGGCTACAGTTGGCCCCCGTCGGAAATAGAAAATTGTTTACCGGGAGCCTTTCAATAAATTAGGTAAAACTTAAATAACCATCGAATGCTTCAGTCGACACCGATGGTAAAAGTTTTAATGTAAACCTTGCGAAACTCCTATAGAGAATTGCACGACACGACGCAGAAGTTTTAAAACTAGTTTAAAAATGATTTAACACTTTGACTGTCATATTTTAACGACCATAAATGGAGTTTAAACGACCAGGTAGACCACCACACGGACGATCACCCTGTACATGTCTGAGTCTCTCTTGTCGACCAGGTTCTCTCCAGACTCTCACTCGTAGGGCCAGTATTATAATGTTCGGTTGACCATAAGGTAGGGTTAAGTTTGAAATGCCAATTGAAGGGAAATATAATATTTGTCATCTGCCATAAGTGTTTTGCGTGAGGTTATGAATGTATATTTTTAATTTATAATTTAATTAACTAGAAGTATAAATAATTGTTATGATGTCATCATCATCATCGAAGAAGACACTAGTGATAGTATTGTTTTTACTGATTTTACCAACCGTTTGCTTCCAAGTTGTAGCATCAGTGTTCTTACACTCTATAATATTTCTGTGGCTATTAATTATATCTACAACACGATGACAGCCTGCGTCGGAATAAATTCTTTAATTTTTCCGGCCATTGCAACAATAATAACTGGAATAGTAAAACAAAATACTGAACTGACTGAACGTTATAACCGTCAACAAAGTAGGGTTAGTTGACAAGCGAAAGGCGCGAAACCAAGACAAGATCCTTGGCTTCTGCGTGAAAGAGTATCACAAAACATCCACAAAGGCAAACATCGTGAAATACTTATCTCTGATTGGGGACAATGGGCATTTTTACTGAAATTTGTTTATTGCTTTATGTGTTAGTGTTTATTATTTGTGTTAGTATTATATGTGTTAGTATTTATTTTCTTTTTTGGGCACGCTTTCAATCGAATTTTTTTTTCAAAAGTGCGGATGTAAACCGGACGCTTATACGTGACGTCACGTATCCTTCCTTGGTGACGTCACAGGGTCTACGGTGTATTAGTACTATATTCCAAAGTTGGTTCCCTGCTTTTTGACAGTGGATGTTGAAATTTACTTTGTTAACACTGACTTCTAATGATGAATAATCTAAATTTGACATCTAAAACTCGTCCGCCATGCTACAATCCACTTTCGTCAGATTTTCTGCATTTCCTTTAGAAAATCCTCGCTCTATTTTCTTACAATAATGTATAGAAACAAAATAATTCGTAGAGAACGCACAAAACATAACCACAAAACTAAACGTATACAACAGCTGTGGGCATGGGTTATTTAGGCTTCTGACAAATAATGCTGCCAACTTAATTCCAGGCTGTGTGGCGTCATTCAGTCTCAAGGTCAAATGGGTGTTCAAATTGCTATAATACATATTTAATTTTTTATTAAAACTGTTGAGATTTATATTCTAAACAAAATTGCACTAGATGAATATCTACAGTATAGCCAACATTTATAAATGCATGTCAAGCTCAGGTTGGTGAACCTCGACCAGAACATTGTTTTATAATACAGAATTTGTCAGAACTGCCTGTTGAATTTCAGCCGATGGTTGGCCAATCGGAGGTTGATTCGTACTTTTATAATACTAGCCCTTACTGAATCAGGGTAGAGACAGAACCTAGATTCATCTGTGAATAACACAGATCTCCATTCTCGTATGCCCCAAGTTATGATGTAGTCTGGAATATTTTTTCACCATCGAACTGATGTCGTTTTTGTGGAAGGCGCTTTGAATCAGTATCAATATATTGACCATATCTCAGAACCTGTTCTCCTTCCATTTGTCACTGCTGTCGGTACTGATTAGGACACATACTACAGCAACAGTAAAAGATAGGTTTGATAATGAGGATTACACCCTTCGACCGTGGCCAGCACAGTCGCCACACCTAAATCCCATCGAGCACGTATGGGATATGACCAAGAGACGGATCGCTCCTCATGTGCGTAATAACATTTTCACCTAGTAGAACGACGTGCGCGTATATTTTGGTAAAAATAATGCTACCAACATCAATATGTTGTGTGATTTTCGTAAAAACGTGTAAGCCAATTATCAAATTTTCACAATCAACTTTGTTAAAATCTGAAGAACCGTTGAAAGTTAGGAAAGAACCCTAAAGTATAGTGATGTAATTTTTTATTACATAATATTCCTTGTTTATACAACTTCCAATACATTTAAGTATCTTTCTGTCTATTATTTCTATTAATTATTCAAGAAAGTGTTACTATTTGTTAAATTGGTTGTTATGAGTAATACTTAGTACACATTTTATAGAATATGCAAGTGTTCGTGTTGAAGATATTTGATACACTCCTTAATATAATTCTACCTATGAGGCAATTTTCTAGCGTTTCATATCACATATACGCAGTGACGAAGACTGATTTTCATAGATAACGGTAACAAATCCGAAACAAACACTGGCCTTTAATGTACACCGCAACCTATTTTCAGTAATAACATAACAATGGGGAAATTAGAATTTTGAACGGGCTCGCGTGCCCTGCCTCAAAAAACATCAAACTAACTAATGGGTGCATGAAAAACGAGAGAAAGGGCGCTGTTGGAACCATTACATGTATTAAAACAATCACTTAATAGTGAACCATCTCGGCGAGTAACGGGAAATTGAATTTTACGGCCACATATCCGTGATCGCCTCCCTATAAATGCCAAGCACACGAATGAAAGCACAAAATTAAATATTAATCTAACTATTCCAAGTGACGCAGTAGTTTAATTAATAAAGTAAATAATTGTATGGCAGGAATCCGATTTGATACGGTGTATTTCGTATCCCGCTCAGCCGACTGAGTTTGATTTACTGCTTCCAAGCCATCAATGTCAAGAATCTCTAAATTCCTCCTCCAGTAAAATAATTACAAATTATAGCGTTCTAGCTTGAGCTCAATAACACACAAGTGTCTTAATAGTCACCTAATTGACTTAAATGTCTCAGATGCTGTCCGCTGACAGTGGTTTAGCCTTATAGCCCAGGAAAGGGGAAAAAATTCCAATCTTCGAAAAAAATCCTCCTGAGATTTTCTCATCGGGATCATCTTTATTTTTACATCAGAAATAGTGTCTCAAAAGTCCATTGCGAAATAGTATGTGCAAAAAAATTTATTGAAGGTCAAAGGTCGCGAAAATCAGTTTTTCGCGAATATCTCGTAATGGTTTTACGTATTTTTTTAAGTGAATAAATACTTCCTTAGCCGCATGAGAGTGATTTGTGAGAGACATTTTATAACATTTTCGTCTCGCAAGTGAGATAAAGTATATGACATGATGAGGGCGAGAGAGAGAGAGAGAGAGAGAGAAACAGATATATCGAATGCAGCTTTGACTTGGGCAACGATCCCCCACAAGTGTTCTAAAGCGGAAAGCAATTTTGATATAATGAGAAACAGAGATAGCGAATGCCGCTTTGATTTGGGCAACGATCCCCCACAAGTGTTCTAATGCGGAAAGCAATTTTCATATAATTTATAACACATCGTGACAGAATCTGAATGAACCATTGAATCTGAATATCTGGATTGGGCTTTCGATTCTGATCCAAATGGATGATGACCTTTTTGCGGAGGATGCGTCCTTTTAAATACACCATTTAGAAAGCCAATATGTACAATCTCTCTCTCCCTTTTTCTCCCTCTTTCTCTCCCTCTCCCTCTCCCTCTCCCTCTCCCTCTCCCTCTCCCTCTCCCTCTCCCTCTCCCTCTCCCTCTCCCTCTCCCTCTCCCTCTCCCTCTCCCTCTCCCTCTCCCTCTCCCTCTCCCTCTCCCTCTCCAAAATGAACACCCGGTATAACATTTTTTATCCAAAACTATAATACCTAGTACAAATTATTTAGTGTGCTTTATTTCGTAATAACATAGGTATTAAAAAATAAGTAAAATTTAGCCGTTCGTTTTTTTTATTCTACACAATTGATCGAATTAAGTTATTGCGATTTTCTCTAAGTTGACATTTCTTTGCCGCCACTCTTTTATTTAAGACCCTGTAAAAACTTTTGTGCCACATTTTAAGAGGACGCCATAAGCCTACAATCCAGAACAAAAAGGTTTAAGTTAAATGTACTAATAAAGGAAATATAGACAAATATGTTTAAAAAAATTATATCAAAGTCAAAAGAATCCAATTTTAACTCGGAAACTGGTCATAGGATTGAGTTGAACTTTTAATCGGGACGTCGAAACATTTCAAAATTCAGAAAATTTTGCCGAAAGCCATTTGCCATAAGAAATGTGCGGATTCCTTTCTGTATAAGACTAAATTTCTCATAATACATTTATTTTAGATTGTAAGTTAAATTTTTTTGGTATTTTTTAAATGAAATCAAATGAGGTTTTTAAAAAACGAAAAAAAGTTTATTAATTTTTGAGTGACAGTTTTAAAAAAAATAACGTCTTCGAAGCATATTTCAGAAAAAAAATTATTGTCATTGGAAAGCTCATTATTCCTACGATAAGCTGTCGCTATCGGTTATCAATAAGCGGTCGATAAAAAAATTATCGGTCGACATACTTATATCAGTGTTAGAAATAAACCAATGTAAAATGTAACCTTTCAAATGTGGAAAATTATAAAAAATACTCTCTCAGAAACAGATGAAAATATAAATATGTTTATATCAATAAAATGACATTAAAATTCAAAGAGTTAAAAAAAATAATATACTTATAGGGTGTCCCATTTAAAATTTCGAAGTTAGTGTCAACCTCGGTGTCAACTTCCGATATAAGCAAAAAATTCTAGAAATATGAAAATATTTTATAAAAATATAACATTTATTTTGTCAAAACGTATGTCACCAAATTTTCAAAATCAAATTCCAATTCGTTTACGAGAAATATATTGTCAATCACATATTGTTTTTACCATTATTTGGTATTAAGTACCTGCCTTTTGGTATATGACTTCGAAATATAGGGACATTTTTAAGAAGAATTCTTGAAACACCTGTTTTTTAGAGGACATATTGGGTATTATTTGACCTTGCCTTGAATGGTAGGCTGCATTATCTAATACAATGACACTCTTCCATATTTTTCCATATTTTTGTGATAATCCACATTACATTCTTCCAGCTTTTTACCACATAATTTAAGGCCCTTTTGAACCCAACCATCCGTATATCCACACTGGAAAATGATCATACGGGATTCTTCTCCATTCTCTTCTTGGAGGTCTTTTAGCTGACATCTGCTAGACTCATCAGTTCAACCTTTTTTCGCAGTCTCGTGGGTGTCATACCAGTTTCGTCCAAATGAACTGTCTCGTCCCAATAATAAATCTGTTTTCCTTTGTCGCTAAATTTCTTTTATTTTTTTTAAATATTCTATTCGCCAATTTACGATTCTTTGACTTTCCATTACGGCAGCACGCTTATTAACAATTTTAACTTGGAAACCAATGTTTTAAGCCTCCATCGTAAAGTGCTTTCGGAACAAGGGGTTTCAATCTCTGTAAGTTTCTTTAAAATTATTTCTATAACTTCATTTTATATTTTTCGTAGATTAAATTTCTTAAAAGATTGCTTGTGGCCAAGTCCAAATCTCTGGATATTCCTGCATCTTGTTTTGCTTCCTTTATTTACAAGCTGACATAAAGTACTGTAAGGAACCTCTGTTAGCTTTGACACTTTTTGCCAGAAAAACGAACCGCGACCCTACCACTGTTTTTACTTAGGACGACGCAATAATCCGATGCTTTTTATACGAACTTTTACGACTTTTTATACGATTATGAATTATTTTTGACGGGTACTATATATTGCAAAAGCGAGCAAGAAATACATACAAGCTATCCATCTTAAAAATCATTGTTATTAAACTATTATTTATCTGAATTATTATTATTATTATTTATCTTTATTATAACTTATTATTATTTATCTGAGATAAATATCAAACTTTTATAAATATTTTCTTATAAATGTATTCCACCATCTTGAATATACCATATTGTAGTGGTTAGGTATTAGAACTGTAGGTACGAGGAAATTGATAATTTACCTCAGTTTCCTAACCATACTCTCCTATTACCTAGTCGTCTCTAAAATCCAGAAGCATAAAACACTTTTACTTGTATTTTATTATTATATTAATATTGTCCATTGCATAATATTCGCGTGTGTGTAAAACATGGCGACAGGTCTTAGTCTGAAAATAACAACTAATTCAAAAGTCCTAAATTAACGTGAATTGCTCATGTTCATTTGGCTAAATTACTCACCTCAATATTTACTTTAACCCGTCTGCACAGGAAGAAAACACTTTAGAGGCACAAGAGCTTAAAAGCCAGAGATCAGGCAATTATAAAGTAGGCGTGCACGAATAAAGACGCGTCTTGTGCGTCCATGTTTCCCTGAAAATCATTACCTAGCTTATATCATTCCTATAGACTTAACCAGAGCAGGCAAATAAAAAGTGTACCACCACCACTTAATTTAGTCGTTCCAAAAAATATGTGATTCGAATAACTAATAACAGTGATATATTATTATGAAAAGTGAATAAATACAAAGGCGAAGACCTTAACACCGGACACATCAGGAGAACAAGTGATTTGAAACGTACTTCTGCACTGTGTTAAATGTGACCAAAACATTCCCATAAATGTTGCATTGTGCAACGCCGGCGTCGACTGTCCACGATGGGTTCGCCACCATTAGGAGGCCCAGGGTGGGTCCCCCAAGGAACCCACCTAGGCCCCCTTCACTAGCCAGTGTACCAGAAGATTCTACGAAAATAGGCTTCGGGATATGCAATGGGAACAGTAACGTGTCTCCGGTAGGAAACCCCAGTGTGCCCTGGTGGGAATTGGCAACCAGAAAGAGTCGGTATCGATCATGCCCTAGCCTCGAAATGCACGTTAGTATTTTTTTAATAATTCTTAGTCTCATTAAGTACGTTATATACGCTAATACGCAGATAGATGTGCTAATTTATGTAACATATCTCATAGTTATTATTGTTTGCAGCAGTAAACACATACGTAGTAATATAAAATACCAAATGACTGGTGCCTTAGGCGTAGCTAGTCATTGAGACTGATGAAACGTTTAAAAGCATATAATTAACCAGGTAATTGATTGCCAATAGAGGTTATAATAGGTTATTAAGTCATAAAAATTGTATTTTTAACTGATACATCATAGCGTGTTTCCATTACTTCTAGTAAAAGCTCGTGTCAACTGTAATAGCTTCTAAACGATAAAATTGAGTTATTCATAAATCGTTATGAGATATACTTTGTAATTAATTAACCATTCTTATGTTTGTATAATTATTTGCTTGTTCTATGTGATGACAGATGCTCCTCACTGAATAATTTATCAGTAATTCAATAATAAGCTTCTCCACATGCTCAACGATGTCGTAGTCGCATAAATTAAACTAGCATAACTAGCGAAAAATTGTTTATACAATGTGAAACATTCTTACTAGTAGGTACATGGATATCGTACTAGGTACATAGATATCGTACAAAACAAGGGGTGTTGCCTTAACCCAAGGGGTTAAGGCAACACCCCTCAGGGGTCACAGCAACACCCCTCAGGGATCACACCCCAAGGGGTATCAAATGAGGTAATTCTGATTTTTTAGTAGACTAAATTTGCAACAAAATGAAGACAATTTGGTGCGATAGACCGATTAGTTTCTAAAATACAGCTGTTTTAAGATTTGCAAAATTTCCCAGAAAAAAGGAAATTTTAGTTTTTTTCGGTAATGTTGACCACTAATAACCCTTTTTAAGGCAAAAGTCATCATACACGTTATTAAAGTACACTAAATATGCAATTAAACAAGACCAATTTGTTCTATGTAGATTTTTCAAAATCTCTAATTTCTAAGTCTCGTTTTGTTGCAAATTTAGTGTACTTTAATAACGTATATGATGTCTTTTGCCATCAAATGGGTCCAAATGTCCGCTTTGGACATTGAAGAATTCCTTTTGTTGGAAATTTTATCTTTCAAACTGCATTGTGTTATTAGTCTATTTTATCTTAGAAACTATTTGGGCTACAGAGACCAAATTGTTTTCATTATGTTGCAAATCTAGTAACACAGGTCCTTGATGGTAAAAATTGACAAAAACTGAAAAAATTCCGAAAATGTAATGGTTTTTTATAGTTTTTAACAATGATCCGGAGGGCTTTCGATGTGGAAAACTTGGATTTGTATACTGCGGCCATTTGAAAATGCACGACTCTTATATCAGATTTCGTTATATTTGATCTTTGTAAAACTGACTTTGAAATTTGAGGTTTATGTGATGTGTCATTATGACATTCACAATTGTCTAATTATTACTTATCAAAATTAAAAAGTGTACCTATTATTATTCTATGTCTACTATGTCTACTATGTCTATTACCAGGTCTATTATAAATATTTTTAACAATCATCGACCATGCATTTTCAATTGGGTTTAGGTCGGGCGACTTTGAGGGCCAAGGTAGCACGTTTATGTTGTGTTCATTAATCCAGTTAGTTACAATTCTTGATGTATGAATTGAGCAATTATCTAGCTGGAAAATGGAAAATTCTGATACAACATAGTGACGGACGGCAGCATAATATTGTCCAATATGCGTATGTAACTCTGTCCGGTAAGGCGCTCTCCTCCAGCAAACACCGGGACCTAGGGAACTTATCCATGTCCAAACATTGATGGAAAACGTCCACTCCGGTCGGTAGGTTTAATATACCTCTCTTCATATCTCAAATTCTGAGGTCGGTAGACGCGGTTGGAACCATCATGACATGACTGAAAGACCTTTTCGTCGGAAAATATGACACTATTCCAAAAGTCGTCGGGCCTACCGACAAACTGGTTCACAAAATTAAGACGTTGTTCTTTATGCCTTGGCTCCAAAAATACCTTCTTTGCTGCCGCATAATTTCGTAACTCTGAACTCTTCACCCGCCGCCTTGCAGACCTCACAGATCCAGGAAACTCCGCTTCGAAACAGGCCGTCACTGCTGTTTCAAAGGGATTCGTTCTAAGATGGTCTAGGAGCTCTAGAACCTCTTGTCTTGCTCTAGAACCTCTTGTCTTGCTTGTGCTTATTTTACGACGCCCTCCGCCGTGGACGTAGCGAACCCTTCCTACTGCATTCCATTTTTGTTTGAGTTTGAATATACAACTCTTACTCACATTTAGCTCATCTGCAACTGCCTCTAATGACCAATCATTGTCAAGCAATGTAACAGCTCGCATTTTTTCAGGTTCAGTTAACCGCGGCATTTTCAAACTTGAAAACTAATAAAGTGGTTTGTAAATTACGGAGTTAATTACTGACATTTGTTTGAAGTTTCAAATAAGTGTCAAAATGAAATATAAAAAGATCACATTAGAATATCAAAAAAAATCGTGCACTTTCAAATGGCCGCCAGCGTACTACCACTTCATCACACATACAACATATAAAAAATCAGAACTACCCCATGTGATGCAAGGGAACATGTACCAATTCCATAGACTACTCTTCGCAGATTCGTATAGTATGCAGCAGCCAGGACTTGAAATCCGAAATAGGTTACGAATGAAGTTTAGGTTCTGACAAGGATCAGATTACTCGTCCAGTATCTAGGAAATTCTGACGTGGAGAAGGTGGGGTAGTAACAATTTTTAAATGTTCAGCTATTATCGGCCTTAAAAAGAATGTTTTCGACCTTGGAAAGGACCGCTCGAGCCGCTGTCTTGAATAATGGCCAGTAGTGTAAAACCAAAAGTTTTATTGTTTCGATGGCTTCATTTGTTGCCCAATATGACTATCCTAGGGGAATTGTGTTTAAGTGGTGGGGGGGGGGTAAAAATGTACCCCCAAAAGGGGTATTTTTGTGATTTTACGATTATATCGTAAATGGAAAATTTTCGTTTTAACTTCTGCTTTTTGGTAATATATAAACTAATCCATCTATCAATAAAGTGGTCCATACAAAACTTATAGAGGAAAAAATTCGGCGTTCGATGAGATCAAAAGTGAATATCGCAGGAGGTTGAGAAGGTTGTGGTAGTTGGTGCAACCATCACCATCAGCAAACATATATTTCTCAAAACGAATTTCTCGAAACCACCTTTTCTCTTCGAGAAATGACCCCTTCAAAAGTATTTGGTCCCAATAGCTTCAAACTGGCAGAGGCCATATTTCTCCACGCCATTAGTGGAGGTGACACAACAACACTCTTCAGGCAGGGTAAGAATAAAGTGATCAAGTTGTTTATCGAAAATAGATGTCTTCTTGAAGAAATCAACCCTCTACGGAGGTAGAGCAAGAGATAAGTTGCGAATCGACCTGGCATTCCTACCACGAACATCCGAAGCAAACCGCCAACATTGCTTGAGAACTTACCTATAAGTACAAATGTGGTTGGGAGACTAGATGGATCCGCTCCTCCGTGGATGGTAGGCTTCAAAGTTTGGGCTCGACCCCATTCCTACCTCCAAGGAACCAGCTCCACAGTCTCTTATCTCCACAATCTTCTGCAAATGAAACAAGGGGTATGCATGTGGTTGCGGGTGTCGGAAGGCTGTGATTAATTGCTCATCGATTTGTGCCAACTGAAAGGGGAACTCCTGCACTTCCTCCAACCAGATGCTGACGAAGACCTAGACTGCATATATGGGGCGACTAAAAATTACAGACTTTCAGGAGCCGAATAGCCCAACGAGATTCAAACGTCGACGTCTGTGAAATTTATGTACCTACCTATTTTTTGCCCTTTTCGTCTTCATATCTTTGACTAAAATTTTTGTTATTATGAAATATAATCATCACTAATTGATGCGTCTGGTCTCATCCAATATAGAATTTAATAGCCTATAACTTTTAATAGGACAATGTCTTTTACGAGATATAACCGTAAAACCGCAAAAATGTCCCTTTTGGAGGTATATTTAAAAAAAAATTAAAACGATAAAAATTTGAGCCGTTGAGAAATATCATCCTCTTTCGAGAGATTGCCTTTTCTCTAGATTTTCTTTGGCTTTATGGAAAGTGGTCGCAGTTTGAACTTGGGATGGAATAGTTTTATGGAACAAGCCACGGCTGACAAACCTTTCGCGAATTAGATATAATTTATAGGTACTTATCACTTCTGCTGGCTGTCGAAAAATGTAAGATGTCGAACCACAAAACCTGCTTTGTCACCTTTGATGAGCCGCTTTATGCAAAAATTGCAAAAACTCAAGAAATCGTCGCGGATAATACTAAATTCACAAATGTCATCGTGGGACTTGGAGGATTTCACCTACTCATGTATTTCATGGACTTGTACATAATTGCCGGAAGCTGTTTAAATAATTCTTCTCTGCTAATTACGCTGAGAATCGTGTAGAGAAAATGCTAGCTGATTACGCATAGGGTCGTGCAATTCGTGCACACATGTTATGTCATCTTGCTTCGGCACACGTGATTCTGGAATCCCTTGCCTTTACAGACAACGATCGTGCTGTGATCGAACAACTGATTGGGTATTTGATTAAATCGACGATTTTCTGATTTTCTATTATCTGCCGGCCCCATTCGTCACAGCGTTCCTCAGGTGCTTTTAAAAACTCGTATCTTTCACTCCTAATAAATCCATCCTATAAACGATATCACGCAGCGATAACTTTTCTTTTTTTTTGTTTATTTAAAAATGCAACTGTAATTTCTTCAGCACACAGAAAACATTGAGTTTTAAAATTAATAGTCGGATAATAGATCGACGTGATGTCGACTAATCTGGAATCTGGAATTTGTCCGGAGTGCGGATCAGAGATCCGCTGCACTTAGGCCCCATTAGGCCCCTTGTGCTTCCTCCGTGAGGGAAATGTCTCCCTAGGCCATCGACCAGCCCAATGTTGTACAAAGGGTGATGATGTTGCCCAGGGGCATTTCCCTCAAATTGGCCATAGAAGGCCAACGTTTTCCCAATATGGATTCTCTGGTCGATGATACGGCGGGACATTCGCAAAGTACATGCTCGATCGTTTCATCTTCTTGTTCACATCCTTTGCAGATGGGGGTGTCACTTTGTCTCATGTTATAGAGGTGTTTCTTTACCCGGCAGTGTCCGGTTAGGATTCCTGTAACAAATCGCAGTTTACCCTTGAACATTGCCAGATAGTTCCTCGCCGTCTCTTTGCTGGGATATCTCAAAATATTTCTGGCCAGCTGACAGCTACTTGTTTCATCCCATAACGTCTTAAATTTTTTGTGGGTGTTTTCCTTTATTAATTGGAGTTTCGCTGCAACTGGTAGTGTACTTGAAGGACCAGGCCCAAGGATACTTAGGCTGGCTGCCTTCTTGTCAGCTTCTATATTGCCGTTGCATTATGAGTGTCCTTTGACCCAGCACAGGCAGATGTTATTCATCTGACATGCTCTCACAAGTGCTTGGTGACATTCCCATGTTGATCCTTTAGTTATTTTATAATTTTTCAGGGCCAGTAGTGATTGTCTACTATCTGTGCAGATTCTTATTCTCTTGCCCGTTATTTCTCTGCGAGCAATCTCTTGTGCGGCTATGGTTATACCAGCGAGTTCTGTTTGTACTACACTGGAATTTTTATCCATAGTCGAGTTGCATCGGAGTCGCAGATTCCTGGAATAAATACCACAGCCTGTTCCATCCTTTTTCTTTGATCCGTCCGTGAACACATAGTTTACACCTTCAACGCCGGCCTCGTCTTCACCAGTAGTATGTATGGTAAGGTTTATCAAAGACAAGCCGAGGCGGAATACCAGCTGCACATGCCTGTAGAAAGGGTATCTTTCTGACAGCCTCAAACCACAGGCGGCTTCTGGTTTGGCCACAGCTTGCGTTTGGTAGTATGCCAACGGATTTGAGGCGAGTCATGGTAGTCAGAGCCACTTCTTCTAGATGTAGGTCTAGCGGTGGAAGACACAACATTATCTCCATTGCTCTCGTTGGTGTTGTTCGCATGGCTCCGGTTATGCTCAGACAGGCAACTCTTTGTACCTGGCATAGCTTGAGTTTTGCTGTTATTTGTTGACTCTTGGGCCACCAGACAACAGCTCCATAGGCCAACATTGGTCGATGTCGACTAATGAAATATTATCTACTAACTTATATTACGACACCTGCGGTTGTAAGAAAATGAATTTATAACGATACAAATCACTGTATGTATAATCTTACTGTAGTGTGGTAAAATTTTAAATATAAGTATAAATTGTTCTAGCTAAATATACCGTCAAAAATGGAGTTACCTACTGTTTTTTGGCGAAAATCTTTCCGCCGCTGTACTTCGTTGTACATTAGCCTAATAAAATGTAAGGAATTTTGTCTTCTCTAACTTTGTTGAACACATTTTCGTCGCTGGATCTAGCCACTTTTTAGTTACTAGTAACTAAAAAGTCTTTTTGGTGAAACAAGGAGATAAGTCATTATGACTTATCCCGTTTATGCATCAAACGTGTAACAGGGACGAAAAAGTTCCAATAACTTCACTGTTTGTGGATACAGGCAGCATGGTGACGTCATTATTACGTTCTTTTAAGGTGATATTAGGTCTAAGACGTCAAGTGACCAATATGAAGCCGAACATATGACGTCATTTAAATGTCGTCTTTAAAACGTCACTTTTTTCTCGTTATTCAGACATACCTTTTTTATCAATGTTACTAATCTTTAAGACGTCCTGAATTTGACGTCAACTTGACGTCATATTTTAAGCATAAGCCAGACAAAGACGAAAACAATAAAACATAAAATAAAGCTTCTATCTCAACCAGCGCTGCCAGATGTAGTATTATTTTCGAAATTTATGAAAATATGATAAATACTATCTTTTTACGTACTTCTTAACTATGAATTATGTATTATGGAAATTACGTCAAATAAACGTCAGTTAATGACGTCATTTGGCTGTGACTCTTTCTCGTCATTTTGACGTCTCTTTTGTAGTTCTTCTAACGTATTTATGTCCTAAAAACTGTCGAAACAAATACGTCATAATGACGACACCATACTGCCTTTTATCTTGTCCCATTTATGCACCAAACGGAAGGTCATTTATTATAGAAGTTTGTGGAATACATAAGCAGATGTCGCCTTATCCCCTTCCTGCACCACAGTACTCAATTACAAGATAAAAAATTACAGTGTGCGCGTGCTGATCGACCGCAAATAATCATGAATAAAATAATTCTCAAACACCTGCTATTTCGATAATATACCAACTTATCATAAATTCAATTATTTTTCGATATCACGCCATTGTTTATTCGGTAGGTACCTACCTTGAATTATACGAGCAGTCATGATATTTGATTACTGTAACAACGTTCAAGGCCATTTCCAAGTTAACTCTCCTAGCCCTTTTTACTCCAAACGGTTTTCCTACGCCCGCCATCACCAGCATTGACGATAATTATACTCTTACATTTACATTCAACATTAGCATAAACTTGAGGCAAAGTGTGGTAAGGAACTGATTGATACAAGTCACGATTGTTCCTCAACTGAAAAAACATTTCTTATTATGACCCGCATTTGGCTGTAGGTTGGTATTATGATGTAATTATATTTTAGTTAGACGGTTTGAATTATATAAAAAGACAATCACACCATATAACAAAATAGCTAGGGGCGATGTGGGTAATTACTATTGGAGATTACAATAACCTGGCTACTGAACGTAATCGTTGATTGAAGGATATGAATTCTTCAATCAACGACGCAATAGAAAATGTGCCCCATCACAAATGTTTTATCTGATTCCAGTCCCGGCAAAATATTATATCCTAATATAAAGCTCAAATATATTGTAAATAAGTTGAAGTTTATTATATTAGTATAAGTATAAGATCATAAAATATATCATATGAAATGTAAAATTCATTGAGCTAACCAAAGACAGGTAAATGTACGTAGCATACTAGTATAACAGATCACAAAGTGGTAAATGCTACAGCATTGCAATGGTTATTGAAGGTAACCTATATTGAAGAAATCATAATCAATAGATATAAGTATTAATCTACATAGTTGAATTTTAATATAATAATAAAAATGTTCAGCTTCAAGATCATAATCGCTAGTTAATCAGAGAAACATTCATAAATTAAATATGTTATATAAAGGGTCGGCCAATAAGCGCGCTCGATCTTTAAAATGAAATAAAGCAAGTTGTGTGAGAGGTATAAATGAAATTTATTTTTGTTTGAAAGAGTATTCGAAGGCATTATGTATGGAAAATAATATCGGTCAAATGTCCACCTCGGCTTCGCTGGGTGGCGCGCATACGAGAAGTCCAATTTTCAATGACTCTGGCGCACAAATCAGGCTGTATTTCATCGATGGCGTGGCGTATGTTGACTTTGAGGGCATCAGTGTTTTGTGGTTGGTTTGCGTAGACCTGTGATTTAAGAAAACCCCACAAGAAATAGTCTAGTGGGGTTAAATCGCACGATCTCGGTGGCCAGTTGATGTCGCCTCCGCGCGAGATAACCATTCCTCCGAAGCGCTCGTGCAGAAGATCCATTGTGGCGCGCGCTGTGTGGCTCGTAGCGCCGTCCTGCTGAAACCACATATCCTCGACATCCATATTGTCGATTTCATGCCAGAAAAAGTTCGTTATCATGGATCTGTATCGTTCGCCGTTTACCGTGATGGACACACCATCGTCGTTCTCGAAGAAATACGGCCCGATGATGCCTCCGGCCCAAAATCCACACCAAACAGTTACCTTTGCTGGGTGCATTGCGACCTGGTGGACCTCCTGTGGATTGTTCTCGGCCCAATAACGGCAATTCTGCTTGTTGACATTCCCATTTAACCAAAAATGTGCCTCATCGCTGAAGATGATTTTGCGACCAAAATCGGGGTCGACTTCCAACTGCTCTAAAGCCCAATCAGCGAAGATACGGCGCTGTCTATGGTCGTTTATTTTGAGCTCTTGTGTCAGCTGGATCTTGTACGGATGCATGCCCAAATCCAGATGCAAGATTCGGCGAAGTGATGTTTCCGAAAGGCGGAGTTCCTGTGCGCGACGTGAAATTGACTGTCGCGGATTTTCACGCACACTATCGCGCACAGCGGCGACATTCTGGGCAGATCGGACGTTTCGACGACGCGTCGGTGTTGGCTGATTGTTCACCGAACCGGTTGCCTCGAATTTGTTAATCAAACGACGGATAGTCGACTCAGCAGGACGATCAATTGCACCGTAAAATTGGCGGAGCGCGCGGAACGTTGCTCGAACCGATGAATGATTTTCGTAATAAGTTTTAACGATTTGCACATGTTGCTCGCGGCTGAATTGGTTCATGGTGATTTGTGAAGATACACTGAATAATAACAACTACGTTTGCCAACTCTACCACAAACAACATGGCCGCCATGAGCTGTCAAAGATCGAGCGTCCCTATTGGCGGACCCTTTATTAATCGAAATCTTTTCAATTTAGGGTGTATATATTAGATAAATATAAAATGTTATGATATTATATTAGAAATATAATATCAAATTAAGAAATTCACAAAAAATGGTCATTGGTTAAAAAATTGTTAACAGCACCTGTCATTGGTTAAAAAATTGTTAACAGCGAAAAAAAATGTAACCGGAAATGACTTACTCATCAAATTCCTTAGATACAGAAAACAAAGCCAAATTTAGTTGTTAATAGACCATCAAGGGGAAAGAAAGCCCTTTTCACAACTCCAGAGTAAACAATAAACTGACCCCTTGTAAATTATATATATATATTTCTATTTAAATTGCGCTAATCCAGCCAAGGAGGCTTTATTTAGTTATTTCTTCGAGTGCCTGTGTTTATGAAAATCAAATTCAGTGCACTTTAAGTAATATTGTGATCCAAAATTGATACATCTTGTATTCACTAACAACAGACCACACCATTATAGCAGTCGGACGTGACAAAATTCAACGTAACAAAATACGTAACTGTAACAATAAAACAATATATATATATATATATATATATATATATATATATATATATATATATATATATATATATATATATATATATATATATATATATATATATATATATATATATATATATATATATATATATATATATATATATATATATATATATATATATATATATATATATATATATATATATATATATTAAATCCTTCTCTCTTTTATGGGCGCCAGTTCTATGTACACTAATTTTTATTTTAATTGTGACGAATCACGTTAGTCATGAGCACTTAGACATGAGAGTCTTAGACTCCCTCCAATTAGGTCTATTATAATAAAATTTCTTTAAAATATTATTTGTAAGATGAAGTTACTGACTCAAAATAATGAATTTTATAGTATACAAAATTTTATTAAATTAATTAAATTTTAGTGATGCTCAAATTGTATTAGTTTTAAATTATTTCCTGAAATTTTCAAAAACAAGAAAGAAGAAGTTGATTGCATATGACTCTGTTTATTGACAGATATGGTTAATAAAAATAAACAAAATCTTAAAATCCTATTCCTATCCAGCGACAAAACCTACGTAACTTAAATCTATTACATGGGACCAAGTCCTCTGATACAATATTCCTTAATACTAGCAAATTTTGATTTTTTATTGCCTTGAAAAATATATTTATCTTTTTATCACCACGCACCAAACTTATCACCTTTTTGGTTTCACTGGTGCACGAACTAACAAATGCCGCTGAGCTCTGGTGGTGGTGTCATCTAGCGGGATGTCGCTGCACTGCTTCTGGAATGCTGACTGCCTTTGTTGGATCTCGCCTTGGGATTAATTTACTCTCAAATTTATTACGTACTGCTACTGTAGTTTTTAATATTCTATTACGTTAATTACTGTGAACGATTGCTTCCTTTTCTTGTTTGTTATTGATCGCAAATTTCGTCTATTAGGCTGGGACGCTACCAAGCCTTTCACTATTTACATGTAAAAACGACGAAAACACTTATTTATGCAGTTCTTTCTTCTTCTAGGCCATTTACACTGGTATTATTTCTTGTTTAGCACAAATTTACGAGTATTACTTTAAACTTACAATTATTTTCTCATAAATTTTCTTTAGATTCATGAGCGTGGCTGTTACTTCTTCGGACGCCTAGCTAGACTCTCAATAATGTTTGTAGTTTCTACGGATGTACCGTAATAAAAAACAAATGCGACTTCCTGATAACCTACTTCTTTCCTTGTTATGTTATTTTGATCTGGCCAATCAGATTGATTCATTGAATTTAATTTATTTAATTTCACTTAAAACTATTACACTTTGATTATCGTATATAATTTTGAATTCTAAATACTATCATACAGTTAAATTCACTATCTGTCGTGTAACTTCACTTTCTGTGTGACGCGTTGCCTCGGCATTTTGATCCTAGCTAAAGCTCTCGAACCCACTATTTACACTGATGCTTTTGCATTAATCCCTCAATTTAAACACAGTTTATTAGTGATTGATATTTTATAATTATTGTTATGACTTGTCTATTGTAATTTCACTTGAAACAGATTTTTGTGGCGATTAATTATTTAGTTATAACAATATTACGTTTTGACCAATGATGCGCGTATCTGATTGGCGTTCCGCTATACTCTGTTCGTTGGTCATAGGCACGTGTTTGCTTGCGCTTATACTATAGTATGTCCCTTAGTTGTAGGCTACTCAATTTAATTTAATTTTAATTTGTTGTATTTATTGAATTTGATAGCCGACTTAAATTCTGTATTTTCCGATTTTAAATCATAAATAAACGATTCTTGTAACAATTTGAATAAACCTTGTAAGTTAATAATTTTAAATCACCTTTAATATAATTAAATAAATATAAAAGCCGTCAGCTTGAAATAAAACTTAAAATCATTCAGAAATAATAACATTCATAAACAATAATATAGTAAGTATAAGTAAATCAGATATACATATAAAAAAATAGGTAATTATTGTAACATAATGTATTATTTGTAATCTTAATTCCCTTGTTTAGTAATTATTATTGACCGAATGTAGGTATACACATTTTTTTCTATGTACCTTATTACAATGTGTCATTTTTGTGAACATTTAGGTATTCCATGCTCATTCATACTTCTTGTAGTTTACTTTCTTTGGACATAATTTAATACCGGTTATTTCGTGATAAAATTTCAACCTTATCCGGTCGTTGGTGGATTGCATGTCATGCACTGTGAGGCAAACAAAGGAGATTTCCCATATAAATTGAAAGCATAATTTTGTATATGTAATGTATAGAGGAGGTAGTACAACTTACCCTCCGGGGTGTGTACTGGGCTGACGTTTGGTTATATAATTGTAGCTAGGTGTGGCCCTGTCTAGTGCCGTTGGTCTATTTAGAAAACGAATCGTCTTTGCATGTCCATGTCAAACATGACACCTTTGACCACTGTGGGCAGACATCCATTCTAATGAATGCATCAGGTATCTTCCCAATAATTAAAACATATTTTGTTGTGCTATTATTATTTCTTGGAGACAAATTACTTGAGACTCTGAATGTGATCAATGGAGATAAATTACTGGGAATAATTGTTTTTGTCACCATAATAAATATTTGTCATCGAACGAAATCCTCTGATTATAAAATTCAATCCCAGAAATTATTTTTTAAATCAGATTAGTAAGTGTCAAAATATATGTATACAAATTAGTACATTTTATATCCAAAATAAAGGAATAATCATCGTATCTTATGTCCAGTTAACCTATTTTCGGATTAATGCTATACTTTAAAATGTTCGTAGTATGTTTCAGAATCCCATCATACTTTTTCCTATTTTTTTTTTTCTATTTTTTGTAGAGTTCGTATTCTTAAATATAATTAAAATAATGACTGATAAAACCACACCCTATATTAAGTAGGCTGTTTCTATTAAGGTTGGCATTTTGTAGAATGGGAGGCAAATAGATGCATTTATTTTGGGTAACAATAAATACACTGCTGGCCAATAGGTTGGAATAATTCAAATTTTTAGGGTAAGTTTCGATACATATATCTTCTGAACGATATGGAATATCAAAATACGGATTTCAGGACGTTTTTGGAAATTTCATCGACAAAAACTGGTCTGAATATCAATTTTCCATTATGCTCAAAAAAGGAATATACGGGGGTGTAAACTAAACCCCTAAAAAAATCAAAATTTCATTCTTACCGAGAATTTAGGAAAACCAAAATCGAGTTAAATTTTTTATACCGGGGTAATCTATGGACCAATTCGAAAAAACAAATTTGGCCGATTTTTGATATCTCGCTTATTTTTGAATATACGGCGTTTTTATTGAAATTAGGACAATTTTTTGGAAATGTATCTCTTACTTTTTAAAAACAAAGTAAGTAATGGATTTTTTTCTTATTTTCAAGTAAGCTTACATGCCTCTAGCTGCCTCAGTAGCTAGAATTGACATTTCTTATACAGGGTGCCTGCGAAAACATTTAATAAGCATGTGTCACGAAAAATCTGTATATTTAAATAAACTGTGTGCAGAACCCTGTATGATTAAAATGAACGATAATTTTAAAATTTTAAAACTGTGAAGGGAAACCTTAGAAAAATATCTCGAAACGGTTTTTTATTTTTCTTGATCGGATGAGTATTATCATAATTTACAGTTTCGTTGTAATTACACGGTAAATCCCTATATAAAACATTTAAAAAACTTACGGTAGTAACGATTAGCTGGTGGGCTAAGTATTGTTATATTGGTGGGCTAAGTATTCGAGATATTTAAAAAACCACAACTTTGATTTGCGGTTTCCTAATTTTATTATTTATTTACATAATTTCTCCGAGTAAACAATGGCTTACTTACCAGCTTTAGTTTTCCAATTTGAATTTCAAATTTCAGCGAAGCGTTTTGAAATATGAATATAAGGGAGTATTGTAAACAAATACCGGAGATTATATTTGACATACCATTTCAAAATATAACTTGATAACTCGTAAGTGCTGTCGACTTTAGTACTCGTAATTGTTTTTTTATGGTTTCATTATATTTAACATTTTTAATGATCGCATTACTAATTGTACTATTACTATTAGTATACGTAAAGTAGATGTAAATCATGGGGTTTTGGTAAAATCCTCGGTAAAATCATAACACAAAGGCTTCTAATCCCGCTAATAATGTTCCTGTGCCGCTAAGATGGCCTCCAGTGTCTGGAGTTGAGTTTGCGCAGTTGACGCAGGAAGAAGGAAGTAAAAGAGAATATAAATTTCCATTTTTTTATAAAACCAATTGTGATTTTTTTTATGCTACGCCACTGAGTTCATAGAAGTGAGTACTGTCCAGAATCCAAAGACACTTTATTAACTTCCAAACACAACAAGGCACAACTGTTTACAATGATAAATTACTAACTTACTAATTACTAACACTTTTAATTACTTATTACTTGGTCTTGTTTCTAAGAGCGTTTAAACTAGACTGACTAATGTCGCGATCGGTTGGCCCTTATATTATACTATTTTCAATGTTCTGGAAAATTCTAGAAGCTTCTCGATTATTCCATACCATTCTAGATTGTTCTCACTTGTTCCATCCCATTCTAGTTTATATACAAGGCATCTCGAAGGGTTCTACGGGGGGTAGTCCACATGTTCATATACCGCAACTACTCGTATTCTAAATGGGGCCAGGGGTGTATCTCGGTTATAAGTCCTAGAGGGTTGAGACTTCGCCCTTGGGGGGTTGTATCTGGCACCCCCAGATGCGATGTTGCCACATCGTCGGGTGCGGTGTTGCCAGATTGTGCAGTTTTCCCTAGATCTAGGGATTTGTCAATATATCGTGCACAATCGCTTTTGACAATTCCGTAACAGTACCATAAAGAATTAAACACCTACTATTTAACACAGATACCAATGCATGTCACTAGCGAAAAGTGAACGTAACAAAAAGAGAATTATGACTTTAATCTTTCTAACTCGGTAGGAAAGGAATTCGTTATTTTTTATTCCTTATTGTTTCTTTCACAGCCATTTCAGGTCTCTTAACATACCCCCGTAACGCCTTTGTTGTATATCTAAAGAAAATAGTAATTTTGTCCTATCATCAACCCCATCCCGGGACACACCGTACATACAAAAAACACAATAAAGGGCATGTTGTTTAATATCCGGTAGTAGATCCATTTAATCTATATATTACCGCACAACAATAACGGAAATTGATACTGAAATATTAGAAGGCCAGGAAACCAGATAGGTCTCCACCATGTATTATTATATATATATATATATATATATATATATATATATATATATCGTTTTTATTCTTTCTTTCGAACAGGTATTAATTACCACAAGGCACTGCAAAGGAAACGCCCGGATAATAAAAACATGATCCGTATAAATGAAATTTTATAAATAATTTATAAAAATAAAGAAATGCTGGATTGTGTCTTCGAGAGCAATAACTATAATATCCGCAAGCTAAGTACCATATAAAATTTTATCGTGTGGCCTTTTTACGATTATAAGTACGACGAGAACGTGCCGCAGACAAAGGGCTGGCTGGTTGAGGTGTCGTATTCTATTGTTCTTTCCATTGTGTCGTGTCTACCAAAATTTTGTTCACATTATTTAGAACAACATCAATGTGTTTCAAGTATCTTGTTCTATATAATTTTCTAAATATAGTCCGAGCATCTTAAAATCGATATCCTGTTTTTATATTTTTTAAATATCGAGAATAATGGTACTTAAGTACTATGTAGATATTATAGGTAGGTATATCAGGTCATCATAAAGCAAGGGATATATTTCGGCTTATTATAGGTATATTGTTTTAACAAATTAAGCTAATAATAAAAAATAGCGAAGAGAAATTTAATTGTTCAAACTATCATAATCAATAGATATAAGTATTAAACTAGTTGAATTTAAATATAATAATAAAAATGTTAGGCTTCGAGATTATAATGGATAGCCAATCAGAGAAAAGTTCATATTTTAAATAGTTTATTAAAACATATACATCAAAATCTTTTTAATTTAAGATATGTATTTAAGGGGTGTATATAAGATATATATATATATATATATATATATATATATATATATATATATATATATATATATATATATATATATATATATATATATATATATATATATATATATATATATATATATATATATATATATATATATATATATATATATATATATATATATATATATATATATATATATATATATATATATATATATATATATATATATATATATATATATATATATATATATATATATATATATATATATATATATATATATATATATATATATATATATATATATATATATATATATATATATATATATATATATATATATATATATATATATATATATATATGTATATATATATATATTTACATATATATATATATATATATATATATATATATATATATATATATATATATATATATATATATATATATATATATATTGTGAAAAGTAATCTTGGGTTTGTAGCATTTCATTACATAGAGAAATAAGCAAATAGACGAATAATAAGGAAGATACACTTGCCAGTCCTATATCTGGACATACATACGGAAACGAACCACTTAGAAGTTGTACAAGTTCTTTCACCTTCATTGAGGATCTTCAGACCGGTGTACGAACTATTTCATTGATCATTTATACTTGAATTTAAAATATTTATACTCCTTTGTACAACTTCTAAGCGGTTCGTTTCCGTGTGTATGTCCAGATGTAGGACTGGTACTATTATTCGTCTATTTGCTTATTTCTCTATGTAATGAAATGCTACAAACCCAAGATTACTTTTCACAAAACAAATATGAATAGAAAAGAACCTCAAAGCTAATACTGTTTATGGGTTAAATATTGTTAATATCGAAAAACGAAATGTAACAGGATATGATTTACTTACATAATACATAATACATAATTCGTTAGATACCTAAAACAATTCCAATGTTAGTTATTATACCGTTGTAGAGGCAAATACACGCTTCTGTGTAAAATCCAGTATAATAATTCAGAGAAGTGTTAAATTATACATAAAGTAATAACCAATGAGTGGAGCCAAAGCGCGTAAATTTGTGGACTCTATAGTATAAACAATTCATTAATTTTAAGTTCTTGGTTGTAAATAAGTTGTAAATAGGCAATCAAGGGGAAAGTACGCACTTTTCACAACTCAGTGTAAACAATACACAAAACCCCTTCTAAACTATATAATTTCTATTTAAATGGTGATAGTCCGACTAAGAAGGCTTTTTATATAGTTATTTCTTCGATATCCAGTGTTTTAAAAAATGAAATTCAGTTCACTTTAGCTAATATTGTGAAAAAGTGATACATCTTGTATTCTCGAATCAAGTCTAAGAATACAAGTAATAAGGATCGTAAGGACACACGTAATAAGGATAATGAAGATCAAATCGTAAATATTAACGATTATTGTTACAAATTTTGAAAACATTGTAAATGAACAATTTTAAACATATTTCGTATAATTAAACAAATATAAAAGCCATCAGCTTAAAATAATTTCAAAGTAAATATAAATCAATTATAAGATCATAAATGTAGCTTCGTTTGAACCTCACCTTGAGAGTTGAGGTAGTAAAGTCTCACATGTTCATTTAAATTCATATATAATTCAAAAATATAAATTATCTCTATCATACTCTCTATCTCTTTATCTCAAGTGGTACTACTATATTACATTCAACAATATATTCAAACAGATAAAAGAAATACCATAAGAGGAAGGATTCCCTTTATAAGGAAAATAATATAACACTATTGGCGCCAACGTGGGGCTCTATAAAAGAAGCGAATAAAGAAGTATAAATTGGGCCTAAGAAGTGGGAATACAATTGAAAGAAAAGATTAAGACGATACTAGCACATAAGGAGGAGAAGAAAACTTACCTGGAGCAAGCGTAAGCGAACACAAGTGAATCCAACAGAGATTAACAACATAATGTTAGTGTTCCAAGAAATGGAAACAAAGAGGGAATAACAAAGATAAAAAGACATCAGACAAAGAGAACAGGAGAGACAAGAAAAAGTAAGATAAAGAGAACAGCAAAGACAAGAATAAAATAAACAAGGGAACATCAAAGAAGATATGGATATAATACAAAGAAAGGAAGAGCAGGAAGAACTATGCAGACAAAAATAATCTAAAAGACGACAGAGTAGAGAAAGGTAACAACAAACAAAAGAAGAGCGAGAAGAATTAAGAAGACAAGTAGAATTACAAGAACAACAGAACAAAGAGACACATAATTAAAAGAAGTCATAAAGCAAAACACATACCCACACCCACGACCTATTCCTATTCCTCCACACTATTCCACCCGCCTGGAGCAAAACAAAAGGGTCAAATCGGTGTTGTCTGGTGATTATGGAATATGTCCGCCATTACCGATCCAAATGTCAAATTGACCTTTTAAATGTTCCGAAATATCAAAAGCACCGTGTAGGGCGCTCCGTCCTGCGAAATTGTTAGATATCGTTTCTCAGCAGAGCACCACCACCGGTTTGTGGGTTTACAAAATATATGGAGCTTCGAATTATTTTTTATTTGAACAACTTTTGGCTGTCTTTGATTTTTTGCTGCTGTGGGAAACAACGATTCATCTGGCCATGTTATACGTGTATGTTTAAAAACTTACGCTTTTCATCCAGTCTTTGGAAATATGCACTCCACAAGGCAAATTAAATAGTTAGTTACAAAAATTTCACACGTAAATTAATATGTACTTATTGGTAATATTAATTATTATTGTAATTATGAAACGTTTATATTGTTTATTTATTTCAATCATCACGAAATTTATAAAAATTTAAATTGAGCCAAAATATCTTATATAAAAAAACACATATCTTAATTACACAGAAGGGGGCCGCAAAATGTAATTTCGCCCAGGGAGAAAAATAGCTACAGCTTTTGTTGAAAAGTTTGTTGTAGTGTGCCACAAACAAACTAAAACTCTAGCACGTTGACCCTAGATAACAATTTAAATTTAACCCAATTAAGCTTCTGTACGCTGCATAAGTAAGACGTAAGACACATGGCCGAGCTCCCGAATTTTATATGAGTAAATATGTAGTAGGTAATAATCAATAACTCGAAATTGACTACTACGAAATTGAGCAAATCAAGTACTTGTGCAAATTGTCGCTCTCGATTGGTTCACGAGTTAGTTTCCATCATACTCGTAAATCATAAATGAGCCTAATGACTCATAAACTCAATAAATTTGTTTATATTTATTGACAGATTTTAAATTAGTCTATATAAACTAATATAGTTGTGTAATAAAAAAACAGCCGGTTATGTCCAAGGTTACGCAACTTAATTGATATGTTTATCTAGTGATCCGTGTCAAATTATCTCGCCATATTTATAAGGAATGTTTAGTACAGTAATTTGTTGTAAAATTCTTAACAAACAAATTAAATAATGTTCTATACATATACCATCATTACTCGTAGAAGTTTATAAAATTTCAAAAATTCGCACCTTCAACAAATGCTAATATCTTTGACATATTAACATTTGCATTTCTGATTGACTATTGTTTATCCCACACAAAAAATTCTAGTCCATATTTGTGCTTCCATAGCAAATATCGTGGTGGAAAGCTGTAATACAGAAACCATAATACAGAAACAGAAACCATGCCATGTCTGAAAAACATATATAACAAGTGGACCCCGTCATGTAAAAGGGAAATAAGCAGCAACATTGATGTTTTTATTTGTTTTTCGTACCATAATCATTTTTTTCACTTTTATGGTTTAGTCGCTATAACTTTTTATAGCGCGCGGAATTTAAAAATTCCGGTAATTTTAAAATTTTCCACGATCTTTTTTCTCGCTCTGTATAATACAGATGCACTTTATTTCTTGAAAAACGTAAAGTCGAAGAAACACTGTTTCAATGGCTGGGCAGTTTATCCAAATCGGTTGAGTATTTTTTGCAGAACATCAATTTGACAATGGAAGAAAAGAATCGATATGCCACTTTTGACCAGTTAATTAATTTTTGCAATTTTTAAATAAACTTCTAGAAAACTATATCTGTAGTTATTAGTAATAATAACACTTCCAGGAATTATTTTGTCAAATTATATAGGACAAATGAATGCACCTAAAGTATAAATAAATACTGCTTTGTTTCTGGATGGCGATTTAACGGCCGCTTGATATCAGCCGGAGTTACCAGAATTTTTCAATTCCACGAGTTATAAAAAAATCAGCACCTAAAAGTGACAATAACGATTATAACGAAACCATAACGGGCCTTTTGTCTACATTTTATTCGCTGCATGTCATATGAAATTCGAAAAACAAAAAAGTGTTTCGATTGGTGAAAATTTGCCTGCGTAATTTCTGAACTGCTAAAGTTATCGATGTTTTAAGAATATTTAAAAAAAAATACAACAATTTTATACTTCGAAAAAAGCGCCAAAGTGGGTGTTTTCTGGGAGTCATTAGAAAGGCATTAGAAGGAATATTTTTTCTGTTATTTTATTTCAAGATGTCAGAGTTTATAAATCCGAGTTTTAACTCCCAATGATATAACTCAAAAAAAAATTAAATTGCAAGTATAAAAACGGAAAATTCCTCGATATTACTCTTATTTTTTATTTTTGTCATAATTTTTAAATAAAATTTTAAAAAATCCGAGTTTAACTCGAAATTTTGAAAGTTTGAGATAACTCCAAAAAAAATAAATTCCGATTTATAATAACGCAACATTTTAAAATCCAAGATTTTATTCTTATTTTTTATTTTTATCTTGGAATTAAAAAATCCGAGTTATGTCGGAATTTTAATCAAAATCCCTAGTTATAACTCGGAATATTAAAATTCTGCATTATAACTCAGAATTTTAAAATTCTAATGTCGGAATTTTTTAATGAAATTTAAAAAATATTCTCAAAATATCTCAAAAAAATATTATAATAGGTAACCCAAGTTATAATAGGTAACCCAAAATTGTAAAATTCCAAGATTTTCTTTTTTCATTTTTTATTTATATTATATTTTATTTATTTTTTATTTTTATAACTTGGATTTAAAAAAATCCGAATTTTGACGCAATTTTAATTAAAAATTCCGTGTTATGTCAGAATTGAAAATTTTAATTTTCAAATTTTAAAATTCTGCGTGAAAAGTCGAAATTTAAAAATTCCAAATTCGAATTTTGAAATAAAAATTTAATATTCTGCATTATGACTCGAAATTTTAAAATTCCGAGATATAACCAAAAAATTTTATGTAAAATTCAGTCATAGCTTTAAAATTCCGATGTAAATCTTCGTTATTGTAACTCAGATTTAAGAAAATCCGAGTTATAAGAAGGATTTTTAATAATGTCTAACCTAACTCGGAATTTTACATAAAATTTGTGAGGTACCTCGGAATTTTAAAATTCCGAGTTATAACTCGGAATTTTAAAATTCTGCGTGATAAATCGAAATTTAAAAATTCTAAATCCGAATTTTGCAATAAAAATTTAATAGTCTGCATTATGACTCGGATTTTTAAAATTCCGAGTTTGATGTAAAATTCAGTTAACGGAATTTTGAAATAAAATTCCGACAAAAATAGGATTTTTAAAATTTCGTATTCTCGTATAATTAGAAATAAATAGAGGTACGTCCATTTAACAAAATCTGAAAATGTTCCTTGTTATTATTGTTAGTTATTTGATAGTCATGGATAAAGTATAGTATTCTACTCGCATATAACAGGTTATTATTCACTTGGGCGAACTTCGCGTCCGTGAATAATATCCATTGTTAGATGTTCCTTGAATAATGTACTTATTATTTCATTTGTTATAAGCTTCATAATTAGAGTATATTTTTCTTCTTAACGGTAATATCCCTGGTAATATGTAGTGTTTGTACAAAATTGAGATTTTTTTAAATTCATTAACATTATTTTTATTTTTTTTCCTATCTGTAAAAGATTTATATAAAAAAATTTTAAAATCAACCGCCATTTTTTAATTTGGCGGGCGTATCTAGTACGGCTTCGATTTTATACAACTTGTAGTACCTATAATATTATTCATTAAGTTAAGATGGTACCTGCAACACCAAATTCCGTGCTTGTATTATTTTTTTCCAGGTTCGTTTATTAAGGCTCATTTTTATTGCATTATAAGCAATAATTTTAAAAGGGGCAATAATGTATGCAGTATTGTTGATAAATTTGCTATCGTCCTTGTCGGAGACGCCCACAATAAAAAATAGTCTATTATTGACCTTATCTATTATTTTAACATTATTTTAATGATATTTTAAATACATATTTCGATAAATATGTAAATTGTTATTTGAAATGTTAACATCTCAACGTTTTGTACGCAATATTAATTCAAATAACAACCGATCATTTACAATTTTCGAAAGAACTTGCGTGACTGACGCAATAGAAAATTGCTGCAATATCAAAAACGTTTATTTGGAAATCTCCGTGCATCGCATCCCACTGTGTTTCATTATTTCAATAAAAACCGAGATAAAAACAGTTCGTCAAGGATGAGGACTGAATAGAGACTTGATGAGTAGGAATGCCTATTTTTACAGACAACAAAACATGCGTTATTGATACTAATATGTGTACATGGAACAGATGTTTATGTATCGCCTGTTGCGACGTCTTCTCATGTTTATTACTTTGTTGCAGGCTCATGTGGTATCGGCGTTCGAGCAGAGCCTCACTTCCATGACACAAAGGCTGCAGCACCTGACCGCGACCTCGGAGAAGAAGGTATAGTAAAGACATGATCAGATTTATTGCTCGTATAATAATAATAATAATAATAACAATATTTTTTATTTAGTGCCCCAGATACATTGTAACACTGTATAAGGTTGTGATAAAAAATACTTTTGCTTTTTGTAACATTCAGTTAAAAACACAATATAGCTACTTATACATTGATACACAATCTATACATACATTTATACATACACATATAATATACAGACCTATAAATGTTTATACAGATACCCCAGATACATTGTAACACTGTTTAAGGTTGTCATAAAAAAATACTTACAGCATTTTCTAACATTCAGTTAAAAACACAATATAGCTACTTATACATTGATATACAATCAATACATACATTTATACATATAATATATAATATAGAATAATACACATATAATATAGAAACCTATAAATGTTTATAGGTTTGTATATTATATATGTGTATGTATATTGTATGTGTATACATACATATACCGAGCTGGCAAGTCCACAATTACAGATAGTATTTATAATGCATTAGACGATAATCAAGCTATTTTTAATGAAAGTAAACAGAGAAGCTATATCTCCGCTGATGCCACACTTTTACGTATGTTATTCCCACGCCCTTTCAGATGTTGGCGCATGCATATAAATTAAGCGGTGGGGTGGTGCTTAATATATATACTCCAATTGTATACCCTACGCTTACCAATAGCATGCTGAACTGAATTGAAAACAAAAACGCACCATGACCGCCACCTCCTCCCCACTATTTAACTTTTAGGCGGTCCGCTTGTCCCAGTTAGTCCCAGTAATAAAAATAGATTTTCATATGGAAAAAAATTGTAACATGCTGACTGTTTGCAAGCCCTGAATAATGTCTCAGTTCCCCATCGATATCCTTTCCGCTAGCTGTGTTACGCGAGGTCAAAGGTCGCGACAAACGAGAGCGGCGACATTTATTGAAAAGAATAAAAACAATAAAAGTCGTTTCGTTTCCATGCGATATCATTTGATTTACGTAAATGAATTTACTGCCATTTTACGTAAAATGAATTATCAATTCGAATCCTTAATTGAAACACATACGCTCCCAAAGTTTCGAGACAACTGACCGAAATGTGACAACTGATATTGACTGAGCGTAACAGCAGACTGAGCGTCGGGAACGCCGAGGTCGTCTTTACGGCACCGCGCCGGCGTGCTAAAAGTTAATTAACCGTAATTTCCGTGTCATGAGGGGAGAGCCGAGTTATCGAAAAAAAAATGTCCCGTTTTCCAAGACGGTGGAGAAAGCTGATAGGAATTCTTGGTCGCCAATTTTAAGTTAAGCTTTTCTAGGCCCCCTACACAATATCCAATGATCAGCCTTCTCGGTTCTTTTGAGTTTATTTGTATTTTTTACAGGGTGGGCAACTAAGAATGGAGGCCGGCCATATTTCAGAAACCAGTAATCGCACAAGTTTAGGGGAAAAAATATCTTGAGTAAAGCCACTGAAAAATCGCTGGAAAATATTTTTAATTTTCTTAAATGGCCGCTAGGGGGCGTAACAGCCATGACCAAATATAAAATTAGGTTTTCATCCCTATTTAGCTCAATTATGGAATTGTATGTTTCTTTTACACAGTTAAATAGGGAGATATTGTCTTGATTTTGAAATTGTCAGATCTTGGTGGCGGAATTTGCAAAGTAGGTGTCAAAAATAAGTACCTAAGCTGTGAAAATGAAACAATGAAAAATTAACATTTACAAAAATATTCAGTAGAACCACAAGAATAAATAGTTAGTATATTTTTTCTTGTGATAGTAATGTTCTACCACAAGAATAAATATAATAAACATAATATAAAAATTAGTAATTAATAACAATTATAACAAATCTACTGGTAATAACTAAAACTAAGGTAACAAAAAAAATGTCCAAAAAAGTAAACACAAAAACACTTTCCAACATATTAAAAAAATTATAATGCAATTATAATTAGTGGCGCCCTAGATATGTTTTAAGTGTCGTCCCTCATTTTCGATGCAAGAATTCATTCTCTGACTAGTGGATTGAACAGAGATCTCTAGTTCTGCCATCGAAATACTTTGATTGGCACTTCTTATTCTTTCGATCATGTTGTCTCTTGTAGTGGGTCCGGTGGCAAAAACGAGATCTTTTCCCCCACAAATATGCGCCCTTACAAATAAAATGTAGGCAAGTCAGGTCTGGGGACCTGGTTGGCCAATGAAATAGACTGTCACGTCCTATCCACCTGTCAGGATAATATATTTTTCTCGGTGTGACTCCTACCATCTCTCCGATATACATGAAGTTGCACACTTCCTGTCGTACGTAAACGATGTGCCAGTCGAATAAACATTCTTTCATCGTAATAACGTCTTTCAGGGTACTGCACTGCATCGACTCTGGCAGCAAGAGTTGCATGTCTCATACTTTGTAGTAAATCGCTTACATGTCATATGCTTATTCATTTCTAAGAATCGTTATAATTTTTAGATTTAATTTCAAAACCAAAAATAAATTCAATCAGAAAGGCAAATAGCAACAATGACAAGTTTAATATTATTGACATTCTTCTGTTGTTTCTTCATTGTGTCATTTTCTCAGCTAACTTGTTTTCAAACAGCTATCTTTGCAAAGTCCGTCACCAAAATCTGACAATAATTTCAACTTTGCCAATATCTACTGTTGAAAACAAGTAATTGAGTTGCGGTTTTCACTGACATCTGAAGCTTTTAATTCTCTGTTTACTGTGTCAAAATAAACATACCATTCCATTTGATTTTTGATTTTCTTTAGAAAAAGGGTGATGTTTGTTGATATGACAAATATCTCCCTCTAGCGGCGACCGACGGTAATAATCAAATGAAAACAGCATAAAGCGCTCTCGATAGAGCAGGAAAAGCCCGTTGTAACAATACCAAGAATACTAATGGGTGTAACAGAACATTTAAAAAATAAAATTTGGGCATCTCCTCACCACCTTATTTTTGAAGATACAAAAAAATTTAAAACTACCAGGAATCGAAATTGTCTCAGGATTACAATGCATACACTTTCAATATCACATAATTGAGCGCGAAACGGATAAAAACCTAATTTAAAAAAAAATCCAGCTATTTCAGGGTCTCTTCATTAAGGATTTCCCCCCTCTAAGCTTGTGCGATGATGGGTTACTCAGATATTCCTCTATTCTTAGTTTCCCACCCTTTCGTAATGACTAGAGTGATGCACTCAAAAATTTTCTGGTAATAATTCACTATATTTGAAACTGTCCTTTTGTGTACAAAATAATTTGAACATACTACGTAATAGCAAAGGTAATAGCTTGGATTCTCCATGAAATATCTAGTTCAAAATGCTCAAAACTGATTGACAAGAGTAGTTAGTTATTAAAAAGATTTACCTCTGTTCTAGGAGTCCGAATTGCAGGAGCTGCGGCAAGCAATGGACGCACTACGTGCGCAGTCCATCCAGGCCGGAATCGGCAGCGGTCTAGCTCGCCAGCCGTCCTCCGACAGCGTCTCCAGCCTCTCTTCCGCCTGCAGCCTCGACAAACACGATAAGAAAAAGAAGAAAGGTTGGCTGCGTAGCTCTTTCACCAAAGCATTTTCAAGAAACGCCAAAGTCACCAAAGTACAATGCCAGAGCGAGAGCGAACACGAAAGAACGCATAGCCCACCGCCACCAGCCCCGACGGACGCCGGCCAGGAGGTCGCCGAGCTGCAGAAGCAGCTCAGGGAAAAGGACTTGGTCCTAACGGATATCCGGCTGGAAGCGCTCAGTTCAGCGCATCAGCTGGAGAGCTTGAAGGATACAGTTATGAAAATGAGGGTAAGTGCCTGCAAATCCTGCATCGAGCTTCTAAACTTACGATTTCTATTACAGAGTGAAATGTTAAGTCTGAAGCAAAATAACGAACGTCTGCAACGCATGGTGAGTGGCACCACCAATTTACCTAGCGATCTCACCGATACCAGGAGCACAAATAGTATGGACGCCCTAAGTGACCTAATACCGACGGAAGACCCTACGCCCGAAGTGGAAACGGATGGTAAACGAATAGCCATTTCTGTCTATTTGGGACAACCGCAGAGCTTTGAAAAGTGAGTTTGAGGATTAGATGGTTTTAGAATAATTCAACCCATAATAATTTACCATCGAGTTTCCACCAGTGTACCCAGTGGCCGCTCATGCTGTATATATGTAGGGGTTGCAACATTTATATTTTTTAAATAACAGATTTATTTTTATAGGGGTTGCAACATTTATATTTTTTTATTAACATATTTATTTATTTGAATATTATTGTATTACCATGTAGTGATGATTTTTTGTATTAATAAGAAAAAAAGAAACCTATATTTCTGCAAGTACCTATAGGTATATCTATAAATACGAGTACCATTTGAAATATATTTGAAACGTCACTGATTTTTCATGTTGTCATTTTGGATAATTTTTGACGTCCCCTAACTGTTACTTTTTCTAAATGACTCTTTAGAGCAATGTCCAACTCGGCGCTAAAATTAATCAAACCCACGAAAAACTACCAGATAGACGAGGAAGTCGACTCGTTGTGTCCTCTTAACGCAAGTTCAAAAGCTCCACAATAATTAATTATAATGGTTAACGTTTAAAGTGTATTTGTTATGCTTCACTTTTTCGTTGTGCCATTCAACGTTTTTCATGTGTCTTGTTGACGAAACGTGTTTCTAGTTCGCTCGCATAAACGGTTTAAATCGGAGATACCTATATTTGTCCATGACTCTTCTCCTCCAAATAAGAGGCACGGGAAACAAAGCGCCTTTTTAACACCATAATCACAAATCCACGTATATATATTTCCGAATTAAATATTGTATTAAAAGTTCGTTTTTTACTAGTTAGGATGCATTGTCTTATATTTAAATTCAGAGTGGGTGTCCCAAGTCTTTTTGTACCGTGCTCGCTGTTGTCACCGGTGCACGGTGCATTAGGGTGCCAAAGTAAGGCTACACACGTGCTGGATGGACGTCCGGTACCGGACCAGCGCCGTTTTTCAGCCCTTCATACCTGGCCGTTTTTTTCCCGATCCGGTCGTCCCGCCAGTGCCCAGAAGTCTCTGTAGCAGAGAACAGAGGAATTATGAATAGCGAAAGGAAACGCGTTATTAGTACGATGTGGCTTCTGTACCTGCAGCGTCGTCAGCGACTTCAGAAAAAAGAAAGGCAAAGGCAAAGAGTATATTGGAAGCACCCTGTAGTTCAAAAAGACTTCTTGTGGGGGCATTTTACACTTTATTCCAAGATTTATTAGAACATGAGCAAAAATTCTTCAACTATTTTCGTTTGTCCATCGCTTCTTTTCACACTTTTCAAGCGTCTTGTTCGACATTCTCAAAATCGCAACTCAGGCTGCCCACAGTAGACTGCCGGCACGGCACCTGTGTACACAACAATACAATTCCATATCCTACTACGTGGCACCGGGTGATCTCAGTGAGCATGGCCGGCAACAATCCGAATAGGTTCACCCGGCATGTCTGAAACAGTGCGTACTATCAACATCACCCCCACTACCCGGCGCCGGCCCGGTACCGGACACATCTGTCCGGCACGTGTGTAGCCGTACTAATGCAGCAAGGTTGAGCCTATGACTCTGGGGCGGGATCGTTTATAAACGGGTCCGCCAATAGGGACGCTCGATCTTTGACAGCTCATGGCGGCCATGTTGTTTGTGGTAGAGTTGGCAAACGTAGTTGTTATTATTCAGTGTATCTTCACAAATCACCATGAACCAATTCAGCCGCGAGCAACATGTGCAAATCGTTAAAACTTATTACGAAAATCATTCATCGGTTCGAGCAACGTTCCGCGCGCTCCGCCAATTTTACGGTGCAATTGATCGTCCTGCTGAGTCGACTATCCGTCGTTTGATTAACAAATTCGAGGCAACCGGTTCGGTGAACAATCAGCCAACACCGACGCGTCGTCGAAACGTCCGATCTGCCCAGAATGTCGCCGCTGTGCGCGATAGTGTGCGTGAAAATCCGCGACAGTCAATTTCACGTCGCGCACAGGAACTCCGCCTTTCGGAAACATCACTTCGCCGAATCTTGCATCTGGATTTGGGCATGCATCCGTACAAGATCCAGCTGACACAAGAGCTCAAAATAAACGACCATAGACAGCGCCGTATCTTCGCTGATTGGGCTTTAGAGCAGTTGGAAGTCGACCCCGATTTTGGTCGCAAAATCATCTTCAGCGATGAGGCACATTTTTGGTTAAATGGGAATGTCAACAAGCAGAATTGCCGTTATTGGGCCGAGAACAATCCACAGGAGGTCCA
The DNA here is from genome assembly GCA_964058915.1 of Tetropium fuscum. Lineage (NCBI taxonomy): Eukaryota > Metazoa > Arthropoda > Insecta > Coleoptera > Cerambycidae > Tetropium > Tetropium fuscum. Next base: position 213,409 of record CAXKVY010018459.1, on the reverse strand, counting down.
CCAGGTCGCAATGCACCCAGCAAAGGTAACTGTTTGGTGTGGATTTTGGGCCGGAGGCATCATCGGGCCGTATTTCTTCGAGAACGACGATGGTGTGTCCATCACGGTAAACGGCGAACGATACAGATCCATGATAACGAACTTTTTCTGGCATGAAATCGACAATATGGATGTCGAGGATATGTGGTTTCAGCAGGACGGCGCTACGAGCCACACACCGCGCGCCACAATGGATCTTCTGCACGAGCGCTTCGGAGGAATGGTTATCTCGCGCGGAGGCGACATCAACTGGCCACCGAGATCGTGCGATTTAACCCCACTAGACTATTTCTTGTGGGGTTTTCTTAAATCACAGGTCTACGCAAACCAACCACAAAACACTGATGCCCTCAAAGTCAACATACGCCACGCCATCGATGAAATACAGCCCGATTTGTGCGCCAGAGTCATTGAAAATTGGACTTCTCGTATGCGCGCCACCCAGCGAAGCCGAGGTGGACATTTGACCGATATTATTTTCCATACATAATGCCTTCGAATACTCTTTCAAACAAAAAATAAATTTCATTTATACCTCTCACACAACTTGCTTTATTTCATTTTAAAGATCGAGCGCGCTTATTGGCGGACCCTTTACATCTTATATTGCAGGCATCTGATAGACCAGATACTGTCAGATATGTAGTATAGGTAGGTGGTTGCATTCATGTCGCAACGCACTTGACTAACCAAACCAAACAGCCCTGCCTGATGGTAGCGACGCAGTGCGGTGGCAGAGAGGATCTTCTCTCTGGCAATGTCGGCGCAGAATGGTAGCGACATGGAGCCGTAGGAACGCGATAACCGATACCTTTTATCATTTAGGATGATTAATTAAATAATAAAAAATATTGCCTTGTTATTTCTACTTGTTGTTTTTGAGGGTTGCGCAGACCTGCACAACATGGGTAGAGCCCACCACTGACTGTACCACTGCTTCGCGTTGGGCGCCATATTATGATTATTTTCTTGAAGTTCTACTCATTTATTTAGAAGTTGATTTATTTATTACACCGTTTTTTCTGTTTTGAGACTCCCTCTGTGCGAAAAAGTATTTTTTTGGATGATCACATCTAATAATACGTACATCTTATTAGATAACCAAATAAATACATATTGTAAATACATATTGTATAAATACATACTGTGGTATATGTTACCTTGACTTAGGGTTGGGGTAGATTAAATAACTACACACACTTTTACTTAACCCCTATATATTACAATAGTTACTCATTACTTAGTACACTTGAGCTGCTTGAGCACATGGCACACATGCCCTGTTCGCTGTGTATCCCACACCTAAAACTACTATTTTAGTTGCGCAGTGACATGCGCTATAATTTACCTATATGAACTCAATATTCAATTTAACTAAAGGTACGTTAATACATTACAATTCCTCCCCACTTATTTTACTACAATATTTATTATATATCTAATTACATTTTGATAAAACTATCTATACATTTTATTTTATTTACAATAATTATTTACAATCAAAAAGTCGCTTGAAATCTTTCAGGTCTTTTACGATCTCTTTTTGTTTTTAAAAACGAAGGTGAACTAACCCTGGAACTACCCGGTTGTTCTATGTTTGTTGAAGATACCGAATTAGGTATATCTTCTTGCCCTTCCTTTACTTGTACATTACATATTGTGGTGTCTTCAACATCAGTAAGCAATTCACGACTGTTATGTTGATCAAAAATATCAACGTTACATGCTTTAGGTTTGTAAATCTGATTTTTGTGACGTTTCCAAATAATGTCAGTATTCGGAATCTTAACATCATAACAGTTTTTGCCTAATATTTTTAAAATTATTGCCTGCGTCCAGGTTGGTTTGTAATTTCGAAAATCTCGCACCATGACTTGATCTCCTATTTTGAAATTTCGATATATTTTACCCTTGAAATACGCTTTTTGTTTTTGTTGTACCGCTGCTAATTTATTTTTTATTTCCGAAATTGGTTTATTTTCGCGGATTTTTATGTTACCAGGACGTAATAAATCTAATCGTGTTTTAAGTGGTCTACCTATTAAAAGTCTAGCAGGTGTTTCACCCGTACTACAGTGTTCCATATTTCTATATATTATTAAAAAATTATTTAATGTTCTTTGTGATATATTTTGAGAATTTTGAATATGTGACATAATATTGTAATTATTATTTTCTGCAATATGTTTTAAAATAAATTGTTTTGCCGTTTTGACTGAATTTTCCGCGGCTCCATTAGCTTGTGGAAAATATGGCGGAGACGTGATATGTCGGATTCCATTCATTGTAATGAATTGTTGAAACTCGTTCGAAGTAAATGATCTACCATTATCAGTAGTTATACACTTAGGTAAACCGAACTTCGCAAATAAATCACTCAACATATTTATAACAGTATTAGAGTTAATGTTAGGAACTAAATATATTTCCAGCCATTTAGATAACGAATCTAAAATTACTAAAAACATTTTACCTTGGATCGGTCCCAAGAAATCTAGGTGAAGTCGTTCCCAAACACCTGATGGTATTGGCCATGGTTCTAGAGAACTCTTTGCAGGATTTTGTTTAAATTTTGAACATACAGAACAAGATTGAACTGTCGTTTCAATTTCATTATTTAACGACGGCCACCACACATAAGATCGGGCTAAAGATTTGGTCTTAACTATGCCTAAATGTGAAGAGTGGAGTTCATTTAATATGTTTTGTCTAAATTTTTCTGGAATTAATACTCGGTGACCCCATAATAAAATATCACCTTCAATATTAATTTCACTTTTTCTACTGGCATATGGCTTAATTTCTGGCTCTACTGACATTGGCCAACCATTTCTTACATATTCAAAAATTGTATTTAAATTATTATCATTTTTTATTTCTTCTCTAATCATTTTAATATTTATAGGCAAGGAAGATTCAATTAAATAATTTAGTGAATAATTTATTTCATCCTCTTCAGTCGAATATTCAAGAGGTAATCGTGATAAAAAATCTGCATTATTTTCACTAGATTTTACATAGTAAATATCAAATTCATAACCTGAAAGAAAAAGTGCAATTCTTTGTAATCTATTGGCTGCCATAATTGGGATGCCCTTTTTGGGTCCAAAAATAGCAACTAACGGCTTATGGTCAGTATATAAATCAAATTTATTTTTATATAAATACTGGTGGAATTTGGTTATACCAAACTTCAAACTTGTTGCTTCCTTATCTATTTGTGAATAACGTTTTTCTGCTTCGTTTAGCGTCCGCGATGCAAAAGCTATAGGTTTCTCTACTCCTGAGGGATATATATGTGATAGAATTGCTCCCATTCCATATTCAGAAGCATCTACGGTTAGTTTTAATTTTACATCTGGATTAAAGTGTGCTAAAACTTGCGGTGACACTAAAATTTTTCGAATTCTGTCATACGATTCCTGACAATCGTCTGACCATACCCACGGCGTCTCCTTTTTTATTAATTTATACAACGGATATAAAATCTCGGGTACATTCTTGATAAATCGGTGGTAATAGTTAACCGCGCCTAAAAACGACTTTACTTGTTTAACATTTCTAGGTACAGGTGTCTTTAATATCGCGTCTACCCTTTTTGTCGACTTTTCTAAACCTTTTTTACTTATTATGTGTCCTAAATATTCTATATTATCTTGGAAGAAGGAACATTTTACCTTTTTTACCGTTAATCCTACTTCCTTCAACGCGTTTAAGACTTTTATTAAGTTATTCATGTGTTCGTCATAATTTTTACCCGTAATTAGAATATCATCCAAAAATATGCAAGTATCAGGTATATGACCTAATATCTGTTCTATTACTCTCTGGAATTGACCTGGCCCTGAAGAAATCCCGAAAGGAAGTCTTGTATAACGAAATAGACCCCTATGTGTTGAAATGGTAGTCAACAAGCTTGACTCCTCGTCTAAAAGAAATTGTTGATATGCGCTAGTCAAATCGATTTTTGAAAATTGTACACCATTTCTCATTTTTGTAAATAATTCCTCTATTCTAGGTAGCGGATATCTATCTACATTTATACAAGGATTTAGGGTGATTTTATAATCTCCACATAAACGAATTCCATTATTTCTGAGAATTGGCACAATGGGTGTGCCCCACTCGCTACTATCTACATTAACTAGAACCTTATTTTCAATCAGTCTATCTATTTCTGCGTCAACTTTCTCCTTAATTGCAAATGGTATCGGCCGGGGTTTAAAATATTTAGGAACTGCATTTTCTTTTAACTGGATTTTTAATTCATATTTGTTAAATGTTCCTAGAGTATCGTTAAATACTTCTGGAAACTTGTTTATTAGTATATCAACATCTCTAATATTAGTATTATTTTCTATAAAATTAATTTCTCTGAATTCCAAATTAAATTTAGAAATAAAGTCTCGTCCTAATAATGGCATTTCATTACCATTTCTAATTACATAAAATTTCAACATCTCCGTCCGACCACCATATTTTAATTTTAAATTGATTTTTCCTAACGGCGAAATACTGTTTCCTATATAACTTAGAAATTTGAAATCAGTTTCCGTCAATGGTACATTCCTAAATTTCTCTAACCACACTCGTTCATTGATTACTGATGCTGCGGCACCCGAATCAAGTTCAAATATACATGGCACATTATTTAGCAAAACATTTACTAAAATTGGCTTATTGTTGTGGCAAGTTAAAGAAAATAATTCTAAACAGTTATCTTGTAATTTTTCATCTAAAGTAAAATTTGAGGTAAAATTATCATTTAATATTTCGTCATTATCTGAAAATTCATCATCTATATAATTTAATGAACGCTTTTTATCACAAACTTTACTTAAGTGTCCTTTAATGCCACAAAGGTTACACGAATATTGTTTATACCTACAATGAATAGTTAAATGGCTGCGATCCCCGCACGCTCGACAACACTTATTCACTTTAGTCATACCTCTAACCTCATTTCTCTGCTGCTGTGAAGAAGAAGAAAACCTGGAGGACGTGGACTGTCCTGGTCCCGCTGCTCTCTGGTTACCGCGTGACCTAAACGGTGGTTGTCTCCCTCCGCCTGCGCCTGTCGATGTCGCTGCTGGCTGCCGTTGATGCCCCACAGGTGGACCTGTTCCATACTGTCTCCTCTGTTTGTGCATATAATTCATCTCCGCTTCTTGCTTTATTGTCACATTATTTCGGTTTATACCAAATCCCATTTGTGCACTTTCCGTGTTGATGGCGATTTCTAATGCCCTTGGCAATGTCAATTTTTCATCCTCGGCGAATAACTTATCTCTCACTTTTCCTGCTTCGAGGCCCATTATAAATTTATCACGTAAACATGTGTCCAAAAAAGTTCCGAACTTGCAGTACGTACTTAACCTTTTTATACGAGCCAGATACTCTTGGTAACTTTCTGTTCGCGTTTTTTGTGCTTCATAAAATTTGTACCGTTCCGCAAAAACTATACGTGCTGGCATGAAATGTTTATCCAACTGTTCAATAATGTCTTTAAATGTACAATCCTCGGGATCTTTCGGAACGACAAGATTTTGTAATAATCTATATGCGTCTTCTGATAAGGCATTTAACAGAACTGCTCGCTTGATTGCGTCGTCTACTATTTTGTTTATTATATAAAACTGATCAAGTCTTTTATAATATATAGTCCAGTCTTGATTGAACGGATTAAACTCACTTACCACGCCGATATTGCTCTTTTCCGCCATAGTTGCCCTGCTTCGTTACTCACTTTCGCGGCAAATCACTATTATTCATCACTGTATCCTTGTATCCTCGTCGCCACTGTGGTATATGTTACCTTGACTTAGGGTTGGGGTAGATTAAATAACTACACACACTTTTACTTAACCCCTATATATTACAATAGTTACTCATTACTTAGTACACTTGAGCTGCTTGAGCACATGGCACACATGCCCTGTTCGCTGTGTATCCCACACCTAAAACTACTATTTTAGTTGCGCAGTGACATGCGCTATAATTTACCTATATGAACTCAATATTCAATTTAACTAAAGGTACGTTAATACATTACAGTGTGTATACTTATGTCGAAATGAAATGGATCTCATCATAAAAACACTGGTAACTGAGTAGGTAATACCTACTTATATCTACCATAACAGGTTCATTTAATTACTCATAAATCATAATTTTTGGAGGCCGGCAAAGCTGTAGTTACGCCGCTGGTTCAATGTTGTATTATAAATAATAATTATTTGTAAACAAAGAGGTTTATATTAAAAAAATTATGAAATAGACACCTAATAATATTTTCAGATGATGAGAAGTTGTAGATACGGATTATATAAGTATTCCAATTTTTTTTTAGATATTACGTTGAACATTATGGGTATGATGGCATAGGAGACAATGCCAATACAGAAATTTCCATAGCGCATACGAATATAGGAGCATCTACATCATGGGCGCAACTTGATAATGCTGTAAGAAGGGCCTTCAAGCAGTATGTAGCACGACTGGACCCTGGAGGAGGCCTAGGACTAGGTAATTAACCAAAATTAGCTACCCTAAATTAAACAGGATTTAAATTTGCTTATTTCAATAAAGTGACATTGAAATATAGATCACATATTTATCCAGAATCATATCCTTGCAGGAAGTGATGCCATAGCGAGTTATAAGCTAGGTGAAGCCGAAAGAAAACCAGACTCAGGCCCTCCAGATTTGCTTCCAGTAGGTTACGCGGTGGGAAGAGTTATCTCCCTACATGTAGTCTTACAACCAGTAGCTGCGTTAGCATTTGAGGCGTTGATACCTAAAGGTGTAGCACAACGACTAGTCTCTTTATTAGCAGAACATAGGCGGCTGGTGTTATGTGGAGCACCAGGTACCGGAAAAACTCACCTAGCAACGAGATTGGCAGAGTTTCATGCACAGTCGTTGGGTAGAGACCCTGCCGAAGCTGTTGCCACATTTAAGTAAGTGTATGATTGAGCTATGCTAAAGTTTTTCTTAAAAAATATTTTTTAGCGTTGATAACAAGTCTGGGAAAGAATTGCGGCAATATCTATCCCACCTCAGTGAGCAAGCTGCAGCAGGTGACAATAACGTTCTTCCATGCGTGGTTGTACTGGACAACCTACACAAAGCTGGACCGCTGGCCGATGCACTGGGTTGCCTGCCACGCAACTTACCTTGCCTCTTGGGCACAATGGCGCAAAGTGCTTGTTCAGCAACTAGTCTACAGTTACAACATGGTTTTCGATGGGTACTGGTAGCGCCACACATGGAACCAGCAAGAGGACTACTAGGGAGAGTATTAAGGAGAAGACTGGCGACACTTGAACTAGAGCAGGGGCCGCAACCAGAGTTGGCAGCTATTCTGGGGTGGCTTCCTCGTGTTTGGCAGCATTTGAATGCATTTCTAGAAACACACAGTAGCGGGGATGTTGCCATTGGTCCTCGGCTATTTTTAAGTAATATTTTCTTATGCAAAAAATCTACAGTGCTAAATGACACTTCCTTTTTAGGTTGCCCTCTTGAGTTGGATGCGGCTAGGGCTTGGTTTGCGGATGTTTGGAATTATTCGCTCTCTCCATATCTTCGAGAAGCTGCTCGTGAAGGTCTACAGCTTTACGGTAGAAGAGCCCCATGGATGGATCCGACCCAGTTTATTTTAGAAACATATCCTTGGCCAGGGGCTCCTCCCCAGGGACTGACGACTATTTCCGCGAAAGATATAGGCCTCGAAACAGGCCAAGCTGCACAAGCAGACAATGATGGAGATCCCCTTTTAAATATGTTGATGCGACTACAAGAAGCTGCAAATTATTCGAGTCCGCATTCAAATGATTCAGACTGCAATAGTTTGGATTCCAATATGACGCATGGAAGTAGCGTAGGGACTGAGAGTGTGTCTTAATTTATATTAAATACTTGTTAAATGGGGACTGTTTCTTTCTTATATAGAATATATAATAGTGTCTGGGAGTGTAGTAAATTGATGTTTCTTCTCTTATAATACATATTAACAATTATTGTCAAATATAAAATCTAAACTAATAACTATTTATACTGTATTATGTAGTGATTATTAATTTTTTAGTAATTTACTTAATAAAACGAAGAAATTAAAGCTCATGTATGATTGATGATAATAATAATAATAACTGAGAAATAGACTAATTCATTTGAACCATGTTCCTTTCAACATCAGTCTCTTAATCAAAGGTTTTTTACTAGATAGATTAACAATATTATATACAATTATTTATTCATTAATGCACATGGTCATAATCAAAATGTTAAGAATCAAACAGTTTCCATTATAGCATCTACAAACACAAACTAACAAATGAGGTAGTATATAAGATCTAAACGTGACTATAATAAAAGTGCTTCAGGTTTTTTTACATATGTAATATAGTGTTAATAACAACTTATTATTTATTTTACGAGATATACACTGTGTTTTGTATGTAGAATCGAGTTTTAGATTCTTATGTATTTATATGTACATTTCTTAGTTCAATCTGTGTTTTTATTTATGAGTTTTTCTGGTCAGAAATAGCAGATATTTATGTAAATATGTTATTTATATATATATACAAATATAAAAGAATTTCTATAATTTTGTTTATTACATTTATATTAATGAAATAGATGTTTTTAATAACTTTTATACGAAAATGTATAAAATTGCCATAAATTATTATAAACTAATCTGTTTTTTATTCCTCAATCCACCTTTCAATATAAAAAAGTGTGTACTTACCTACATATATGAAAGTGCCCAAACTAAGATCATCTTTTAATCCTGAGTGTAAATGCAGCATAAAGGGTCTGTAAATAATCTTGTGAAATAATAAGTCATATAGTTATGCTGTCAAATAGTTTATAGGGCAAATATATAGTATACCTACTTATATATATAAAACGTAGTTCTAACTATGCCATCCCAATGATTATAGACACAATTGCTTAATTGCTATCATCTCCATAAGTCTACCATTAGGCAAATGTCGGGCCCCCACCACGCCGTTTTGACGTCAGCTATGATGCCCGGCGTTGGCAGATTCCCCCACTAGTTGGATGCCCCGCCGTGTTCCGTGTTTACAGATCATGGCATAGTGGATTAGACATTAAGTGACAGGCAAATGTGTGAAGATTTGTCATAATTTATTAATAATGTTGATAAATGGTCTGATATTTTTAATAGTTACACCAAACAAGGAAAAGTGTTTTTTAAAAGAGCATTTGGTGTTAATTTGGACGAACAAGAAAGGCATTTAATTGGAAACGGCTCTTCATACAGATTTTTCAAAAAGGTATGATAACGTCAATTAAGTCTTTAAAAATGCTCTTTAAAGATATGGAAAGAGATTTTAATATTAAATAGGTATATTTGCACACACATTAAACCAAGACTCAAAAACTTTTTTGCCCAACTTAGAAGTCGTGGGCGAAATATACACCCTAGCTCTTTGACGGCCATTTATCGCATTAGAATGATAATCTGGCATATTAGATATTTAATTTTTTTAAAGTTCAAATTAGTACCATTGAAGCAAGAGTTCAAGATATGACATTTGGTACTAATTCTATTTGTTTTTTTTTCATCTACTAGTTCATTTGAAACCGCTAGTCCCAGTAATATTAATGCAAATCTACCAGAAATGACAGATGGTGCATTAGAATATAAATATTGCTGGCTGGTTGGCCAAAAAATACAAAAAAAAATTTCAAGTCTCGATTATTACACTTCGAAAATCATATTGGACGATCATACTTACATTATTTCCTCTTAGCTCCAGCAACTTTTGTTCAAAATTTTGTAAACTACCATTTAATAAAAATTAATTTTAACAATTTTCAAACTAGAAAACAAAAATGTTTTAAGCGGAAAAGTGACGATCACAACTCAGATAGTAGTAGAAAAAAAATATCGGAAATATAAGAAAATACTAAATTTAAAGGGTGCTTGTATTTCCCTACCTTTAATATAAAATTCAATATAATGTAATAAATAATATAAACATAGATTACCATTATCGATATAATCACATTAATCACCAAATAATGTATCTATTTGAAATCGGCCGCTGGCGCAAACTGATGGCAGCCGAGCATCATTGTCGACGTCACGTCTGATTTACTTATTAGTGAACGCTGTATTTCCGTGTCTTATCTATGGCTGTAGTGTTGTAGAATGTACCGTGGAAAATTATCAGAATGGTATATATCTGAACTACTTATTTCTACTATAAAAAAATTCTCTGATGATAACTGAATGACGTCACAAAGTTAATAATGACAGCCATAGATAAGACCTGATGACAGCCGTGATGATGTGTGATGACCGAAGTTAGGTTATTTATGCAGTATTCGTGTTTTTATATCGTTTACATGAATAAAGTTTATGAAATAATATAGTTTACTACTAAAAATGGTAAGATTATTTGCCCGGACCCAAATCCAATTGTATCTAATCTGTTTGTTTTTAGTCAGCATTGTTTGATTTCCAAAGTTTATTAACTGTATTTTTGTTGCTAATATGTACCTGTGCATATTTAAGGAGCCTTTTTCCAAGTGTTATGGACCGAAACAAAGTTGGGTATGTGTATAAATAGATTACATTTATGGATTTGCCTAAAATTTCTTCTTTAAGTGTTATGGGTACTTTTTGGAAATGTGCAAGAATCGGAGAAAGAAAATCGCCATGGATTGGGGCTAGCTGCATCCTAATGGCAGTTTCAATATTATTCTTTAAATAAACTCCATAGATTTTATCTTTTTATACTGTATGTCGCTTAATATATATTTAGTTTACAAAATATTTTCATTTTAAATTATCTTTTAAAAGGATGATTGTGTTACGCCTTTAGGTATCAATGCTTCAAATGCTAACGCAGCTACTGGTTGCAAGACTAATGTAGGAAGATAACACAGCCCACTGCATAACATACTAGAAGTAAATCTGGAGGGTCAGTCTAGCTTCCTTTCGGCTGGAGCTAGCATAACTCACTATGGCATTCACTTGCAAGGATGTTATACTGGATAAATATGTACCTATATCACTGCTGTTTCAAGATTCCTAAACTCCACAAATAGATGTCCGCTAAAACCACTAAGAAAGAACATTAATAATAATTAATGCCGATTTTTTCCAAATGAAAACACATGTGCTTGAATAGTTTTTTAATATAAAAGTACATATCAGGGGATAGTATACAGTGATCTACAATTGAGATATATAGAATATATAAATCCACAATGCAGACATTGTATATTTAAATAAAAAAAAGTAGCATAAAATCGTAAAATATAATGATATACGTTACATAAGATGTTATTTTTTACATTCATGCTACCCACACGGAAATATATTCTATGCTTGTAATAACAAAAAGCATGAAATAGTTTTGTCACAAAAGCCTGAGTAAAAAATTGACTTTGGCCTTCTCCCTAAATGCAGTACCTGTACATAAAATGCAGAGTATAAAAACAGGTTTCATGCTGATTTTAAAATACTCGTGATAAATACTTATATATACCTATAAGGAAAATAAAAAGTGTACTAATATAAAAAATATTTCAACAAATGCCCTAGTTTAGGATATATATATAAAATTGTATAAAATTTATTACCTAAGTTTATTGTTAAATTTTGTATTTCGAATATGTTTTAAAATGAGATTATTAAAATACATTTGTAAAGCATGAGAAAAAAAATGGACACGCAACGTATATCTTGCGCTTCTTCATTGTTTACGATCTCCACGAAATGGTAAAGTTTGTGTGGCTATGAGTATATTATACAATATCTATAATATTACTGTAAAGATATAATAAATAATTATATATTGTACATGAGATTAAAAATAAAGATACACAAATTATTGGCATCCAGAATAGAATTACTAATAAAAATTATATTCCGAAGACAGAGTTTGTAATACATTAAAAAACTAGAAACTTTAAATAATATTATTATAGAATATCAATCTTATTTATTCTATTTCATATGTATCTGGCGAAAGACAATACGGTCTCTATTTCTGTTGAAGCCCTACTTGTCTTACTGGATAGGTACATAATGGGTAGCTTTTAACCTACAGATGGCGCCGATATTCACTGTGTATAGGATCTTGGCAAGTTTTTATATTACAGATTTAAAAATATGCTATAGTTTATGACTACGTCCATAAACTATAACGTTTTCAGTTTATCCCTTGCAAATCCATACAAATAGTACATTCCGACCCATGGCGGTACATTATCTAAACATAAATAAAACTATAAAAACAAATATTTATTGGGCCACCAGCTCGGTAATGAGATAACATTTGTAGTTGAAATTTCAGTGTGTCTCAAAAGTGATAAAAAAAGGTTCTGACAAATTTGGATTTTCATCAAATGCTCTCGTAACATAAAATAAAAAGAGCACCTGGTGGTGGTCCAAGAAAATCGCAATATCGCCTTAAGTTGTGGTAACAAATGGTCACAATAGACATTTTTAACTTGCTACAAACTTCTGCCTTCGGCAGACATTCAGTTCCACTACTTTGTTAGACGTTCTACTGACTTAGATTAAATGTTTTTTAACAGTCTTATAAACAAAACTCGTACAGTCTAAACTCAACTAGGTTTTGCTTCCTACAGCTCAGCTAACTTATTATAAAAACAGGTGCAACTACATGTTCGTTGTAGTAGGAGAATATTTATGCATCTTTCCTATTTTCTTAAAATGTGAAATGCCATCAAAATCCTAATCAAGTATATTCACAATTTATATCGTTTACTCAACATAAATACCAGTTAATTAAAACTATAAAACAATTATTAAAAACCTCTTGATCAGTTGAACTGCAAAGAATCCGTTGCTCATCAGCTTAAAGTAGACTCGTAAGTTTTATAAATTCAGTCTGGCCATTGGCTGTTTATATTATAATTGGTTTACAAGAATGCTGTCGTGAAAATTGACACAAATAAATACAATCTTTGAGGCAGACGCGGCGCCTTCTGTTTCCGAAATACTTCACGCGCCCGCTCTAGTATTAATTATTGACTCCTTAATGGCATTTTTGAGAAAAATTCCAATTTAGTCTCAATGTTTTTTTTCTTGGTGTAATATGATGATAGAAATATATTCTCAATCATGTTTGCGTATCCTAATGAGTGCTCTGGCCCAGTGAACATATGTCCACACAGACCAAAGCGATCCAGTGTTTTCAAGGTCAAACACATTAAAAATTCCATTTAAAAAAAATGAGTTTTGAATGGAACACTAAAAAATTAAAATGTGTTATTTAATTTTTTTAGTGCTGTATGCCATTTCATTACAAATGTTTATCTACTTTTTAAATATAAGATGTATTCTATTACCCTTTAAAGCTGTAAACTTATCGATAAGTTTACAGCTGTCATCATAAAATGGTTCGGCACTTATAAGCCTTCGAAAATCATTTTTCCACAGAAATATTTTCTAAATTCATAAGACTGTCTTTTGTCATCGAGTTATGCTGGTAAGTTTTAATTCTTTTTAACACGGAGAACTTTGTTCAACCAATACACTAGTAGAGTAAATCATTACAATTAGGCAAAATAATTTATAGGCTTCCTTAAATGTCTCTATTCTCATGCTGTACTGCTAATATCTGATCTAGCTCAATGTTGCAGTATTTTTCATCATTATAAATAAAACATAAGAGAATATAGAAGAAATCGGAAGATGTTCATTTTGCCCATAAAAAAATAATTTAAAAACAAGATTTACCAGCTACAAATGCAGTAGGTACATATATGTGTTTGGAGCACTACTTGTATTTGTTCAAAATCAAGATAAAATGGAGTAATTATAGTGATGTTTCGGTTTGTTTACTATTTAATGAAGGTAGAAGAAATATTTTGATTTTTGAAAAAAATAAACAGTTTTGAAGAATGCATTTTTAAATATATTGATTATGCAAAATTCGTGCCCTATTTTTATTAATAGTATCCTCGCCCCTTGGACCCTTGCTACCATTATCTTCCATCCATCAGAGTTGCTGATGCCTTAAAAATAAGTTTAAGAAGCATAACCCGTATAAAGGAAGAGTCTACATCTGGTAAACCTCTTAGTACTCAAGGAAAAACATGCAACAGACATAAGTTGTAAACGAATGGTGTTCATGATCGAATTAAATCAGAAATTCCTAATATTGTGTATACTATGAAAAGAAGAGAAAAAAAAAATTACAATTAAAACAGTTAAATGAAATAGTGAAATAAAAAGTTATCTTAGATGTTTCAGATATGAGTCTGTGGCGTATTTTAAAGAATATTGGCTTTTCTTTTTACAGAGGAAAATAACAGACGTTTCGTGGTCAACCCCACATCACAAGTGAGAAAATAGCTTTTTTACGAGAATATAAGAGGATATCCGACGAAATTATAAGCGGATATCAGATGAAATTTGTGTACCTTGACAAAACATGGATTTTTACGAAAGGAGAATTTAATAGAACTTGGCAAGATAACAGGAAATGGTATGCGTTTTGTTATGCTACATGGAACTAGGCATGTAAAAGACTATTATGATCGACATATTGGTGAAGTTGGTTACGGAAACAAACAAGTTTTAGAGATGTGGCAAAAGGCTTTGGATCCAATTACTTCAGATATTTGGGAAAATTGTGTTACGGCATGTAGAGGACACTGTAAACAAAGATTGCGAACGTGATATACATTACGATAAGGATGAACCGTTAATTATTAATTTGGGTACAAGATCTGAAGATGATGACAATGATGACAATAATGATGATAAAATTTAATGATTATATATATTTTTCCTTTCTAATACTTCTATTAAATAATTCACTTGTTTTATTAAATACACGTTTTTACTTTAATTTATAGATATTTACAAATTATTAAATAATCGGTTTTGACATCACAATAAACATTGTCTATATTTTACAATAGACGTGGTTACCACGAGCGCAGGTTCTTCATTCATTTTTTCATTTTCTTCTACGAATACCATCACGTTTCTGCTCTAACTTTATATTAATGCGTTCTGCACTGTAATGACTGCTGTCTATATTCAGCGAAACATTTCAATACATTCAAATTGACGACAGAATAAAGTTAATCATTGAAGAAAATGAAAAACGTTGATGTCAACCAATACATCAAAAAAATTCGATGTGTAAATATCGAAACTCTAAAAAACTGTTGAGAATTGATGTATAGCACATTAATTTGATCTGTACGATTGTAATGACGACGTACACGTCATGGAAATGTGAAAAACAAATTAATTTGCTTGTGTTATTGATTGCAAATTGTTTAAAAATGAGTTTTAACATTACTTACGTAAAGCAAAATCGCGGTTAATATCGCAAAAATCCGATATAAAAAAGAATATGACAAGTTCAGCAAATGGATGGAATAGTAAATGGTAACAGATACAGATGAACATTTTGTGCTTGCCTACCATCAGAAATTGTCAGAGTTGGACACGACGTCGACTATGTGGGCTGTCCATTTGAAATTACAAAGTATGTTGAGGATAAACAAAGGGGTCGATATGAAATCATTTGTTAGTGCATGCATTTATGAAGGCAATTAGCACGGCAATTAGAACGACGTAGCCAAGAAGTCATATGTATCCAAGTAAGACTATTTATGGAGGTTTTTCACGGGTAAGGTTGTTAATTAAATATTTGAATAAAGCTTTTCAAACATTTGTTAGTAATATTTTATATGACATTACAATCAATATTCAAAAAATTGACATTTAGACTTCACGTTTCTCTGGTTGTTGACGTTGCCATGGTAACATTAAAACACGTGTTATTAAAAGTTGGGTTTAAACACGCTCGGTGTACTTTAAATAAGCAAAATAGGGTAACAATAAAAAAAAATAAGAAAGCTTTGTTCATTGCCATCAATCATAACTAACCAAACAACAACACTAAGTTAATTTCTTTAAAAAAATAACGGCCGCTGACGCAACTATATTTGTAATAATAAGCCACAAGACTAACGGCAAGTTAATATAATTATATTTAAGGACCGAAAATCAACCATTCCATAGATCAAAATTTTGCTAAAAAATTGAACAACAAGATTATAGAAAAAATATAATTATGGAACCGCAGAAAGAAATGCATAAAACTGCCTATTGTTTAAAGTAATTTGTTGGTGAAAAATCATTTAGTTGACAGTAAAAGTAGGTATGTTGAGTAAATGATACAAATATTTTAGAACACTCTACCAAAAGCTTTTCATAATGTAATATACAAGGCGAGAGAAAATAACAAGATTGAGGAAATTTCCTCTCTTAAGAAATACCATCAATGTGCTGTCTGTAAAACAAAGAATTTAAGATTAGAAATCGTAACATAATTTCTTATACTACATTCCCCACCCTATATGTCTCTGCTCTACAAAAATCCTGTACAAAAAAAAATCTACTGCAAATTACAAATGACTTAGCGTTCGGTGTAGGTAAAAACCCATGAGCCTACTCTAAAACTACTATCTGATCATCTCCAGGTATTTCTGCTTATGTTTGGCCAGCATGTCTGCAACTGTCACTAATGTTTTAATGTTGGAATTAACCTTAGCTACAGCTTGAAGTTCTGCGAGGTGTGCCACACATATGTGATGTAATGTAGCGAGTTCTTTGGCGGTGTCAGGCTGTGTGGTGATACGGGGTTCTCCAGGGTCTCCTGCCATGGACAGCTGGTCCAGGAAAACTACCATTCGCTCCTTATTCTTTAGGATGAAGGGATTTACCACCTCCATATAAGGCTCCTAGGGAAGTTTAAAACAGTAAAATTTTTAATGCAATTTATAAATATTACCTTTCCGCCAAACTCCACAAGGTTGGCGAGATTCTGTAAACACTTGGCAACCATAACCAAACTTCTTGTGGCTGCTGGTGAAGGTTGTTCACTGACAAGTCCAAACTGCCTCGGGTTAAGCAAAGAAGGGCACAGAAGCCTCAAAAAAATAAACCCTGAAACCACACGAGTTCTAACAAACCTCTCATCCGGCCATTTGGCTATTACAGCCTTCTGCAGACAACCACAAATATACCTCACAGATCTAGGACAGGCATCAGGGGACATAAATATACTCAGTGTCACCTGAAAATCAATGAACCATTTATATTACTACTTGTCAATAGAATACTTACCGTAGAGGTAGAGTGCATTTTTCTAAAATGTACTCGAGCAGAGCCATAGAACTGCACGTATATATAGAAGTACACATATATAGTGAGTTGCCTATCTGTCAGGAAGGGGCGGGCGGTTTGGAATTGGATGGTAAAGGCAGTAAAACTAGTACCAAAATTTTATATTTATTGCCACTGATATAAAGCAGAAATAATCACTATTAAGTCAAATAATGCACTAGGTTCAATTGTCCCGTATTTTCATTTGTCCCGTTAGTTCATTTGTCCCATTCCCCATGTTCATTTTTTCCTAATTTTATTTTACAACTTGTTAATCTAAACACATCGTCTTGATCATCCAAATACGCAACACCAGAAATGTGGCTGCAGTTGCTACCATCACTGTGATACTCATCAGATGGTCCCGTATTAACAGTAAATGAAAGACTATCAAATGACGAGTTATATTTTTGACTCGTCATTTTACTCTTGGATTCGGTTCATTATAGGCCGTGTTACGTTTACTTTTCGTTAGTTGACAATTTAAATATTCAGAAGTTGTTGTAGGTACATTCTCTGAATAGGTATATTGTTAAAAGTAAAGTCCCTAGATAGAGAAAGTACAGCAATTGGCGGCCATTTTGTGTCCCCGCCAGGTTTAAATACTAAAAGTGATAGGTACAGTGCCGTTCAATTGAAAGTAAACGATTTTTTTAATTAATGTGAAACAGGCTTTCAGGTAATCAAAACTTAATTGGCAATTTTATTTGTCAGTTTACTAATAATTATTCTATATTTTGAAGTTTTCCTTATAATTATTATTATTATTTTTATTATGCCGCGCTTAACTGAACCGCAAAAAATGAGAGCTGTGATGTTACTGCAGAACGGATGGTCAATGCAAGCAGTTGCAGATACTTGAATGTGAGTAAAGGTTGCATTTACAAAATTAAGCAAAATTGGAATGCAGAAGGAACTGTTGAGTATGTCCATAGAGGGGGCCGTCAGAAATTCAGTACTATGGAGGAAGACAACTCGTCCTTGACCACCTCCGACAGAATCCTTTTGATACAGCAGTGACTGCCTGCTTCCTAACAAATTTTCCTGCTTCGGTGGAAACCGCAAGACGACGTATCAGAGCATCTGAACTGAAGAATTTTTCGGCTGCAAATAAAGTTGCTCTGTTGCAATTTGTCGGTGTGCCACAGGACTTTTGGCACAACACAATTTTTTCAGACGAAAAAGTTTTTCAATCCTGCTATGATGGCTCTGTGCGTGTATACCGCCCAAGAAATTGAAGAGCGCTACATAAATACGATATGAAGAGCGCTACATAAATATATAAATCCTACAGCTCGTAGTGGTCGCTTCTCTATCAACGTGTGGGCATGGATATGTTGCCAACACGCAGGTGTTACTTGGATAATCAGAGAGCGTCTTACTGGTCAAAGCTACGCTCGCATTTTGGAAATAACATATTCCAACCTTATTCTGTTACCTTCCGTTTCCATTTTATATCCCCAGAACTTCACTTTCAGCAGGAAAATATTTTTATTTACTCTTTCCGTTTTCCATATTTCAATTAAATTTATATTTCAGAATAATTCCTCTATTCACAAATCACGAGTTGTTACTGAATGGCTGAATACAAACCATATTAACACTCTGCCTTGGCCCTCTAAGTCGCCGGATTTAAATCCGATAGAAAATGTATGGGCACAAATGGAAAAAGATATGTATAGCAGAAATTTCCGACCAGCGAACGTAGAAGAACTGTGGTTGGCGATTGAAAATGCCTGGGAAAATATTGGCGAGGATTACACCAGGACACTAATATTGTCTATGAGAAATAGGCTTCAAAAAGTTATAAACGCGAATGGTGCTTGGACCAAATATTAATTCATAGTAATTTTCTTAAGTTCTCAGTTAGTTTGTTAATTTAATTGATTTTTTTACAAGATACGTCCTTACCATATAGATTTTCCTTAATAAATACTGTATATAAAATGCTGTCACCTTATAACTGACAGATACTTCAACCTAAAATAATTTTGAATGTGATCTGTTTACAGAAGCCTGCTTCACAATGGGAAAATTTCCAAAATTTCTCATAAGAGTCGTTTACTTTCAATTGAACGGCACTGTACAAGGATAATCTACAAAGATAAAGAAATCTAGAAAGCTTTTTAAAAGACAACATTTTAATAAATTGATTTTCTGCCGTCATGATTTATTTAGAACTAGCTTTCCAAAAAATGTAGCTGAAATTAAAATGTGTAAATTGAGCAAATAATGAAAAGTTCGAAAACGGATTTACCTCACACATCCTAGAGCAATCATTTAAATCAAATGTGCCGATAAGATTCATCTGTAACTTCCGTTGTTCTACATTTCAAATGCCTACACAAATTTTGATTTAAGGTAAATTTATAACTATAACAAACTCTGAATGTTTACCTGTTGGCAATCGAAGTAATCTCACTTTATCGCCATTACTTTTACACTTACTAACATGCTAACACAGTAACTAGGCATTTTGTTATTCTTATTATCAAAATTGGCAGGACAAGGTCAATTCATTCAATTGAACTCAGATTAAAAACCACAGGAAGATATAGGTAACGTCAATACCCATAGTTTAGTACTGTTTGTCCACCGAATAAACAGAAATTTGTGGGAGATGGATGCTTCTTTTCTAGTGTTTGTAAACCAAACCCAGTAAATATTCAGATGGTGGGTATGGAATCGACCAATAACATATATTGGGATAATAAACAATCTCATTTCGCGGAAGTTTTATCACTTGCTAGAGTTTATCTTCCTACTTTTAGTCTGAGCAATCGAGTGTTCAATTGGAAAAAAATGACACATGAAACAGTAGCTAATATATGGTTGCAGCCATATTGTTCCCAAATAGGGAGGTTCTCTGTCTAACGCATTAAGCAAATGAATTGCTGTACTTATATATTTAGTGACTTTAGTGAAAAGTGACTAGAAGCACCCTCTATCATTCGTGACCAGGACTGAGGTGTGAATATTACAGGTTTCTTTGCGGCAATTGCAATTGCGTTATCGATATTGTCACAGATTGTTAATGATTTCTTGGAGCATATTATTTGTGCTACTTTTGTTCTTTGATCTTTTTTTTCCATTGTTCTCCGTGGCTCATGCAAAAGGCGATGTCGACTAATCTTACGCGAGTGAAATGTGATTCGAGGTTTTCCTGTTTCCGCTTCCATCATCTCGGAAGAGGCCTTCTTTCTTTTCTTTTTTGGCTGGCATGAAGGCGTGGTGTTGTTTTCAATATCTATTATTTTGACACACTTCGGAAGATGGTTCCTCAAATTTTTTTCTTGCCAATGCTTCTACATCAGCCCATTTGAAAGTGACATCCACCCTTGACCGCCTGACTATACCCCATACATTTTCAATAGGGTGGAATTCAGGACTTTAAGGAGGCAATCGCAATATTTCTTGTCTACGTTGTCTTAATAGTTTGTCCATATGGTAATTCGGCTTGTTTTGTTTTTTATTTTCTTTTAGCATTTTCTATAATTCTCGTTTTGTATTCTTTGGATCATGTGGAATATTTTTTTTATTTAAAAAAAAATGTAAAAGTTGTCATGAAGAAGTTGAGGATTACTTCTCATCAGTAACATTGTGATAGAACGCATTGTTTAACACAAGCACGCTGTTTGGTGGCAGATTAGGAATTAATAGTCTTTATTAACCAGTTTTAATAATCGCTGCTTAAAGTTACAAAGTCGAATAGAGAACATTACCTGCCTCTTTTTTCATAAAATCAAAACATTAGCGCAATTACTTCTTTTGTTTGGATCTGAATTATTTGTCCATTGCCAATAAGTAACCTTTTGGGCGACATTTTAAGCAATGCAGTCCTTAAATAAATACGGAATAACAAATAAAGTAAAACAACATAACCTCAAAAAAATGTACTTACCTTTACCTGGATTAAGTTCCTGTTATTTAACGAAAAGCACTTAAAAACTATACTAGAACACAATCACCCTATTACACAAATTATTTTAAGAATACTAAGGTCACTAACAAATAATAATCAAATGCACCGGCATAAACAACTTACATGTTTGGGTGTGATTCAGTACAAACGCCACTCGATCATTAAGCCACACCTTTGCCGAATTGGACCAAATAGGGTTACTGCGCCATTTTATTGGCTATGTACATTTTAGAAAAATGCCCTCTAAGAAATCATAATTATTTTTATATTTTTTTGTAAGTACCTGATCCAATATTTGCAACAAAAATTCAGCGTTATTGCAGGCATCATCTAACGAGTCCATTTTGGTTGGGTTCAATTCAGCGCTCTGCTTACTCTCCAGCAACCTGAGGACAGTTTCAAGGACAGCAGCTTGCAAAAACCCTCCACATTCTGCTCGCATATACAGGTCCATCAAAGTCGTAGCCAAAGATGCTGCTCGGAACAATGTAGATGTTTCCGTTTCTCTTGCAATCTACAAAAAATTCACTTAAACATCAGAATAAACAATTGCATGCGTAGATGTATCGTACCTCGGCTGAGTTCAGTTCCCTTAACAACTCGGTTTCACGACCCTCTGCTCTGAAAACACGCAGTAGGGCAGTTGCTAAGGGTGCCCTATCTGCATGACAGATTTCTGCCAGAGTTTTCACAGATGTCAGACCTGGCTCTAGTAGTAGTTGTTGAAGAGGGCTATATTCCTCTGCTGGCATCACCAAATCATGTAAATACCTACCAAAATTTTATTTTTTCTTTTAATGCACTTTTTTTCATTATTTCAACTTTATAAATAATGAGCTTTAGTTTAGATTGTTTTAATCTAAACTAAAGCTCATTATTTAATAATCTTCTATTATTTTGTTATTTTGTTAATAATATGTTTTATTTTTTATATAATTTTAAATAAAATATAATATTGTCAAACGAAAAACATATAATACCATAAAAGTGCCCAACTTACAACAAAGTGCACATTCCTAATTGCAGTCCTATGCTACCCACAGTTCAAACAAGTGCATGTCCATAGTTGAAACATGGCTCTACAAATGTAAGCTACATTTCTGATTAAGTACTTTTTAAATGACGCCCTGAGCACCTTTATTGGTTTTAAGTTATGTGTCCACAATTTGTTATTTTAATATTTCTAATCTAATATTTTCTCAATGTATAAACAGTTTGCACTTGTTTACAGGAGTGTCATTAATTTATTGTTTCCTCTGTATTATGTGCTGCTACTTAATAGCATTGGCAACCGCTGGCTAAGCAGCATTGGGAACAATTTAGATATTTATATTTAACAGCAGCTTTAGTAGTATTATTGTAGTATTGTTCGAGTTTTTAGGTGTTTCAGGTTAGGATAGTTGTACAGTTGTACCAAATATATTCCGAGGAACCGCCACTGTCTGCGAGACAGGGTTAGAGACAAGGGAGTTAAGCGAGTGCGGGCAGTCCGAGTGCAATAACGGACGAAGGTGCATCATAGACACGCAGTGGTAGATTTAGATTCGCCTTTTCATTATAGTTTATTAATGTGCAAATCTAGGCCTTTGAGCCCATGTACTTTAGTTAAGTTTATTCCCCTGGTACCAGGTATTTATAATTATTTCTTTATTACAAAAGTAAATACGAATTTGCCATACTATATCGTAAGTATTGTTTTATTTCTAGACCCCAAAATTAGTTAAATAGAACCCTGAGAAATCAATACACAGTCAACAGAAACGTGAAAAGTACAACAATTCCCTTGCAAAAGGTCATGAAAAGATAATTTTGGCATGGACCTCTATTGTGGTGAAGTTAAAAAAACCCCCAGTTTTCGACCTTGACACCTGCCGCTCCGGCCGCCATATTGGAAAATAGGAACAAAAAAAATGGTTCTTTGCACATACCTATACAACTTTTTTCTCTCAGACAAATAGTTGCTGAGCTATAAACAGTTGAAATGGAGATTAAAGTAAACAAAAATATGCTTTTCATTGACATCGATGTCTTATTGACATGTTTTTTTGCATTCTATTCCTTTCCACACCATCGTTAAGGTAGTATTTTTGTTTTCTTCAACCTCCATTTTAAGCATTTGTGTCTCAGAAACTATTTGTCTGAGAGAAAAAATTTGGGAAATTTAATAAACTAAATTGTTATAATTATTATAACATTATAATGTGTTATTATAAAGCGGAGTCCTGACTATGTAACAAAACGTGTTTTATAGCAAAGTTATACAACTTGTTAGAGAAAGGAGAGGGAAAATGTTATATATCACAGTGTTGCACAACATTTTTCTTGTTATATCGCAAGTTTTATGTTATCCATCAGATGTCGGTAAAGATCAAAGGAAGTTATAAAACTTTGTTGTAAAACACGCGTTGACTTGTCTACACCTAAAAATATGTTGAAACATCGCCACGTTTGGCGTATTATGAGAACCACCGCACGGCTTGTACCATCGTGAGTGATTTAGCTTTGCTCTGGTCACGTGGAGTTATTTACGCGATCGAATGGTCAAAAGAACTGACCACTCATTTAATTGAAATATTTCGTGAGCAACGAGTATTATGGGATTCTACAGTTATGGATTTTAGAAACAGAAATAAAAAGCACGACATATGGACTGAACTAGCCGCAGAATTAAAAACAGATGCAAGTAAAGTTTAAAAAAATGCACATGCTTACTGGACAATTTCAGCGAGAATTGAAAAAAGGGATGGAGATTGTTTTTTGTTATATAATCTGGATTAGAGATGAAACGGATATCCGGAGACTATCCGGTATTCGGCCTATCCGGCCTAAATTTGATGTCCGGCCGGATGCCAGATAGTAGCTGAATATCCGGCCGGATACCGGATATTCAAAAACTGCGATACAATTCCTTAAAACAACTTTAATACATAAATCTTTGTGTGGTAAATAATAATAAAATGGCTTATAATTATGACTGCTTTTATTTAAAGTAGAAAAAGTTACAAAAAGTCACAAAGAAAATAAAAGAACCTTTGCTAAAAAGCAAAACTGTTTTAAAACATGTTTTGTTTTATTTGTTTTTAGTTTTTACGACGCAAATCATGCAGCAAGCAGCGAGTAAACAACTGATACTGATACCCGAAACCGCCCGAATCAATCCGATCGCGTTCGCTGCGCCTCGCCTGTGCGACTTGAAAGCCTGTGTTGGACGGATATCCGGCCGCTGGATGCTTCTTTTATATTATAACAAGTTACACAACAAAGTTGTACAACAAATTTGTTGTACAACTAGTTATTTAACATGTTTTGTTACATAGTCTGGACCCCGCTTAACGTTATTATATTGACGTGGGTTACACGGTTTACAGATATGGGCGAAAAAACGTTTTATATACGTATTTTCCATTGGGGAACGGGAGGTCCATACCATCTCTTGATGACCTATTGCAATCTTAATGTATCTTAATGTATCTATTCTCAGACTGAATTTGGGTGCAACCCAGTGCATCCTTAATCAATTTGAAACCACAAAGAGAAATTTTAAATTTATAAGAAGGATGGAATTGGCTGAGGGAAACTTGGTAGAAGTAAATTTCCTAATAAAAAACGAATCTGACAAAATGGGATTCTATTTTGTATATCCAGATATCCCTGGTAAAGCTCTGGCATTAAAAGAAGAAATCCTACGGTTAATAGAAGACCCCCATAAATTTAAGAAGAAACTTTTTCATCTTCAAGGAGAAACATGACTATATTGAAGTAAGTAAAAATTTTTTTTTGTTAATAGGGACTATTAACCGTGTTACAAAGGGTGTTACAAAGTTCATCGTATCCGTATCGAACTGTCCATATGCAGAATCGATACGGCCGACGAGATACAATACGTGCCTCATATCGTTACGGCTTCTGTATCTTAACGCTATTCTTATCATAATAGATAAACTGTCAACCTTCTCAGTTAACATAACCTAATAAATCGTCCTCTTCCTCATCAAGAAGAGGGGGATTATTGATAATACACTCCATTTTAGTACAAATATATTTTAAGATAAAATAAGCACAAAAATATTTTTGAAAACAACAGCAAAACAAAATTCGAGGTTAGAAAATATGACAGTACAAGATACAGATACGGATAAGTACCAATTTGTTTGGATCTGCTTTAAGTCCCTAATAAGTTACGCTTGTTAAATATTTTTTGTGTTATATTTCAATAAGAAATTTTGTATATTTTAATAGGAAAGTTAGATTTTTTAGGCAAAACAGATAAATAATTCGTATTTATCTCTTCACAGATATTTAAGAAAGCAATGATAAGCAATGCTAATTAAGTTGTAGTTGCTAATATGAATATTTTCAACCACAGAAACATACATTAATATACAAACAACTCATTGATTAACATTTTTCATTGACTAACTGTAAGCGCTATTTGGCTAAAACAGAGACACACGTTTTGCATTATCCAGACACCAAGGAAACCCGAGAACTAAGACTTATTGAATAGTTACTTACAGTACACATATATCTGCAAAAAATATGTAAAACACAATTACTTACCTTGTCCGAAGTCGTAAAGATCCCCATTCGCCCATCGGCGTTAACCCAGACAAAGTATACCACTCCTCCCGTTCCTCGCCATTACCCAAAGAAGAAAGCTCCACATGCAATTCGGCCACTTCCTGTTCCTTCCCCCTTTTCCCTTTGTTATGTACAGTCAACGTAAATGACACTATATCACATGGCACATCACTGAAAGGAACATTTCTCATTACCCACTACTCAAAAATCTATCAGTCATAAAGCTAATCTGATACTTACTCAAAGACAAATTCCTCTTCCCACACTGGGTCAGGTCCAGACTTAGCCCTCGTCCTGGCAACCCGAACCTGATTGTTAAGCTGTATTGTAACATAGGGCTGTGGCACTAGCTTATAAGGCAAACGGTGTGCGTCGAGAATATGTAAGGTTAGACATCGGAGTTCCCGCAGTCTTGGCACTTTGGAGGTGGCTCTGCTCAGTTGCGGCACACATAATGGTTTCAGGGAATTCACCCACTCCTGACAGTCTTCAGTGGACCGGGCTGCCAGGTGGGTGACAGTCGCCAGACAGGGCAGAGCCCGTTCTACTAGCTGCAGGCAATGGGAGCGCTCCCACAGACTGTCGTGTACCTATATATTTATAATAATATGTAACAACTCCAAAATAAATATCTGAAAACTAATCTCCAAAACTATGAAAATAAATACACAAGTAATCATAAATCTTCAAAAGATACATTTTCACGGATTATAGAATGTTTAATATCTACCTGATATAAATATGCACAGGATAGGTCTATCAGACCCTTCGGCTTTGTCCTCTTCGGATTTTCATACAAGTACAGGTGTGTGTCAGTACCATCTACTAATAGGACAAAATATAAAAGCTTCCATTTCTTAGCAGCTTTATCAGACTTTCTATGCAGATACCCCTGGTGCTTAATCCCACGCATCTTCTTTAACCCTGCTTGGTCACGGCATTCTCTTAGGGTGGCATAGATCTTCTCTGCCTCCGATTTTGCTTTCTGATTCTCTGGTACCCAGTCGAGTTGCTTGGAACCGTCCACGACCAACTACAACAGAGTAATATCTATAGTTTTACTTTCTCAGAAAAATATTATTGACACATACCGGATTTTGCAACGTATATCCCTCAACAATCTGCTCCTTGCGATATCTATTGATAACAGCATCCAGACATTCGAAGATCCTGCCACCCATTAGATAACGTACCCCCTTCTTTTCTATGCGGAACCGTTGTATTTGATTGTTGATGTGGAAGAATAAAGAGTAGTCTCCAGGGGAGTTGTCGCTGGGACGGACCAAAAAACTGCCAGGCCCAGCTGAAAATATATGACTGTTAAGCAGCCTCTCCATAGGAGACATAACTATTTAGTCCAAGCATTCTGTCACGGTCCTATATTAAATTTGCAGCAATTCCAATCTGGATAAAAAAAATATGGGCGTATGGGAAAAAAAAATGAAATATGAGTTTCTATTTCTTTCATCTCATGCCTGAACAGTGAACTACGTAACTGGAACGGCCTGACAGAGCTTTCAAGTATCGATTTTTGAGGCACATTTATTATTGAGTGAAATAAACAATAAATGGGGATGTTGTCTCTGTCGCACGCGTATCGTCTTACGAGTAATGGTGGTATAAGAATTTTAATTAGCATAATTTTTTAGTTTTTATATATGTTCAGTTATTCAAGTACAAATATATTAGAAATTGACTTAAAAACATATTGAGACGATTCTCACAAAAATAACGGTATAATTAATAAAAATAAAATAAAGAGCTAAGTACAATGCATTTACATTAATGCGTCAGACAAAGACGGCCACACCTTTTAAGCTCCTTCTCTTTCTACCTAGAAATTTGCCTCAGGCGTTATTAATGTGGCTTCCAGTTACGAAGTATATAGTTCACTGTACCTGAATGGCGAACTTAACCTAAAAAAATCGAAAAGTTGCAAAAAACAGTTTTTTGTAAATAACTAAGAAACTATAGCTCCTATCGACAAAGTTTAACTAGAAAGTTGTAGATATTAAAAAAATCTATCGCATGTTTTAGACTCATAATTTTGCGCTCTTTAAGAATTTCAAAAAATATATAGGGTTTCCATTTAAAATAAGAAAGTAAGTTGCTGTCCAGGGGATATCGTACACACACTGTACATTCACCAATATTTAAAAAAAAACGCCAAAAAAGGATACCAACAATCTGCATGCATGCTCGCAGTGCTGCATGCTCGCAGTGAAAACTGATGTCGCGCATTCAAAATGACTCGCGCTTGCAAAATCCTCAGTATCTCTGCTTCCAGATCACCTACAATAAATCCTTTTGTACTTAATCTGGGGTAGGTCAATGAAATAGATCCGAATATCATATTTATTTTTGCCTTGTAGAAGGCAAATAGAGCCGCGAATACCGAATTTTTACTTACTTTCCAATATTTTTTACTTATTTTGACATTTTAATTATTATTTCCTATTAACACAATATTTTTCATTCGATGCTCACTTTTTTCCGTAATGAATCATACACACGTTATATTTGCTGTTGTCGGTAGAAAATTAAATAAAAACATGATTTTATTAGGGTAAGTTAAAAGAATGTAATTTAATTAAACATTTGTTTTTTTTATGCAAATATCTGTGTATTATGTACAAAATCATTATTGTAAAATGTATGTTATCACATTCTTCGTAATTTCGTTGGGTCATCTTCCGAATCACTTTCTTCTTTATCCACATTTTCGTGAAGAATAGAGTCAAAATCAGTGATAGATTCTTCATCATTGTCTGGAATGTTATAATCTTTCAAAGTTTTCACAATGAATTGACTCACAATGTTTACAAACAGTGGTTCATTTGAGTGAATGTTTTTTACACCCGCCACAACCCATACACTTTTATTTTGCAAGCATCTGCACAGTTACATATTTTTTTACAATTTCTTCAATTCAATTTTCCAGACCCACTTCGTAGTCGTTACCTAACCAGTTTTGTCTTGCACATAAACTCTAAAGGCATCTTGTTTGGTAGCCCCTTCAGTCGGAGGAAGATTTCCTAATTGAAATGAAGCTGGAGATGTAGATCGTTTAAAATATACAAAGCAATGTTCGATGAGTGTGACTTATTTTTCATTGCAATATAATAAAGAAATTATCTGATACATACTTTTAGCGATTTCCTCATGAAGAGCATTTTTGTTATAAAAAATATTTATTAATTTACAATATTCTGGATTAGAATGAAATATTTTTAATAATTTGTTTTTCCCTTGTTTGTAAAATGAAGAGACTGGATCAGAGCCCGATATGGCATGAAGATAAGCTAAATATTTTGTTAACTGTAGATATATGAAGCTGTTATTTTGGAGTAAGTTTCGATCTACTTCTCATCCTTTTCCATTTTTCAAAAGGAAAATGTTTTGTCGTGGGAATCAGTTGGGTTAACAATTAAAGCTACATCCTCCCCAACTATAATAATGTTATTAACTGCAGTCATATTTGCCGCTGTTTCAATGAATCTGCATCTTCTTCTGCTATTTTAGTTTCAAATTTAGCATTTTGTAATTCAATAGAAATCATAGTTATGTCTTCTCTTATTGCTATTATTTGAGAAAAAAATCGCCTGCTTTTCTGTGATTTTTGTGTTCTCATCATAATAAATTTTATTTCTCGAGATACATTGTTACGTTGCTGTTGCAATCATTCCATCGTTTTCAAATTACTGCTTGTATCCTCGGGATATGCATCAAATACTATTGTTGTTTTCGTATACGTATGGAACATATTTATCAATGATTTCCTTGACAAGGAGGTTGCTTTGCCAAACAACACGCTGCAGCAGACTGCCACCGTCAAAAACAAAAATGTCGTGCATTTATTACTGGAGGCTGAGGTAAACACTCATAAAAACTGGATTTTGTTGATTTGCGCATTCCATTCTCTTCAAACCAGAAGAGCTTCTAAGACAAAAATAAATATGATATTTGTATCTATCTCGTCCAGCTACCCCCAGATTAAGTATAAAAGGATTTTTGTAGTATATAGGTGATCTGGAGGCCGAGATACTGAAGATTTTGCAAGAGTGAGTCATTTTGAATGCGTGAAATCAGTCTTCACTGCGAGTGCGCAGCACTTCCCTTACTCGGCTGCCCTGTCCAGCTGCTACGTTGCGCGTCCACACGCTTCACTTCATTATTCAATTTCTGGTACTAAAAATAATTTAATCCTATCGAAGTTTTTTTTTACCGAAATTATAGATATTTAACATAACATGTGTGAAACTCAGGGCTCTACAACATTTATTGCGTCTTCCAGATTTTTCTGTAAAAAAAAATTATTATGGCTCCTAATGGTCGTAGAAAGTTATGTTTTTATTTCTCAATTCCTGAAAAAATGCCAGTAATTGTTTCCCGTAACTGCCTTTATCGCCAAATAAAAATTGAGAAAGTTAATCAAAGAAAACGTCAAATCAAATGTCAAAAAGAGTGCATTGTTTTCAAATTCATTTTCTAAACATTAAAAAAAATACAACTGTTCTATAAGATCATAGCGCACCTCTTCACGAACAAAATGAGGGCTTACTCGACGCTCTAGCACAAGCCGAGAAGATATAGCGAACTTAAACTTATCAAAAATGTTTTTCTTAGCTTGTCATGAGCTATATTTACCCCAAGTAACAAGTATGGGAACGTTATAGTTAATGGGTTCTAGAGAACCCGATTTTTAGCGGTATTTTCGATATAACTCGAAATGTAAGAAAAATATCGCAAATTATTATCAAAGTATTTTGATAGATTTTTTTAATATCTACAACTTTCTTATTTAACTTTTCTCGATAGAAGCTAGTTATTTACAAAAAAACATTTTTTGCAACTGCAAATTTTTTAGGTTAAGTTCGCGAGTTGAAAGAAATAGAAACTCATATTTAATTTATATTATATACTATACAATCATATTTTTTTATCCAAGTTGGAATTTATGTCACTGCTTGTCTAGATTGCTTGGACTAATTCTATACAAACAGGTACTAGAATCGGTATAGTGGTGGTTAGCATTAGCTCTAAAACACTATAATGGAAAATATTGTAGTTTATTTCTACACATCATAAGTTAGTGAAGAATGATTTAAGAAGTCTCAAACACTACTCTCACTCTTATTAATTTCTAATAATCTCAATAATAATGTAAGTACTACCTACGTGAAGCATTTCTTTACCTTTTACAAGTAAATCCACAGCTTCATTTTTTGTACAATTCGGATGGAACCAGGGGAATACTGTGTTTGGATCTATACTATCGTCCAGATCCTCCACAAGTTCACGAAAGATCATCCCCTGCTCGCCTGTTCGATGTGCTGTAACCCACAACCAGCCATTGCCCATATCATTGTGAACAAAAAATATGTCGCCTTTCTTGAATGTCAGCTCGTCTGTGTCTGGCATTTTAGTATAAGGTAAGATTGCAACCACTCTCTACAAATAATAAATATTAATATTATAACCCCATACAATAATTACTAAAATTACTGAAAGCTAAGGTGGACAAAATACATTTTATCTATTATACAAACCATGATCATAGTTAATTTCAATTGTATGTATATCCCTAATAATTGTAGATATATATCACTTTAAACTCTGCTAAAAACTCTGTTAAAAACTAAAAGAAACTTACCAACTCTTTGCTCAAGTACAATAGTAGTTACAATAACCTTATATAATCCATTGTGCTCCTGGGAAAATTTACTTGAAAATATTTTCATGTTTCACAATATAAACAATGTTTTACAGGTTGCTTGCTGATTCAAGTTAATAAAATACCTATGTTCAAACAGAAATTGTCCTAGGAAATTACTCCAAAACTAGGTCATTCGGGAAAGAGCCAGAGTGTTTAAAAAGCAAATACTGTACTGGGTAATTTTAAGGACAATATGAAATTTTCTAAATAATTAGTCCTCCATCTATATTAAAATAATTTGAAAACAACAGTATATAAGGAGTTGATCCAACACTGGACAACCAGAATGTTTGTCCAGAAACTTGTAACAGACAAATCTTGTGGATTGGTTTCTAACATAAATTATTAGATGCTGGTGATTCAGATTTGACCATCAGCATGAAAATGATTTCTTTGATTTTAAGGAGGAACTAAAACCAATCATAATTGATACAAGCTTAAGTGTAAAGAACAAAAATATAGAAGTATTATCAAAAATAAACTAGAATTGTAATTATTGCAATACTTAGAAGACAAAAGGAGTAGTATAGAAATGATTATAATTTAGTAAGATAAATATCCATAACACAATACAAATTTACTTCCATCCGGCCCTGTTGGATGCATGTTTAATTTTGCAACTTTAGGTATTTTATTGATTTGAGCAAGTGTTTCATATTAGCTGCAATTAAAATTATTTTAAATGTCCAAAGATAGTCCAAAAATATGATGTTCAGAGATATTGGAGTGGAGTAGGTACTCATTACCTTACCTACTCACAAGCAGCATTTTCTTCTGATATTGGAATAGACATGTTTCCAGAGTACATACTTACTTAGGTATATAGTGAATTAAATATGGTTTATGGTTACCAATAGTCAACTTTAAATTCAAATTAGATCTCTTATTTCATATTAAAAAAGTAAAAGATAGAAGAGCAAAAAATACTATAATAGGTATCTATTGCTGATCTAATCAAACATCATACTACCATATTACACAACAAATTTCCTGTTGAGTTTCCTGTATAATTGAAACCCGCAAAACTTGCTCCCTAACTTACTCCTAACAGAATCAGTAAGATTGTCAGTAAAATATATTATTTACAACTAAAAAAATAATTAAGATATTACAACATTTACAAGTCTATTTATATATTATAAGATCCATATAAAACCAATTATAATATAATAATATTGTAGTAATAATATTTTATGATGGCAATAAAGTCCTAATACTTTTTTTATAACTTTTATCATTTCCTGAAAGGATGTAAAAAGCATACTGCATACAATTTTGATAAGAAACCAACAAACATTTAAAAATATACCAAGGCAAATAAAGATAAAGTGTAATGCACTCAATGAGTGAGTCACAACAAATGTTTCTATACAATATGAAAATTCACTGCAACCTGCAATCCCATCCACTATAGATTGGATTGCTCATTATTTTACCAACCCTGTATTTACTACAATTATTATAATACTGACTACTCAGGGATGTAAACTCTTACAATATTACATTATAAAAAAGTATAAACATCTACTTAAGGTGAAACCTAAGTATAAGCTCAAACCATGATAATTTTATGCTTTTATAATGGAATTAATTGTAATTATTGTAGGTACCTACTCAAATTATTCATTCAGATACACGAATATATTTACTAAATTATATTCGTTATAAGTATATCATTTATAGCAATTTATCTAGTTCTAATTGTGTTTGACCAATTTTGGTTATTGCTCAGGTATTTTATTAGTCGATATCAATAAAACATCAAAAAAATATGGGGCATTTTCATGATATATGATATAAAGTTATCTATAAAATATCATCTAGATGATTAGTGACAACTCTATCTAAAAATCGCCTCATGATAATTTTCTTTGTGGCTATGCTGACTTACCTTTTTATCATTCACAGGCTCTGGGGGAGCCACAGGATGCACCAGTCTCTCCCTTTTCAGCAGATCACTGCATTCCTTATAATACCCCACCAAATCGTTAAGTGACACAAACTGTCTTCCTCCTATGTAAAAATCGCCACAAACTGCTGTTATTCGAAAGTGGTTCATCCCCGTCCTGCCCAGATATGACAGGACATAACTACCAGGTTTCCGGTCACTCTCCCTTACTAAATAAGCCCCCAATTTGTTACATTGCCAAAGTCTTTCTTCGGCTTGGTACCTGTCCAATCTTCCATGATACCAAAGGGTTTCAGGGGGCGCATAGTGAGCACTGTCTCCCAGATCCGGCTCATCTGGTTCCGGTTTCACGGCCCCCTGGGTCTCTTGTTCGTTTCCATCGTCGCTTCCTGTGCTGGGAGAGCCTAATTTGTCTTTCATTATCCCTGCATTGTGCCCACTTCCTGTGCGGATTAATTCGGCCATATCTTTGTGAAAAGTACTCTAACTCATTACACTTCTTCTTGTGGTTAATTGCCACCCTTTGGCTGCACCTCTATCAAATTAATTAAGGAAATACTAACCTAGGACATTGTTCAATCGTCTTCAGTTTATTTTATTGACGTTTCACAGGACCATTTGCAACTTTTGACAGCGCGAACACTGAACAGAATGAAAACGACAAGGTGACTCAGCCGGTATTTCACATTCAGGGCCACATTTGTTTTGTAAACATTTCCCACTACAGTATATTCCCAGAGATTTATTCACCTTCATAAATCATTGATGATATTACTTATACTGTGCCACTACTACAGACATTGTCGGCTGTGGTCCGTGTCTTATCTATGGGCTGTGGCCACTACCACAGACATTGTCTGCTCTGGCCACTACCAGAGACAGCATCTTGAAACTTATGACATGATTGTCGCGTGTTTTATGGTTGTCTCACTGTAAAGAAACAAAAAAAAATTGCAAAAGTTGCTAGCTGATTAATTTCCAAAAATCTTTATTTATTACTCTTCAGTGGGCGGAACATCAATTTTTGGAACATCAGTGGGCGCGCGTGTTTATTGCAAAACAATAATTTTTTTTATAAAGATATTTTTTCATTTAGTGATTATTTTTACTCAGTTATGATGTTTTCATCTATATTACAATTTAAATAAACATCAAAAATCAAAGCCAAACTATCTATGTGTGCACAGAAAATATTAAATAAATGTTTCTTGATCATTCTCATCTTGTTTGTACAAAAGGTGCTGGGAATTGAGTCCTCTACAACTTCGTCCTTTAAATGTGCCACTTATTTTCATTTAAAAACGTCCAAAAGTGAATAAAATTGCGCCACTCACTAATTTTTTGCTTATTATTAACAGTGAATAATTTTTTTAAGCAATATAGAAAATTGTAGAAAATTAAATTCTCTACAAGTTTTCACTTACTTTTTCTATCGAGAAATGCAAAATGCGTGTGCAAATAACAAAACACAAAATCCAAGATCGATCTTTCTTCATCTACTTTAAGTAGAAAATTTAACTGTGACAAAAGTTTTAACCCCTCATTTTAACCCAATAAATTCTAAGGCTCTTGTAGTATTACTACAAAGTATTTACCACGATTTCTTTTAAAAGGTAAATATAATCTCTCAGAAATATAAGTCATGGTTTTAAATGTACAATATACTCACTTTATCTGATGGTAAATATGATTCTATTTTTTTTATTCACGCAACTTTTTTACAGTAAAATGAACTTTCAACATTCAATCTTAAAGTGAAGTAACTCACTTACAATAACAACATAATTAAATAAAGTATACATCTAATAAACATTGTTATATTTGGACCAAAATAATAATTATAAATAATGAGTACCTACTAACACAAGTATATTCCAAAAATATTTTACTTTTTAGATTTTGGTTTTAGTGTAAAGAATGCAATGAGGAAGCCTACGGTTGCATAAGTGGCCATAGCAACCTGAAACAAAATACATTATTAGCCAAGAAATTATGACCTCGACTCTTAGATTATGAGATATAGATATAGACAAAAAGGAGTCTAATCATGCAGGCGAATTATACATGTATTCTCTTTTTGCATGTAAAAATTGTATACGTCTACCTCATTAAATTTAAGATATGGCGGATATAATAGTTATTTGCGATGAAGACATATATTACACATAAATTGCATGGACTTATTTTTCTACCCGAAATAATTAGCAAAAAATATAAATGTAAAAATTAACATTATGAAGACTCTCCCACTAACACTCAAAGTATTTCATTTTATGATAAAAATTTGTTTTCTACTTTATGCACTACACACACATTAATCTGAACACTTATCTGAATGTTCTGATCTTTCTCGTCATTAATTAGGCACTGAGGCCACATTTTAAACTAAGCACGTTATTAATTTTATTTTAATCATATTCTTTATCTGCTAGAAAACAGTCCTGGGTTTAAAATAAACTTTCTTGACTACTGTAGTACAATAATTCGATCCTTATTATACCATAAAATAACTATGTTATAACCCAGTGTTTCATAGAAAAGATAGGTATTAGTATTAATCAATGTGGTGTTAATAATTAAAGAGAAATAAAATATTATATAAGCTTCATACATGAGCTCTGCCCCTAGTGGTCTGCCCATTGAAGATTTTGCTTAAACCGGTTAATTTGGAAGCATCAGCCTCTTCTCCAGCCATTTTCTAAAATATAATAGTTACGAATTAGACTTCGACTCATTTTCGTTATTATAGTTCACTTGCCTTTTTCTATTGAAACTTGCCGAAAATCGAAAAGTAGTCTGGATTCCTCACGTCTCGGAGAAAACGAATACACACTATCGTGCAGAATATACGTCGTAAGTGGACCATAATGTGTTAGAGTGAACAACGCAGAAAAACGATTGTGTATTCTTAATTCTTATTTTAAATATGTGGTTATATAACTAAACAATATTCCCAACACAACAGCACCAATAACATCTTGGAGGGAATTTTAAAAATAAATGGGTATTTAAGAAAGACGTCGAGATCCACAACCACAGTCACATTCGCTTCCAAAGGAAGAATCTCCTGAAACTCCTTGGTACAGTGCAAAACATCCTATCAAAGAAACTGTTGCAATTGATACCTACGAATTTAAAACATTGAATTATTACTTAAATATAATAAATTGATAAATTAATAATAAATAAATTACTTAAATACTTATTAAATATTTTTTACACTGCACTTTACTTACCCTCCTCAGTGATTTAAAATTTTTATCATACAAAAACTGGTGTAATTTTCTTTTAGTTTCAACACTTGGCTTGTTTTTATTTTGTTCCATATTAAATTAAGGTATTATTATAATATGCTAAGTTAATTCACTGACATTTAGAAACATTTTTAATTTGAAACTTCAATTTGGCAGCTAGGTTAAAAAACGTAAATGACATTTTAAGCAGTAGCTTTCGGTTTTGTTACTTTTCTGTATATCAAGTACCCCGCCATACATGCAAAAGTAGCCTTTGCTACCTGAAAATTATAAAATGAATGTAGTTTCAACAAATAATAAGTTAACAATTACTTACATTAGCCCTACCCTTAATAGTTTTATTATTAAAATACCTAGATAATCCTTTAAGAGACGGATCATCGTATGGTTCGTGCCCCTCTGCCATTTTCAAAATATGCCAATCGCATCAAAAATGGTTTCAAAATGTTTGAAGAAAGTAACACCCGGAAGTTTCAAAATTACCAAACCGGTATAAATACCGTATGGTATATTTCAACTACCATAATTTGAACTTTTATTATTTGAACTAATGTGTTATAAAGCGGACCTTAGGTGCCAAGGACTCTATAGACACAGTCATATCACCAGACAAAAATTGCTTGTTCAAGCTTGATTTTCACTTTACAAGTTCACAAATAGCAGTGACAAATATATAAAGCTGTGGTATATATTCGAAATATAATATAAACCATAAGCACCTAGCGGATAAACTAAGAACTAATATAGTATGCCTCTCAATTTGGCTTCCTATGTGTTTAAATAGGATCGAATTTTTGAGTCCACATTAATATTTGGTTATTGTGAACTTTTGATGAGTGGTAACAATATTTATACAGACATTTTTCTATATATTTCTAAAGCCGCGGGAAAATATTTCATTGGGATCATTATAAAATGCGTTATAAAAAAATATTAATGTTTTAAGATAATCTAACCTCACTAAATAAATAAATGTATTTTCTCAGTAAATATGTATTTTGGTATTTATAATATATTCATTAACTAAATAATAATAAAAAAGATACTCACTTACTTATATTCTTAATAAAGTTGATCAACTTAAATACCTGTAATAACTAACAATAAAAAAAAGATTATATTATTTACATTACTCCCATATAAACACATAGGAAACAACTATCTCAGTCAATTAAAATATCAAAACATTTATTTATTCAACTCATTTCCGTAACAGACACTCTATAATGTCTAAAGACGTCTTAAACTTGAGTCCCCATCATACAAAATATAGTATTAAATTTTCTATGATCCCCATAAGACAACAGTGCCATAGATATGTATTCCTAAATCTATGGCATAGACAAAGAAATAAAACTATGGTCACCGCCACAGGAGAGAGAGCTTGTACCACAGCTTACAGATGTGACAATGCTTGATTTTTAAAATAGGAATCCCCGCCAATTTGAAATCGTAACCTAACTAATACGGTCAACTTAAGACTAACCAATAACAATAATTGAAATAATTCAACAAGCCTAATACTAAGACCACATATTTCAGAAGCTAAGACTGTGAAGTCTTAGCTTCACTTGTCACTAAGAAGTGACAAGCAGATTTTTGATTTTAAGACAACTAGGACTAATCGCTGCATAAACTCTACGTATATCGTATATAAACTACGTATATAAACTCTATATAAGTATATCCATATCCAAATAATATTTGGATATGGATTTGGAAAAATGGGTAGGTTTTTTAAGAAGCGTCCGTCGCATGTCGCCTTCCAAGCTCATGGTCCGTCTTTGTCTTTTGTCTGAGCTCGGCTGGATGCATGTAGGGTAGGTCGGCTGGATGCATAAACCTCTTGTATAACTACTCTCGCCACCCTCTGTCTTCCACACAAACCACAAATGCAACCGATGATGCAGCGTTAACATAGGCTTACTTACCCATTATATATATTCGTGTATGAGAAAGTTCATAGTAGAAAAAATAAAGTACTCACAAACGCCGCTAGATGTCTAAGGCTTAGCTTAACTCGCTAGAGACCCTTTCATTAAATGAGAGCCTGGCCAAGGCGTTGCCACTTTCTGATTGGTGCCGCTATTTTGTGAACTAAAATGGCGGCACCAATCAGAATTAACTATCACTTAGATTTTGACATTAGTAGGATATTTATATTCGCAAAATTGAGACTTTCAAAGTAAATATATTATTCATCATTGTGAAAAACTCAAAGGTAAGCTTCAAATATTTGTGCATGTGTAGAAATCAGAATATTGATATAAAATTGTGATATAAAATATCACGAATTGTGATATAAAATGGCGCTTCAAATATTTGTGCATGTGTAGAAATCAGAATATTGATATAAAATTGTGATATAAAATATCACGAATTGTGATATAAAATGGCTGCCTTGGCCAGACTCTCATTAAAGGGTCTCTAGAACTCGCCAATACTATTGGACATCTAGCGGCGTGTGTGTAATTCATTTTTCCCC
Organism: Tetropium fuscum; assembly: GCA_964058915.1. Classification (NCBI taxonomy): domain Eukaryota; kingdom Metazoa; phylum Arthropoda; class Insecta; order Coleoptera; family Cerambycidae; genus Tetropium; species Tetropium fuscum. The sequence goes on along the minus strand of CAXKVY010018459.1, from coordinate 174,294 downwards.
GGTTCTTTACGTCTGCAGGGTGCGTTCATTTTAGACGTCAGACGTCATTTTAATGTGACGTCTGGTGAGGTGCGACATTTCCAGTTACTTCGTAACGCGGTACCTACCTACCTACCTACCTATAGCGGAGTAAAATCAGATGTGTAGGATGTCGTTTTATTTATTAAGCTATAACTAAATGGGACATTCAACATCATATAAATTGCGCTATTAAATCAACGGCTCGGGATATAACCATGAAATTTTGGCTACTTATAGAAGACATTACAGTGCCTCCTTTTTGTTTTAAATGCGAAATATCTCATTGCTCTCTTGCAATTTCTTATCGACAAATTGAAGTGTATAAGGTAAGGTGAGGTGTCGATCACCGGGGTGAGCGGGCCATCGTTATTTATTTCAAAACTAGTGATACATAAAAACATTCTATAACGTTGGCTACTCTACAATAGGTAAGTATATTTTATCAAGCAACTGCTTAGGTTGGCAACATTGGATCAGTTTCGAATTTCGAACCGATCAGCCGTTGAACCAATGAGGTTGCGTTGAACTCATAGTGCCATAGACAAAGAACAAAGATTGAACTTGAACTTCACCAACTTAGAAATATAAAAAACTACTATTATACATGTCATTTTATCACACATTATCAGACTTGTGCAGTCTATTCATAAAGATGAGGAAAGGACTTTAATAAAAAATATTTATTGCATAAGAACAAGCAAAACACGAGCAATAGCCTGGAATTTGTTCATTTTTTTTTATTTTTTTCGGCGCATACTTTACAGAGCTACGTTTGGTACACAGTATTCTTTTTCTATGGTTTGGTAGTCCTATGTGTTTATATTTTTATGGTTTTTGTATTTTGACTAGTTTGTTATAAAGCATAGATTATTATACAGTTTGTAGGAAATATACGGTGAAGTATATACCGAAAAAATTAGTTTAATGCCATAGACGTATTAAGTTAATACGTCTATGTTTAATACTGTGATACTTAGTCAGGTAATAGCCGCAATAAATCATTACGTTAATAAAATTAAACAAATTATAATGAAATATTTGGAAACAAAGAAAAACAACCCATATTAATGACAATGTCCGCGTAGGTGCTCCTGATCAAGGTGTCACGATAAGTTAGATACCTGGAACAAAACAACAGTCTGAGCAACCAATTCGTCAAAAGGTATCATATGAGAAATTATCTTCTCTGTACATATATATTCGTTAATATTCCCAAAAAGTTATATTATTATTAAAAATATAATTTATCATTAGAATGCACTTGTGTCTGTCACCCACAAGCACAATATCAAGACTATGCTGAGCTGGGCAAATATTTATACAGTGGTCCACCAAGAAAGTGATAAGAGAATAGGACAAACTTGTGACTCAAACACTCCACATTCACCTGAACGGCTCAAGCACTCCGTCAGGTATATAGGTAAAAGGTTATAACAGCGGCTCAAGCACTCCGCAAACCTTAGGTAATCACTAAACGGCTCAAACACTCCGTAATAGTGATAAATAGGACCAAAGGATTACCTACGCAGCTCGGCTATATTTTAACTACCTGTATAAATCAATGAGCTACTTAAATAATTAAATGTAAAGTCAGATGAATAAAGTCAGACAATGAAATAACAATTATGATATCTGAGAGAAAGTGGAATGCTCAGTGAATAAACTCACCAGTTGTAAATATCCAGAAATAAACAAATTCACAGGGCACGATTTGGCACTATTCAATTTTTAGTTGCATACACAAACAAAGCCACACACTAAAATGAAATCGACCCTTGTAGGGCAAATTGGCTTCAGGCGTTTGTTTACAAAAATGTGCCCGCCACCATCTTTCTTTGCCTGGCCTGTGTATATGTTTCGCCTTTATCTTAATGGGTATGGTGTCGCCGTTATGACAGCGGACCCATAAATTAGCCAGACGAAATAAACTTACTTCTTACAGTCGGCCATCCTGCAAATATCTCATCCCGAGATACTTAGCGCCTTTGGTCCTCTTCATCTGAAGATATAGGTACTCCATCCTCATCTTCACCACTATCATCATCTGAATCATCGGAAACCCCTCCAGGTATTCTCCAAGGACGCATCCGATCTACGGCAGTTGTTGTTGATTGAGATTTGTTATAATAATTAATTACAACTTAATGGTTCAATTTTATTAGCCGAAGGACCAGTCAACTAACGTTGACAAAAACATAGGGGGGGAAGTAAATATAAGGGGGAAATTGAAAGTGCTAAATACCTTTCTGTGTTGTCTTCTATACGCTGGAGGCCTCCTTGTATCTTCAGGTGGAACCAGGTGAATCGTTGCACAATAGGGTAAAAGCACTGGTATTATATGGATGGGTTAAAGGGTATTTAAAGGTGGAGTAATAATGTTTCAATAACAATTATTATTTTCGCGTGCAATACGACGAGGAGTTGAAAGTAGGTGTGTATAGGATGAGTGTCAATGGGCAACTATGGTTTTAAAACAAAAGAGAGGGGATGGAGTGTTGCATTATCTGTCTATGAACTAAGATTAAGGGATAGTCCCTGAATAACTAAGATTATTGAGTGTTGCCTAATGTCAAGAAGTTATTTCCTGAACAGCAGTCATCTCTTTAACTATGTACCTATCATTCGGTAGAACGGTTTTGACTACCATTGGACCACTGTAAGTAGGAGCCAGTTTCCTGCTAGTACCAGTCGATGGTATTTGCTTGACGATCACCACCAAGTTTCCCACTTTATAAGTTTTCGGCTTCTTCCGCCTTTTGTCGTAGTAAACTTTTTGCTTAGCTTGTGCTGCCTCAGTCTTACTTGCTGCCTCTTCGCGTAGTGCCAAGAGATCCTCTATTATCGATGGAATTTGCTTTATTTCTTGCTGCTAGCTCTTATTGCATTGCAATCGGTAACTACGGTGAATGTTAATACCAAGAGATATATCCTAAATTTTTTTAGGCTTTCCACCACAGCGAGCGTTTCCAATTCGTAGAAATGTTACTTCTGCTCCGTGTGGGAAGTCTGTCTGCTGTAGTAGGCTACAGGATGCAGACGATCATCCGAATGTCGTAGCAATATGCCAGCAAGTCCTATTTGACTGGCGTCTGTGTGGACTTCTGTAATTGCCTCTGGATCAAACAACGTTAGAATTGGTCTAGAGATGAGTGTCGACTGTAGTTGTTTAATGCCGTCTCTTCCATCTCCTTCCATTGCCACTACACGATGTTCTTTGTTAGTCTGGTTAGTGTCTTTGCAATCAGAGCATACCCCTCTACAAAGTGTCGAAAATAGCCAGTTAATCCGAGAAATTGTCTCACGTTATGTACATTAGATGGCGTTGGGAAGTCCGCGACTGCTCGAATTTTATCAGCACCTGGTCTTACTGTGCCTTGTTGGATTTCGAACCCCAAATAATTAACGGAAGTCTGCAGGAACGAACACTTCTTCAGATTCAAAGTTAGTCCTTCACAACGAAAGATTTCCAACGACTCTTTCAGTCTGTCTAAAGCTTCGTCTATGGTCTTGGCATACAATAGAACATCATCGAGATAAAGCGCAGCGCTTCCACGAATAGGCTTTAGGATTTTAGTCATTAAGCGTTGGAAGACTGTAGGAGCGTTGGTTAGTCCAAACGGCACTCTGTTGAATTCATAGTGGCCTTCTGGCGTAACAAAAGCTGTGAACTTTTTGGAATTCTCTTGCAGTGGAATCTGGTAGTATCCAGACTTGAGGTCGAGACTGCTGAAGTAATTGCCGGAATGCCATTTATCTATTTGGTCGTCGATTCTGGGTAGTGGTTGATTTTCTTTTACAGTTAAAGAATTGAGCTTCCTGTAGTCAATGCACAACCGTTGCTCCCCATTTTTCTTCCTGATCAGTAGAACGGGAGAGGAATACTCAGATTCCGATTCTCGTATGATGTCATTTTCTAATAGTTCATCGACAATCCCTTTTACCATATCTTGTTCTGGTCTTGACATATGATATGGACGATAGCAGAAAGGTTTGTCGTCTTGAAGGCTAATCTTCATGGTAGCTGTTTTTGAACACCCAACCTCTGCGGTTGACATTGCAAAACATTCGCGATAGTCATTCAATAGATCATAAAGTCTCTTTTTATCTTCCTCTGGTATTAAACCGACAAATCTCTTCAAGAGGTAACGACGTCAGATCTACTTGTCTCATTGCCAATACTTTCTCCGCTGGTTGTTTATCTTCTACGCAACTTACTGCTCTCGCAAAAATGGTATCTTTGGCAATCCTTAGTTCACTATTGGCTATGTTTATGACTGGTAGAACTGAAATTTTATTCTTGTTCAAGGTTATCACGGTAAGTGGTATACAATATTCATGCCCATCTGAGCCTCGAATGCTGGACTCAATAAATGCGTCACCTTCATAATCAGTACTGTAGACCTTAACATGTCCCCAATGATCTGGTAGGATAGTTGGCGTTTCTGCCACTCTAAGGATAATTTTCGGCATCGTTATCTCCGGTTCCATTTTACCTAAATCTAAATTATTACTACGTTTATAAAATTTCAATGAAACATCGTCCTTCACGACAGAATACTGGGCAATTCGGTAAAGTTTCGTCCTATTAAGATTGGCACCTCTTGAATGGAATTTGGTACCACATGAGCCAAAATATTTTCTTCTATCTCATCTACGGTGATGGTAAAACAGACAGTACCCAAAGTAGAAGTATAAGTGTTCCCATAACCTTGTAGGAAGGTTTTCTCTGTTGAGGTGTAGTCCAATTTTAACAGTTCCATATCTCGCAGTCGGACGGTAGAATATGAGCTGCCCAAATCTATGTAAGCCAAGGTCGAGGTTCCATTGACAAGTATATTCCTATAAAATTTTTGATTTAACTTATCCGTTACTAGTCATATTTGCTTGATGAAACATGTTTCCTCGGTGTGTCCTCTGCGCTTACAGTAGCTGCATTTCACCCCATCTCTCTCTCTCGCCTTCATTGGACAATCATTTGCAAAATGTCCAGGTTCCTTGCAATTGTAGCAAAGCCCCTTGCCAGATGAAGACTTTGGGTGTTTTCCCTGACGTTGGTTCCACTGACGTTGGTTTTTATTAGAGCTTGTATGATCCGCCCTAGCCGTGGGAGGCAACTTATTCAGTGCACTCAGATAACCGAATAATGAATCTGGCGTCTGATGATTTCCTGCGGTGGCTCCGGTCTTAACCACTACGTCATTTATTCCACCGATGACGCAGGATACAGCATCAGTGCCCAAAATTCTGCATCTGTTTAGGAGAGCCATTTTTTCATGGTAATATTTAGAATATGTTTCGTCGGACCTCTTTTTTCTAGTAAACATCTCCCAGAGATCAGTATGATAATCCTGTCGAGAAGGAACAGCGGTCTGTAATTTCTCTTTCCATTGTTCCCAAGTGAACTTCACGGTAGGTAGGCTTTTATACCACACCTCGGCCAAGCCCTTCAACTTGGAGGTTGCGAAGTAAATAGTCTTTTACGGCGCGCGTTGCGAGAACTCATTTTTTTTTTATCTTTTGGAGTTTAAGCTATTTAAAAAAACACAATGCTAGAAAGTGTGTAAAAAATATCTATACATGTCACCTTGTTATCAGCACCTTTGATTTGATCACTCTTTCAACATACTCTATTTGCCCAATTTTTTTTTTTTGCCCTTATAAATGTATATACTTCAAGCTATCGCATTATCATTCAAGGGGTTTAGGTAATTATTTTTGTTAGTTAGGTGTAATTAGAGGATTCTCTCACCAGATGGTGTCGCGTCGGCACCCATACTACACCCCCCATACATACATGCAGGCACACTTATATACACTTATATGTTAGCAAACCCTGAGGTAATCCCACTTCTGAAAAATACTGTGATACTTAGTCAGGTAATAGCCGGGGCAATAAATCATAACGTTAATAAAATTAAACCAATTATAATGAAATATTTGGAAACAAATAGAAACAAAGAAAAACAACCCATATTAATGACAATGTCTGCGTAGGTGCTCCTGATCAAGGTGTCACGATAAGTTAGATACCTGGAACAAAACAACAGTCTGAGCAACCAATTCGTCAAAAGGTATCATATATGAGAAATTATCTTCTCTGTACATATATATTCATTAATATTCCCAAAAAGTTATATTATTATTAAAAATATAATTTATCGTTAGAATGCACTTGTGTCTGTCACCCGCAAGCACCATATCAAGACTATGCTGAGCTGGGCAAATATTTATACAGTGGTCCACCAAGGAAGTGATAAGAGAATAGGACAAACTTGTGGCTCAAACACTCCACATTCACCTGAACGGCTCAAGCACTCCGTCAGGTATATAGGTAAAAGGTTATAACAGCGGCTCAAGCACTCCGCAAACCTTAGGTAATCACTAAACGGCTCAAACACTCCGCAATAGTGATAAATAGGAACAAAGGATTACCTACGCAGCTCGGCTATATTTTAACTACCTGTATAAATCAATGAGCTATTTAAATAATTAAATGTAAAGTCAGACAATGAAATAACAATTATGATATCTGAGAGAAAGTGGAATGCTCAGTGAATAAACTCACCAGTTGTAAATATCCAGAAATAAACAAATTCACAGGGCACGATTTGGCACTATTCAATTTTTAGTTACATACACAAACAAAGCCACACACTAAAATGAAATCGACCCTTGTAGGGCAAATTGGCTTCAGGCGTTTGTTTACAAAAATGTGCCCGCCAGCATCTTTCTTTGCCTGGCCTGTGTATATGTTTTCTATCGCCTTTATCTTAATGGGTATGGTGTCGCCGTTATGACAGCGGACCCATAAATTAGCCAGACGAAATAAACTTACTTCTTACAATACACATATAATAGTCACAACCTTGTTATATGCGATGATGAATGTTTGATTATGGACAATGGAAAAATTCTTGTATTCTAAATGATTATGGCCGTTAAAATTATTTTTCTTCGAATTGTATGTCCACTACCTTAATAAATGTTAATACCTAATTGTAAAATTTCAATGCATTGCTTGCTTATCAAAGGTACATTTTAATGTTGGGTTAATTCACCAATAATTATATATATAAACATCTTTAGTTTTAAGTATATTTACGCATAGACACTACCTCTTTGTTATAGCAAAGTAGGTCATCATTTTACAACTGTTTACTCGGAAAGATCTGCCACTTGGGGGGCAGATCTTTCTACATGTTTTTAGCTATCGAGCAGGTAGATGGTACAGTAGCAGGTTAGGAGGGCAAGCACGATCTCAATATTTACTCTAGCTAACTATATGTGGTATTGCCAGATGCTTGCTAGCTGGTGGGATTTATCGTTTTATGATGACTAAAAGTTTTACTCGTAGTCACAGATTTTAATAGTCCCAGCTAAATATTTTTAGCTAAAAATTTTTTTAAAAAGTAAGTAGAGTTAAAGAAAGCTGCATAAACCTCCCGAGGCGCCAGGCCGTAGTCCACGCCTTACGCTGCTTCTGGGGTTTTTAAAATCATGTAAATAAAAAGCCGGAACATGATCTATATTTTTATTAAGATGACTAGATCAATACATTGTAATTATATAAAATACTAAAAATGCATTTGAAGTAACTAAACACTTCAGTGAAGAAGCCAGTAAAGTGCTTAGCAAAATATATACAGCAGGTTTTAGTACATCGAACAGTGTAGTTATATAAGAATTGACAGCGTTAAACTGGAGGAATGTAAAAAAATCATTCGATAAAAAAATTAATACAAACAGCAATATTGCTTATAAATTATTGATTTAATAATTAATAACTGTAAATGCAAGCTAAGCTTAAGCATTCATTTAAATAAACAATCTCTTCTTGCTAGGTAAAGAACCATTTTATTAAAAATAACAATAATCAATTTCATAGGTCTAAAAAAGGAAAATAGCTATCATAATTTGTACAAATTAAACTAAAAGGAAAATAACAGGACGGGGGTAACCGGTTCAGTTGCTACTATCCATCTCAGGATCGCTCTCGGCATCTGAGCTTGAGCTAACGGCAAGATCTCCCGCCATAGCAACCCGAGCATACTCATCTTTGTCAATAGACTTACAAAAATGAATGGCATATTTGAGTTTTTGTTGCAAAACATGCTGAAACCCAAAGCAAATGGTTAAAACAAGAGTAACATTAAACCACAGTAACTTACCTTGCATGAATACCTAGGCATTTTAAGCAAAAAGAAGCAGGTGTAGCTCTCAGGCAAGAAATGATCGGGCGGAGAGTACTTGTCCAAAATCTGTATTACAAAATCTCTGCCTCTGAAATCGGCTATCGTTCGAGGTAATCGCGTCCTGCCCCATACGAACCTCAAGAAAAGAGATCTCTCTTGATTTGTAAAGTCCTCCATCACTTCCCAGAACCATTGGATCAACGGAGCACTACTATCAATGCCTAAAAAAATGAATGGTTTATTATTATGGACCCGATATTTGAGTTGTTACTTCACATTTAAATGATAATTTAATAAAATCGCATATACCACAGTGCAATTGTCACTTTGACAACGCCAAAAGTTACCTGCACCATTTACAGTGACAAATGCAATAGTAGTTTTGTCACTTATTCATTTTTTAATTAATCAATTATCGCGGTGTCTGTTGCCAAAATAAATAGTTTGACATATTTGTCAACAACTTATTGAAGGGACAATTTGCATCTATTTTTAAATGACTTGAAACATCATCAACATATTTTATCCAATATTTGAAAGTAACAGCAATATTTTTTTTAAATGTCCAAAAATTACCAGATAATTGATTGTTTTAATCGCGCTAACCCGCCCACACCGCAACATAATCGAAAACGGGACGTTCCGCGTTCGTAACGTCACCACGCGGACGAGTCTTGCTGTTAGTTGTAGGTTGTAGCTAAGATTGACGTTGCATTTTTCATTCATTTGTTACTCTTGTTGTTTTGTGTCAGAGCTGGAACAATGGAGCCGGGGTTTCCATAAGCACAGAGTGACAATTTTCCAAGAATTGACTCCTTCATGTTGCTGAACTTTATCGGACAAAATCCCAACTTTGTTAGCATTGAAATTAGAGGAATTAAAATGCGAAAGTAAGTAATAACATAGGTAATATTAGGTGTAACGGCATTCGATTACTTAACTGAACAATCAATGAAACATGAATCAAACATTTATTAAAATAAATACCACCGCACTATTTAGAACCCTGTTGATGTCGGATATGTTTGTTTTCAGTCTGTATATCAAGCAGGTTGTATATTTGATAAAAAATTAAAATTTATTTGGAAATTGTATCTTGTGGTACATGAAATGGAAGGTACGTTAGTTACAATTTAAAAAATAAAAATGAAATTTGTAAAGAAGAAAAAATGTAATCTAGATAACAGAAAGTATATTAAAAACAGCAAATAACATGTTTGAGGATTGATAAATAATGAAAGTAGGAGTGGGAGGATTGCACACAGCTGTGGTATGTGGTAATTGAGTGCCCATGAATTGGCAGAGTATTTTAGACTTTATGCATATTATTACCCACTGAACTTTCAGATTAACTCGAGAAAATTATGGCGATAATGCCATTGGGTATGTTCAGGTGGAAAGAAGGAACCGTTTGCACTGGGAAGGGAAGAATTACACTAAGCATAATGTGCGGAAAAAATCGTATGCTGTAGTCGTCGGGTCGTCGCATGTGATGAGGCTGAAGAGATTGTAAAATCAGTCCAATGTAAAGATTGATTCATTTACTACTTTGATATACCAGCAAAATAATATAAATATTTTTTTTTTACTTACTAGGCCAGTCGTACATTAAAATCCCAAACTAACGGCTAGTTCTGAATTTTTAATATGTTGTTAGGACCACTAACTACCAGCAGTGTATATCCAAGTTTGCAGCTTGGAAGACCTGTGCTAACTTCGTAGCACACAAAAAACCACGAAATTTTTGCACTTTTTTGTCAGATGTTTTTTTTTTTGGTTTCGGACATTTGTCCTTGAAACAGTTAAATATTTTTTTGACACAAATTTTAACCACATCAACATATATTATCAGCTTAAACACATGTCACAGATTCATGTGTTCCGCTTTTTCATTTGGAAGATCCGACCAGCCTGGTGTAAAGTGTAGAATAAGTTTCTATATGATATTTTTTTTATATGATATTTCTATATGGTATTTTCTGACAAATCAGGGACAGACAAAAAGAATGTTGGAGATATGTAAATTCTGTTCTAAATTTTATCAGAATAGTGCCGCTAGAATGGTTCAACATTTTAAAATGCGTAAAGTGGCCACCAGCACCAGCAATGACAAATTTTTTTTTTAAAAAGGTAAATATGTTGCAATTAAAAAAAATTTGGAAACTAGGAAAATGACCTTTTATCTTCAACTTTGACGTGTTCTACCGATTTGAGCGTAAGTAAAAACAACTGCAAGACCTTGAAATATTCCTTAGAAAATTTTCTATAATTTTTTATGAAACTTTTTGTGATACTTTATTGGGCAATAGCCTGTTGAGAGTCCGTACCATACCTTTGTATGTTGCCACAGATTTCAATAGGGAGAGAGGTATATCAGGCGACCCGCACACCATTGTCTCCAATTCATACCCACTAAACAATGATAATAACGGAACTGGAACAACTCGCGACATACCATCACGTACAGCCTTAACTTGCTCATCAAATTCGTGTAATCTGGAACATACGACTACATTACGAGTTACAGAATAATATTACTTATGTTACCTAAAATTCAATGCTAATCTGACATACTCCAGCCGATTTTCATATGTGATTCTCTTGTACCTTGTACTGAGAGGCACATCTGTGCCGCAGGAAGATGGTGTTGAAAAGGGCATCTCCAAATTTTGGAACAATGGTTCGTCTGCCGCCATATCCCTTATGCATAGCAGTCCCGGAACGTAATCTCTATCAATTTCAGTTAAATCTGCAGGAGTTAATTCAATCCCTGCTAGTTGTTTCCAAACTGGCTCCGCAAGATTTAAGCTCAAAGGCGAGCCAGTTCTTATTGCTATACCCATAAGGACGCCCAGAAATCTAAACATGTTCAAATTCAGGCAAGTCTTTGACTGGGGGTTTAAAATGAAGCAGTCACGGTTGGCACCAGCTTCCTCTCGGCCATTTGGAGTAGGGATTAGTAGAGGCAGCGATCCATTCTGCAGCTCATCGCACATTTCTGCAATGCTCTCACTGTAGCCACCTCCACAGTCATCTACGCTTTCACCTACAAAACAAATATCAATTTTTATTATTTTAAACTATATTGACGAGTGAAATAGATAGATATTCTCTGAATTTTCTCACTAACCTACAAATTCAACCTTCCACACCCTATGAGGCAATGCCAGGGTCTCAGATGAGAGTAGAGGCAACTTACTAACCATCTGTCCAAACACAGACTTCATACCATCTACTCCTGCCAAGCCTCCTCTAGACCTGGACCTCTTTACTTGGATTCTATTCAATTCTATGACAGGTCCATGATGCTTGTCTCTAACCATAGTAGCTTGCACCACCTTCCTAAATGTCGCTTCCTTTATGTTGTAAATCAGTATGCTTCTGAGCTCGTGGAGTGAATCAGATCCCGTAATCGGGAACATAGTTATGCACGGGCATATTAACTCAGCGAAATGATGCAAAAGAACTAGCCGGCGATGCAGTACCCAAGGCAATATGTCCTGCAGGAGGTCGTATTCTAGTGGCGCTACTGTAGGTAATCGAGCACATGCAGAACTCGCACTGCTTGTGGACCATGCCAAGGTATGAGCCGAACCACAGGCTACATTTGTTATTTTCTTCACATTTGCCTAGAGAGATAATAAATAGATGATTGAATCACTTTCATGGTATCTACTTTTGTTTACGTAATTATTTTATTATAAGTACTGAATTCAGTAATTATCGGTCATGTTTACAAAAGTCTGAGGAACTTCTTAAAATAAAATTACAAATATTTTAAATTTTAACACAAATGTGAATGATCCTATACTCTCCATATTGCGATTGATATATCTGTAAATTTTTTCAATAATCACGAGCCGGAATACCATATTCAGCTTCCAACTACCAAGAGAGGAATCTATAAAATGTTTAATGTTTTGGAGAAGCAAAACTGGAGTTTCGAAGACTCCAGGGAAGATTCTGTAGAGACTAAATATAACACGTTTATGCAAGTATTAAAGGATGTGATGAACGTAGCGTTTTTTACTGTTTCAAAGAGATGTGCAGTACGGGATAAAAACAATCAACGGTTCAATGACAGTTTAAGACAAATGCGTGACGCACTAAAATTTTTGTATGCGACATATTAAAACAGACCCACTACAGATCTATCAGTATATGTTAACCCTTTCGAGACTATCGCCATAAATGTAAGATTTTTATTTGTAGCTTAGCCGTACTGTCGCTGTACAGTTATGTTTTTGGCTCTAAAAGTCACTTACCGTTGTCGTACGATTTTTAAACATTTTGCATTCTAGTGGGACGATTGTTGTATATTTACGTCCCATGCACGCAATGTCGAATTACATGTGACCGTACTTGTACAATTTCTCAAAGCTCACACCCACATACTGATACCTACAACGTACATGTACGTTTACATTGCGAAAATGGGGGCCGTACATGTACAATTTTTCGTTTAGAAAACATTTTGAACGGAAAATGCAATTTTGTATTGTGTATTGAATAAAACGAAAGAATATAGATATATGCTTTTATTTTTACAGTGGTTTATACAAGCGCGCTGTTTACAAATTGTCTCGCCGCCGTTCGGGTGATACGAGAGTGCTCTCCGGTGGCCGTCTCAAAAAGGTTAAAACATTTAGACATAGGTACAAATTTGAAGCAGAGGAATCTAAGAAAACAGCCTTCTCAAACTATATTGCAACATCAACAAATGTAGCAAAATCATTACGGGAAGTTATAAACTCTTTTAGAGGAACAAACAGATTAATGCATCAAGAGACAGGACTATGCGCAAATAACTTTAACGTTTTCTTTACAGAAATAGATCTATTAAATTATCCTATTCTATCGATCTATTATTCTATGCCAGATTGTACATCAAGTTTTGAGGCCTACATGTCCACCTGAAACATCGATAAACACCTACATTTTGACTTTAAAGAAGTAGGCTACATAGAAGTTCAGGACACTATCAATAGTTTGAAATAAATATTATAAACCATATTAGTTAGGTTAGGATCTCCACTTGGCGCGGGTTCCTATTTTAAAAATTAATGTAGTGTTGTTTTATTGGGACTCAAGTTTAAGAACGTCTGTAGGCGTGATAGTATGTCTGTTAGTGAAATAAGTTGCATAAATAAATTTCTTCATATTTTAGTTGACTGAGAGACTGTTCAAAAATTAATTATACATTATTATAAAAAATATATTATAAATTTTTGAAGGCGATGTTTGTATAAAAAACGTATGTTGTTACTTGATCCACTGGTTCAGAGTGGAAGGGGTTTGACATGGTCCTTGAATTTTGCGATGTTGTCGAATGGTAAGTTATTATACAGGATTGTAAAATTTAGATAAAAATATAAATTTTAATAAGAATCAAATCTCTATCATTAAAATAACAAGAAAAACATGAAAACTTGAGAGGTACTATAAGGTTTTGGGTAAACTTAATTAATAACAGTTTCTTACATAATAAATTATAATTTCATTGTGTTAATTTAAAAAGTGGAAATATTTGTGGCAACATCGCTGAATTTGTATTTATATTCGTGTTCTAGGTAACTTCTAATATCATTTTATTTTGATTTACCTATTTCAAGTTTCGCAGTTTTCATCACATACTTATCTCTTTCTGATTGCAAATAATTGATTTTGAGTGTTAGTTAGAAAATGGGTGAAAATAGAGTACCTACCTAATCAAACTCGGACCCATAAGTAATTTTTTCTTAGACGATTTAAGTTGTTTTAAACGTGGCCAGAATATGTAGCCTAAGCTCTGGTCACTTAAAATCATTTCAGTTTGATGACTACTTAAATTTATTAAAAGCACATTATTCAGTATCAGGATCTTATTCTTGGTTGCCCTGACCTGAACAGAGTATGCATATGATGATAGGAAGAAGTGCAGAATATATATTCAACCGAAAGGTGTAAAGCACAATACCTTTGTTTTTCCTAGCCTTTTCCATTAGTATCATCAAGTTTACTGTGCGGTATATGTTTAATTAGTTAATGAAAAACCTTGCACCTTGCATAACAAAAATCTCCATATAAATAATAATCTGGTATCTAGGTAGGTACTTACTGGATTATTATTTGTATGGATGTAATTCCACATCTGGGCCCTTTATTCCATTATTCTTTTATAAAAGTATACATAATAGGTATATTATTACATCATTAATATAAAAAAATCGATAAACATTGATCAAAATAGTAATAAATAAATAAATAAATAAACAACCCACCGACAACCTCATAATATAACCCTTAACCTGACTTTTACAGCTGGCCTGGCGCACTTGGGTAAGAAATATTAAAACTAATATGCGACGTACTTCCATGGAAAACAGACATTTTAATTTCAAATCAATTGTATATTTAACTCATAGGTCTAAAAAAACAATTTGGGCCTGAATTGTAGAGAAATATGTTTTACAGTTTGACATATAATAGGTTTAAATACTAAGAAATGCCCAAAACCCGAGAAATTCCCGTCTGAAAATCATTCTTTTGAATCTCCCATAAGAAATACATGGCAGTCAAATTTTTTGAAGTGTGTTTACGATCCCATTTCAAATTTCGTGCCCGGATTTTCCTAACCTAACTAATATGGTCAATTAATAAACATTAGTATTCAAGAAAGTATATATCCTGCTTGCTTCAAGCGAAGCAAAGTAATACCGACTTTTAAAAATAGTTTAAAAGCAGATGTGAATAACTACCGCCCTATAACTTTGATTATTGGTTTGTCCAAAATATTTGAATATGTCATGAAAAACCAAATATACGAATATTTTGAACGTAACAATTTATACACATCAAGTCGGTTTGGTTTTGGATTAGAAAAGTCTACTATATCAGCAATCGAAGAGATATTACTTATAACTTTGTTGTTGGATTCACTTTTTGTGATCAAAAGCTTTTAACTGTGTTTCACATCCAATCTTAATAAAAAAGCTATCATTTTATTGCGTCAGAGAAAACAACCTGAATTTAAGTACTAGCTACCTGTCCGAAAGATAACATTTTACATGAAAACCACTTCGGAAGGAGCTTATTTACAGCATGGAGTTCCACAAGGCTCTATATCGGAACCCCTATTATTTTTAATATATCAATGATATAAGTACTTCCGTTCCCAAAAATAAACTTATCCTATTTGCGGATGATACAACATTGGTAAATGCGGATGTAGAGTACAATAAATTAAAATCGCTCATGAAAGAAAATATAAAAAAATTGAAAAACAGGTTTCTGGCTAATAAACTGTCTCTAAGCGAATCTAAATCTACAAATATTACATTTAGTCTGAGATAATTTGAGGAGCGGGAGAGTTCTGGTGAGGTTACATTTCTTGGTATTTATTTAGATTCCAGCTAAGGTTTGCCATGTCGATCAGATTTCACCAAGACCCTTTAAAAATATATTTATGTTGAAGAAATTGGAGGGAATTACCACAAGACAGTTTTACAGGCTTTCCATGCAGTGTTTCAAGCTCAAAGTTGCTATGGTATAATGGCTTGGGAACGCCGATCGGCATTACTGTCCTTCAACGTGTGAACATTGACAATCAGCAAAAGTTATTTTCAAGAGCTTTGAAAACAATTTTGTTTCCTGATAACCATTCAGTTGAATTGGCTTTTTTATATTTTATATTAATATTAGGAGTTCCTATTTAAATAAACTACTACCATAATTTGTAGTTGCACTAAACATTTTTAAAAGTAAGTGATAAAGTAAAATAATTAAAAATTAAATGTAAATGATAAAAACCTTAGGTGAACTTCGATACTATGAACCTTGGATATAAAATGAGGCGAGTAAAAGGAAAACCCGCCTTGTGCTTCATAAGCAAATATTGGAGAAATGAGAAAAACATTTAATCGGGTTATTTTAATAAATTTTATAATATCGATTATTCTGAGATCTGTTTAGGGCATTTTTCATTTTTGTTGTTCTGTATCTGTGACTTCAAATGTACTTGATTGTACATAAGGTGGTCAATAAAGTAAAGTATTGAAATGCGATTATTACGGTGATTAAAAATATGTACAAAAATTTAATTAAACCATGGATAAGAGAAGTTTTGCTAAGCCAGTTTTAAATGAAAATTTTATTATTTAAATCAATATACAATGTAAAATGTATTACAGCAGTAACTTTAAATTCCTTCTTTTTTTTCTCACGACTTCATTACAATATGCTGGCAAACTTGAATTCAATAATACATGTGGTACGAAATTACCCATTCCCATGGGCTGTGCGCGGATGAGGCAGGTTTTGCAATGTAAGCGAAGGCAGAGAAGACGAGTTTTGCCTTAACATTGATTATTCACCATTCAATTTTAACGGGATAATCTGATTTTTGCTATATATTATTATTATTAGACATGCAGGGCAACCAGATAAATACATTGCCATATCTAAGTGAAAAGTGAATAGCTGTGAATAGGCGAAAAGTGAATAGGCGAGTTTTGCTTTTACTTACCTCAAATACACTATTATAACAAAACAAACTTTTAAGTACTATTTAAAACTATGTGACAATAGTGCAGTGAACTGCATTATAACCGGACTCTACGATATTTTCAATATTTGCATTACACTTACCTGAAAATTCGAAACGAGCCTAGGCCTCTGTATAGCATTTGTTGTACCATCACCAAGCTGACCCTCATCGTTATCACCCCAAGTGTATACCTCACCTTCGTCAGAACATGCGACACAGTGCAGGGAGCCTGTAGCTATACTTATTATTTTCTTGCCCTGTAGAGCTGCTACTTTTTTTGGTCGTCTAACATGATCGCCATTACCATGACCTAACCTGTGATAGTCACCTTTCCCCCTAAAAACAAATATATAGATATTTGTAAAAGTAAAAAAGATATATTCTTACCAAGTGTACACACTTCCCGATCTTGTCAATGCCACGGAAAATTGTGACCCACATTCAACTTTGACTACACCAAGACCAGCAAGGCTCTCTATTTTCATGGGTGTTTTGCATCCATCAGAGCCGCCTCTACCTAACTTACCATAATCTCCATCACCCCATGACCAAACATTATCATCGTCAGTTATACATAGAGTTTGTGCATCTCCCGAACCACAAGCTACGTCTATTACTTTATAACCCAAAAGTGCCTCGACCTAATAACAATGAATTATTAATAGTTATCATTATACTTATAAAGTCATAAAAAGCATGGTTAATTACCAATTTGGGTTTGAGCTGATCCTCACTGTCACCGTGTCCTAGTCGTCCATATCGCCCTTTGCCCCAAGTGTACAAGTGACCAGAGGAGGTTATAGCAGCAGAGTGTGCACCACCGCATGCTATATCTACTAACTCGTAACCTTGAAGTGCCTCAATAAGTTTCGGTGTTTCGCTTAATCTAAGTATAGTAGGAAACAATTTTTATTTAAATACGAAAAACTAAAAAAGTGCATCTTACGTTCTACTTCCATGACCAAGCTTTCCATCATCTCCTTCACCCCAGGAGTACACGTCATTATCAGCAGAAAGAGCCAGGCAATGTTTACCACCAGAATTCACGGCTATTTTTTTAATAAAAACGTGTTGAATAGACTCTAGTAAAGTCGGTACAAGAACCGAATCTGTACCCCCGATGCCTAGTCTTCCACCAGCACCATACCCTTTAAAAATAAAATTGAAATATAAAACGGCTGTGGATTGCGGATAGCTGTTACGTTACCTGTGGCATATACTTTTCCATCGGTGGTAACAGCAAACAATGTTTGCTCACCCCCAAGCAATTGCACGGGTCGCAGAGAAGACAGTGTTTCACAAGCGGTAGGAGTTTTAACTTTGGCACCTTCTACTCCTCCTAGCTGTCCTCTGTGGTTGTGCCCCCAACCATATATTGTACCAGAGCCACCCCAAGAGAGAGTCCAGTCTTCTGGTCGGCTAACAGAACATTACATAATGATTAATGATCGAGTTTAGACGAAACCTGTTTAAGTCACAACTATGTTTTGTATGGTGCCTATATGGATTAAAAATCTCACAACTTTACCATGGCGGCAAAGAATCATAAGAGCTGTGATCCTATTGGTTAGTGTCTCTCACACGAGTCTTTAAGACGAGGTGAACTTGAGTTGCTAAACATAACGATCCCGTGTTGATTACTTCGATAAATTGCTTAGTAAAAGTAACAAATTTTGTGGAAATATATGGTAAATCATGAAAACTAAACAGTTGAAATACACGATTACATTCAGAAAAATCTTCGTAATATTAAGATATTAAGTTCTAATGTACTCATTACTCGGTTACTCAGTACTCATCTAATGTACGCAAGACATTTCAGTGAGGTCATTGATGTATGTACTAGACGCTGAGCAAATATTGATTAGACCTATTTAGTATAATGTAAAATAAGAGCAAGAATTTCTAATGCAAAAAAAAAGGAAATTGAAGTAAAGAGAAGTTTAACATGGATGCGCTTAAAAACCCCGAAATAACTAGAAAATTTGAACAGACTCTCTAGTGTTGTCATTGTTTTATTATTGTGACTGTGTGTACCAGAAAAAAATAGAATACAAGTTCAAAATGCAGGAATACGGTATTGTTTACAACTACCAAGAAGATTGGTTACGTATGGATGAAAGGCAAAAAACATCTTTTACTTTCAAAATTGTATTTGAAAAAGCGCCTATGTATTTATATAGTAAGTTAAGGTATAGATCTGATGTACATCATATAATATATGATGTACAACATATAATAATGACAGAAATAATTATATTCTAAAGCATAATTCAACACTTTTTTATTTAGGCTTTTCTTATAATATATAGCTATTAAGATAGTTAAAGCTTTACCTAGTGTTTGTTTTGACATGAAAACTGCCCAATTTAAAAACAAAAAATAAGTCATTATATAATGTACTATAATAAATTGTATGTCCAGTTTGTGTGAAATTTTGTTATTGTTGTTATTGTGAAAACTGTCCATTCGGATGAACTTTTACCTTTTATGTGTTTTCTAAATTTTATATACTTATATTAAACTAATCACTAATATTGTATGTGGAAAAATTTATACTTGTTTGTATTTTATTTATCTGTACATAATAAGCACATAATAAACCTCTATTTATTTATTTATTTAAAGATTGGCGAGGTTAGGATGCACTCCTAACCTAAAAGTACCAAAATTTTCTGATTCGAATGAAGGAAAATGTTAAGTGGTACAGCACAAAAGATAGTTGATGCAGTTACATTAAAATCATGGTTATCTTTTTCTTCTTGGTAAGGTTCAAATTATCAGTTTCACTATACATATGTTTCAGTAAATCACCAAATAAGCGATAGGATCACAACTGGATTTAGACTATTTTTAAATAGTGTTCATATAGGACCGTCTTATTGACATTGCACCTATTTTGAGTTCATGTCACATCATCCAATTGTCACGACGTTCACCCATGTCATAGTGGGTGGATGTCTTGTCAATTGGATGTCACGACATGTATGCCATATTTTAAAACTCATTAGAATGGAAAGAAAATTAAATCTTACCGATTTAACCAGATTAAGAGCTGTTCATCGTGCTCCTTTCTGAACATAGACAGTTTTTCATGCTCCCAGTATGCTTTCGAGGTATCGTCATCACCTTCTGCCAGTTTCTTCCTAACTTCTTGACAGAAAGTTAATGGTAATGGAGATCGATGAATTAATGATTTCGCAACTCTAGCTGCGTGGCAGTATCTCCTGAACCATGACCATTTGTGATTATCAACAATGCCCACCACCTTGTCCAATTCTAAATCACAAGCCAACGCTACCAGAACCTACAAATAACTTTATAGGCTCTTCATGGGTACAGCGTAAAATATTTTTACCTTAAAAAAGTCAGAGTGCATTAAATGTAAGCCTGCCCTCACAGAACCATCTTCGTACTCATATTGCCGTAATAAAGCTTGTGGTAACTCTTCAAGTAGTGAACCTAGCGCACTATCAGGGGCCTTAAGTTCTTGTAATTGTGTAGCTACTGCCTCAGCTTTGGCGCCATCTCCAATTAGCAGCCTATGAAGTCTCTGCAAAGCCCACATCCTCTGACTTGCGGCTGATGTTATATAAATATAAAATATTGTTAGTTTTAGTTTACTTGATCTTGTACTAGAGATGGGACCGAAGTCGAATAATAATTATTCAGTATTCACTCTATTCGGCTATATTTTGACTATTCGTATGCGGTCGAATATTCAGTTGAAATTCTGAGTATTTGGTCAGAAAATGTTAATTTTTAATTGGTTTATTCTTATAATAAATAACTGTCAATGTAATAAGTCACAAACTTTTCGAAAAGAAAAAGAAAATGAACAAAAAAATGTTAATATTCATAATTAATTAATTGCAAATTGTAATGTAAAAATACCAAATTTTCTGCACTGTCAGGTAATAACCGATTTATCTTTTTTTCATAAACGTTTCCAGCTTCAGAG
The DNA here is from genome assembly GCA_964058915.1 of Tetropium fuscum. Lineage (NCBI taxonomy): Eukaryota > Metazoa > Arthropoda > Insecta > Coleoptera > Cerambycidae > Tetropium > Tetropium fuscum. The sequence goes on along the minus strand of CAXKVY010018459.1, from coordinate 153,596 downwards.
AACAACGGTTCACTATAGACGGTACTTGCCGGAGCTGACAGATATGTCCGACCAAATATTCAGTTGGAATTTGACCGAATATTTATTATCCGGTTATTCGGTTAAATCACTATTCGTTCTATCTCTAGTTAGTACTACTTACATAGGAAACTTAGTTGTGAGCTTGCAGCTAACGCTGCAGCTAGTCTGGACATTAATGTGGCATCGGCTGATGGATATAAACGTGAATCTAACAAACACATGACCATGTCCATGGACGGTTGACTCAGTATGGCACGATCAGATCCAATTTCGCTCAAAATATGACTTGACATTACCGGATAGACTGTAAACCTCCAACCCCAACCATTCACAGAGCTGTCGCTTGTAAATGTCCATCGCAACTCGTCACCTAGAAACCATTAATGTTTTAATGTAAGAAAAATGGGCACACATGACTGTCTTTTGTGGATATTAGGTTTAATATTCGATACATTACCTGGTATTCTTAACTCTGCAGACCAATCACTCCATTCTCGCCCAGACCTAGTAGCTACTACTCGCCCAGTGCTGTCTGTTAATTGCAGGGGATCGTGCCTGCGCTCTGTTGAACATCTTCTATCAAATTCCACTCTAAGAGCATCAGCACCAGGTAGCCTTACATGTCCTATCGAAACATACACATTAGTTATTTAAATAATAACTTTTAAGTAGATATCTTATTTAAGTAGATGTCTCAATGTAGTGTTCAACACATCACGCAGATCCATGTGCCATTCTAGATCCCTCGTCCGTTCAGACGTCAGTTTTGTCAATAACAAGAGCAGCTTTTGCTTACATACGCCATGTACAGGTAACATGGTGTAAGATATCCACAAGGATTTCACAAGAATATTTTTAGATTATACGTCACCGGAATTTTGTCACAGAGTCGCCCGTTGATAATATTTTCATATCAATTTATGAAATTCTGAAGTTCTCTTCCAGCGTGGGGACTACACTCTGGCGAATATAACTAGGGAGTGGGATATATTCGACAATTTTCCGAGCTATCGTATACAAGCGATTTTATAAATAAAAAATAATATTGATCTCTTTAACCTAAACCTATGGAAATCAATGGAAATGGAAATTATCAAGCATCGCCCGTTGCTAAGGCAGAAGCCCTAAATAGAAAAAATATCCATGAAATCCAGATTTTACTGGTTTGCAATAGATGACTGGGATCCTCATTAATATTATTTTGATGTCGAATATACAGTACCTATGTATTTATTTTCTTTTTACAGTATAATATTCAATGAGGTACCATACCCATAAAAATGTATATTTTAGTTTTTCTTTAACACATGTTTAACAGGTACTAACAAAGTCTACAGAAAAGGTGCTGAGAGAATATTAAACATGTTTACTGGAATATATTCGCACGGTCCACATACCGTAATCGACAGCGAGAAATGTGAGTGAAAGCATTAAACCGTCCCTGTATACGGCAGGTGCACGCGTCCGAAGTTGATTTACGACCGCCTAGAAAACGTCAGCATTTTATGGTTCATCAATGGAGTGACTTGTGGGATCTAAAATGGCGGATAGGTGTGCTTATATTTTTTACTGTGTTACCTCTTAATGTGACATCATCAACATAAGGGTGACTAGATTCCTGGACGACGGGATGAGGGGTACTGGACAGTGTTTGGGTACTGTTAGTGGTGTCCTCAAGTTCTGTAACACAAAGTTCAAGCAGCATAGATCCTATACTGATGTTGGCACTTCCCATAGCTAAAAAGAGACCAGTTACATCTGGATTAAAAATAATAAATAATCTATACAAATATTATTAGAATCATAGAATCGTTATATCTTATATAACGATTATTTTCTGGCCTAAAATTCACATGGGAATAGGATAAAATATTGATTTTGTAAATGGAACAGAAATTAAAAGTCTTGAAAACAGCTTGAAAACTATAAAATAAATAATAACCAACCACAGCTGTAGTAGCATTATATACTTTGACGTGTGTTTTCATACACTGATATATCAGAATAAAATAGAAATAAATCCTGCTTGCTCTTGTATAACTAAATATTATATTATCTACATCTTACTAATTAGCACTGTTGACAGAATTTCTTTAGCCTGCTCATCTTCAATCCTATCAGCAACAGCCAACTTCAGTAGATCCACTAGTAACCTAGCATCATTCTCTGTCAAAAGTGAGGTAAATTCATCCAAGCCTGTCAAGCCCCCGTCTCCTATAACCTCGGCATGTGATGTTAGAGTGGCCGCGATCACAGACATGGCGCTTGTGGACATTCGAGAATGCTTGGATGACATACTGGCAGAACAGCTACTTGCAGTCATGGACTGCAATAGTGCTATGGGGTTCTCCTCACCCTCTGGAGTAGTTTGGTGGCTCTGAAATGATGAACTAATTACTAATGATGAACTAAAACTAATTAACGAATAAATTAGATTGTAATTAAATTTCCGTGAAATTTCAAAAGGATATTAGCAATAACAATAACTACAATGCCATACATGATTACACATAATATGTAGGATACAATCAAATTATTATACGTTATTCATTTCATACAATTTACATGTCAGGTTAATAAATAGAGAATCCCTCAGGAGATTAAGTCTGTACGAGGGTAATAGTAAATAATGCAGGTTCTGCAGAAGCAAATGTAGGCGAAGTTTGTGTAGAACATATTGTGATAGTTGTAGAATATATTGTGATAGTTGTAGAATATATTGTGATAGAAGAGTAAGGCTATATGAAATATAACACATGAATCTGATTGATATTTAAAGTTTTTGTAATAAATAAATACTATAAGCAACTTACATTTAAACCAGCAATATCGGCTAGTGAAACTGGGGCTTCCCCACCTCCAAAAGCGATTTCGCCTTCTTTGTTTATTAAGGAACCATTGGCTAGAGACCGTTCCAGCGGCGTATCTGACGAAACGCTATTCTGAGGATAAAAAGCAAAATGTACATAGGACAAACACATTCCGTCAAAGCTCACCTTTGAGTTGTTGTTGATGTTGGTATGACTACACAAAGCCCTTACTATTGCCTGTCTCAATTGTTGTATATGCATGGCATTTAAGATATGCTGTAACGCCTGCTGTTTGGCAGTGTTGCTCTCCAAGGACATTACGATACTGCTTAAGGTGGGGGTATTTTTGTTTGTGGACCTGGCTTGTGGTTTCTCGCCGTCATACAAGCCCAAGATTGAAGAACCCAATGGATCTTTGGCGACAGGAAATATAACTGGTTCTACTTTTGAGACAGTTTGTGTATCCTGAAGAGTCCACGCAATAGAATGAGAGCTGCCACAGGCTACACGGTTTATATGAACGTCCTCGAACCCATGCACTAGGGCAGGCTTTCGATTTACAATAGTCGTTCCATTACCCTGTTGACCGTGATCATTGTCTCCCCAAGCGTAAACCTAAATTAAACAATTTTCATTGGTTCCTTGTTTCTGATAGAAGAAATCTGTATAATCATACCTGTCCACTCTCAGTGACGGCAAGACAATGCAAGGCCCCTACGGCTACGTGGATCACTTTCTTTTCTCGCAATGTGTCGATTATTGTTGGCTTTCTAACATGCTGATCTGTACCATGACCCAATCTAAAGAATTTAAAAAAAAAACATTAATATCAATATAAAAAGTATGAAAGCTCATGTCTCTAAAAATGAGAAGCAAAATGTTCTAAGATTATTACAGCACATCGATGAACTCTTTGTTGTTACAAAATATTAATTAAATTTTTTTATGTATAGCCGTTTCAGAGATTTTGTTAAGTCATGTCAATAAAACCCTCATATTTTGCTGCATTTTTCTGTGTCAATAACTTAAATATGTTATTTTGGAATTAATATAGCTCATACATTCTTGAACAGATGTTATGTATTATTTGAATTTGAATTATTTAACAATAACTGTTTTATTTTCTTGAAATAAGATTTTATTATTTTGTTTATTTTAAATTAAATGCAGAGTAATGATTAAAGAGAGATGTCGGTAGTATAGTTACCCATAACGATAAGGTGAGCAGCAAAACCACATAAGTATCTACTGAATTATTTTATAAGTGAAGCGAGATTAACAAGGAATTTGCGTGGAAGTCTATTAGACGCTATAGGTTTAATTGAGTGACCAATTCTATGGAGCAGGACTTGTTTATTGTGAAAAAATATTGATAATTTCCAAAATTTAAGTTTTTTAATATTTACATCGTCATATTTTTAAGAGTAATTGAGTTATTGAAATTATTTTTTTTCAATGAAAGCACAAAGGCGCCTTTATGATATTTATATTGTTGCCCAATATTGTTAATTAATTTGTTTATATAATAATTAACTAGCAATTTCGATAATAATTCGAAAATTTGTAGATAAATGCGACAAGATTGAAGTAGGTATAATAGTATTCGAGTTATGAAATTTTTTCAATTGTATTGAAATGATAGAATTTATTCTATTGATATTCTGAAAATGTTTACATTGTATTGACGAAGTCCATTCCATTACTATAATATTTATTTACCACATCCACTTGCAAAATAGTTATTTACATTTCTAGCTGCCAAAGCTTACTTTTAGGTGCAAGGTGTATTTAAATACCGAGGCGAAACGAAGTGAAGCCGAGGCTATTTGATTAGCTCCCAGCACCTAAAAGCGTTTTTGCAGCGTGTAATGTATTTTAAACTTTTCATTCTTTCCTCGATTTTATAATATAAATCACAATTTAAACCTAGCATGTTTTACCTTCGCTTTCGCTATGCCTATTTAAAACAGAAAAGTATACTTTCGTAAGGGGAGAATGAAAAATATTATGCAGTCAATTTGAAATTTACATGTCTTGTTATTTCAATAACAATATTTGTGGGCACACTGCTGTACTCAGTAGCATGTCAGACTTGTCTACCCCTCCCATATTTGCTTTATAAAAAATAACATTTGCACGTTGGTCTACCTGACCACTTTGGTCTACATGTGCAAAAACCTCTTTTATTACCTATCAATACATTTTTCATAATTTATGTTAGAACGTGGACATTTCTAAAATGCGCCTAAAAATAAGTCTTTCTCAAACATAAACTTTAGGTCCTAAAATAACACGTTGTTAATTGTGTTAATTATGAAATTATCTGGGAATGGATAGAAATAAATTTTCTGTAGACTATGTCTGCGATTTATGGGATATTTTTAGAGATATGAACTTGAAAAACCAGGGCTCTATACTTTTTACATTCATAGGAGGTGGCTGCACTAGATTTTTTAAAAGATTAGTAGCATATAATAGCTATTTATGTAACTAGTTGGGAAAAGTACTCGCATCCTTTTGCAGAACTCGCTAACGCTCGTTCCGCAGAAATCTGCTCGTTACCCAAAATAGTGTTTCCCAACGTGTTTCATAATTTTTTCTAATTTTCACCAATTTTATATTTTATGAGATGAATTTAAAAACAATCCAGTAGGTTGTAACGGAGTGACAGTTCATCACTTTTATAGCTTGTTTGGTCTAAATAACCCACTATGTAACGAACTTTACACAACCAGTTGCATAATATTTTACTTTTCGTAACTGGTTGTGAAAAGTAACATGTTTCCTAACGTCAAAGGATCTTGAAAAGTCTCACTTTACATGTCAAAATTAGAAAAAAAATATTACTACATTTTATATGAGTATTAAATTATCGGATAGTCTCCCAGGGGTCGGTGTGACCATTGACCAAAGGAGACAGAGAAACCTGCAAGTAGTCGTATAATATCATGTCTAAGTGCTATCCCCTCTAAATTCCTTCCCCTCGAGAAGATAAGGGTTAAACAAACACAAGCATTACCAGTCAGAATTATTTCTTTTTAAATTATTTAAAAAAATTATAAATTTCTAACCTGAAGTAATCTCCTTTTCCCCAGGTCCAAATGTCACCAGATTTAGTGAGTGCTAATGAGAATTGCGCGCCACATTCGATTTGTATGACTGAGAGGGAGTTAAGTCGCTCTATATTATGTGGGACGTTACAGCCCTCAGATCCACCTCTTCCTAGTTTGCCAAAATCTCCATCACCCCAGGAAAAAACTAACCCTTCATCAGATAGTGCTAATGTCTGGGCATCACGGCTGCCGCATGCCACCTGGACAATTCTGTGGCCTACAAGCGTCTTAATCTGAAAACATAGTACATACTCATAAATTACCTAATGCGCTATGTGCACGTGTAGGGGTGTCGTGTCCATATCGCCGCTATTATTAGCATCCACTTTTGTACATTGACATATATGATAAATATCGGTAGTAAAAAAACTAATTGTGCAATGGATAATAACATCGCAATTGACACAAATTGAAAGGATATGTTGTCTCTAAGCAATTTGATTTATTATGAATTAAGATGGATAAATGGGGAAAACTCGCAGTTGAAATATAATTTGCGATTCAAGAAATTTTTTTTGCACTATCAACGCCGCGAATATTTAGAATTATTGTACATGTCCATAAGGAAGCTTATATAGTTGGATGCGAAGGATTCCCTTTTCAGCCACTACGGGGGCCACATTCGAAAAAACCTAAGCTCCGCCCATTTAGCACAGAAAATTCATTGAACCGCCATGAAATGGCCAATAACTAAGGTTTAGTAAATGTTTACTAACCAATTTCGGCTTAAGTTGTGTTACATTATCGCCATGTCCCAATCTGCCGTATTCTCCCAGGCCCCATGTGTACAACTCACCGCTACTAGTAATAGCAGCCGAGTGTGAGCTGCCGCAAGCTATGTCTCTGATTTTCTTGCTACGTAAAGATTCTATCATGCGCGGTTTGTCCAGATTGAGTCTGTTTCCATGACCTAGTTTACCATCCTCGCCTTCACCCCACGAAAACACCTAAAAATCATATTGTTAATAACCGTAATGTTAATGATAATGCTCAGCTCTCACCTTTCCATCAAGAGTTAATGCCATGGCATGTTTTCCACCAGAATGTACTGCAACTTTCTTCACAACATATTGGCTTAAAAACGGAATAGGTCGTGGATTTGGTACATTGTTATTATGACCCAGACCTAAACGACCATTAGTACCTTCACCACATGCATATAACTATGAAAAAACAAAAAATTACAAAATGTATGGAACATTTTATAGAGCATACTTTTCCCTCTTGAGATACTATGAATAACGATTTCGATCCTCCAGCTATATGAATCGGCCGCAACTGACTCAAAAACTCAGACAACACGGGCAGTTTCACTTTAGAGCCTTTCATCCCACCCAGCTGGTCCTTGTCATTTAAGCCCCAGATATATACTTTACAACCACTTGGACTAGCAGGTTGAGAATCATTAGTAGACTCTTGTGCTAAAATAAATAGATGTTAGGTAATAATTGGTATAAATGAATTTGGTTTGTGGTTACTTATAGAAACTGTTGAAGGTCCAGGTGTGGAATCTTGAGTCAGATCCCAGTCATTTGCCAAAAAGGATACTGAAGTTTTCAATTCGCCGAACGAGTGTTTTTTGACACCAACCACCGTCATACCATGAATCTTACAATCAATGCCATTATTGCGGCACTTTATAATGTTTATTTCGATAATCGGATAGTACTACAAAAAAAAAAAACAAATGTTCAGAACATACCGAAAGTTATAATAACGCATACTTACTTTATCTAAGTTGGAAACTAATACAGCAGTGGTATCGTGATTTTTGACATTTACAATATTTAATTCCACCATGGAATTTAGGGACACGCCTCCATTTACAACGATAACGCTTGGCATATAGCTGTTATCTGCAGGGTCTACACCGACTTTCAGGGTTTTTATTAAGATATCGGGATAGATTTCTAATCTTATCCAATGCTGAAAAAACGACGTAGAAAAAAATTACTCAACAGTGTAACAGTTGCCCTTTCATTATTCATCATAAAAAATATTTACAGCTGTATTTATGTCTTATTTTATAGCTCAATTCAGATAAAAGCTCTTTTATAGATCTACGACTGTCTTTTGTTTTTTTAATTTGTGAAGTACTTACAGTCTAAGATCTATAAATGTGCTTCTAGCTAAATTTATACAATAAGGTATATAAAACAAGATATAAATATGGTTGTTTATATTTACTGCTAAACATTTGTTTTATAAGAACTAAGTACTAAGCAATTTGGAACTAGTGTGCCATTTATGTTGCATTATCACACTACCAAGTTCGGTATGGGAACGAAAATCTACTAATTCACTGCCGCCTAATACTTGGCAACAGAATGCCATTTTGTAAACTTTCGTACAGTGCACCAAATGATGTTTTATTTTTATTTCTATATGGATGGAATTGTATCTCTTATTCATTAGGTCATCACTTAGTTTTTTTATTTCACACTTTAGACGGGTATTACAGATATTTAGATTAAAAAAATTCCTTGCAAGGGGCTAATGTACATTTTTATATAATTATTGATATTTGTAGATTAGTAAAAATCGCATACGGTGGAGATTTTCCCTATTAAGAATTCATTTTTTATCAAAATTAGATCTGACCAACTGACCTGATTCTACCAAATCATCTACCTTATGTAATTTTTATGATACATGCATCTAAAATATAAAATTTCTTTTAATTTCTCTAAACCACTGTTAAGTTTATAATGATGTCGGAACTACAGTTGTGTATAATAATTCTTACAATAACTTTATTATCCCAGTGGAAATATTATATCGACAATTTTTATTGTGCTCGCTAGTCTGAGGCAAATGTCAAATCTGTCAGTTCGCTCTGAATTTGTCAGTTCATTTAAGTTTGAAGTTTGAGTTTTGCCCAAAGTTACTTGTTACGTGTATCTACATATTTTCATATGTACATTATAAAAGGGTCCAACTACCATTTTATAGAGAAATTTCTATAACTAAGCTTTCCAATCCCCTTATTAAATAAGACTTGATTTTGATAGACAAAAACTGCATCAAAAATCTTATCTCACTCATTGATACATGAAAAAATTAAATTTAATTAACTGGAATATCGATTACTATTAATTTTCCCTGGTCATTTATTTTACAATAATATGACTAATATTAGAATAATAAATCCTAGAGTTGTACATAAAGGAAACAGAGTGTGATGAAGCCCCTTGGAATTGTCTATGGGAGCATCCTTGGATCACTCTTGTTTATAATTTTTATAAAGTACATTAGAAACATAATTTCAAATAGAAATCAAAATGTTATTTTCAAAAAACAATATATTGTTAATTATGCAGATGACACTAACTTATTAATTGTTTGGATTATATGGACAAAGTAGAAAGTGGAAACATACTAATGAAGTCAATTAAACAGTGTTTTTTTAACAAACTAATATTGTACACATATATAGTATTGAAAATCCATTTATTCATCATCGTATAGTATTGAAAATATTTTTGTGAAAATGAGTGTTTTCTCTTCTTTCCTTTTTTGACTTATTTCCCAGATTTTTGTACTTTGTACTATCCTCTGTGGAGATAAATGATTTACATACTACCTTACGTACCATTGATAAGTAATCAACCAAAGTAATCACAAATCTTAGGTAAAATTACAAAAAGTTCTTATATTTACCTTTCCTTGTGTACCAAAGCTCTGCCAAACCGTACCAGGTATTTCAAACCTCACAGCGTACTTAGAGGAAACGGTGACATTTTTAACTATGCGACCCCATTCTGTTACCACTTCTCCATCTGCGTCTATAGTATCATGCCTATAATACCTACCGGCCCTGCCTGCATATATTTCGGGTGAGCCTAAAAAGCGCCATTAGAGATTATAACGACAGAAACTTTGCATTACGAATCTTAACCTGGTTCATGTATTCTGACAAAAGAATGCCTGTGACTCCGTTTGGTATAGAAACAGTTATCGCAGAAATCAAAATCATCACAGGTTTTACACTTAAACCTAGGACCTTTAATGGGAGTCACCCAGCATCCATTGCATGTAAATCCTTCATGGCAGGATGGCACAATTTCCATCTCAGATATAAGGCCAGTCCAGTTCTGCTGTTTTGGGAAGTCCACAGTCAGGTCATGGCCATTTGGAGATATTGCTGATAGTTTGAATATATAATAGTAATTAATGAGAATTTCTATCAAGATTAAATGTTTTACCTGTAACCGCTCCCACGCTATCGTGGGTGACATAACCCCACTTGTATCTTGGAGTATTGATATTGGATTTGACTCGGACCTTATCTCCAACTTTAATAGTGGATGGATTAGGCAAAGACGGAGGAAAACCAAGAAGTTCCACATGGATGAACCGCACCCAATATGTACTAACTTTGTGTTGCCAATTAACCTTGAAGAAAGAAAAATCAGATTGACAATCTTCACATAGAAAGGATTCTTCAAATGAATCAAATAAAACTTTACCTGTAAATTTAAATCATGCAGTCCTTCTCTATCAATCTTTACAACCTTCCCTATGTCGCCAAGCTGAACCTCTTCATAACTCTTGCAACACCTCACAAGCATGCCAACCTCTACGTTATCGCGAACGTACATGGCATACTCATCGTTCGACAGGAACTGTGATCGTCTACAATATGATGGAGGTTTTGTATTGTTCTCCTCACCCTAAAAACAAACGGGGTGAAGCAAATGGTAGTTATTAATTTTTTTTTACTTACAAATTGTGTAAGTGCCTGCGCTCCCAGAGCATTGTCATAAGAAACGGATTCAGTATCAGAATCATACACTGAACTTAAAGAATCAGTGTCTTCCGCAGCCACTTCGGGGTGCTCTAACAACCAACTCACTATTGATTCAGGTGTGATTAAGCTGTCTGGACCAATTGCTAAATAATACAAATATTAGACAGAAAGTTTGGATAAAAAGCGCATAAGATGTATGTCAAAATATTAGCAAATTGAATGGCTAGGAATTAATAAATTTTCCACAGATTATCAAAACAGTAAAAACGTAACCTTTTAACAAACAAGGTGGTAATGCAATAAAAAAAATTAGTGTGTATTTACATAATGATTTTATAGCACTCTCCACTGCCTTTTTCGTGAACCCCATCTCGACGATCTGTGCCACCATTGGATGTGCGGATACCTCATCTTCCAACTCTCTTCTCTTATTGGTCTTCTCACTAACAACGCTCTTCAGAGAGCAGTCGCTGTCAGGTGTGGCCAACTCACTGTTGCATCTTGTGGTGTTTTTCGGTGTGGGCTTATCATTGTTGATATTGGAGGGCACATCAAAATTTCCTTCGGCAGCCAAATATTGGCTCAGGTTGAGTGCAGCCAGCTGCATCTCCTGCAAACTGAAGCCGGGTTTCAGCGGGCTTGGTTGTGTCGCCTTAGCCAACAGTTTCTGAATCAGCAAAACGGGCTGCTGATTTAGCTCTTCTTCGATAGATTGCTGTTCCTGAGACTGGTCCATACCGTTCACTGGATGTCTCAAGACTTTACGCAGCTTATACTGGCTTGTGTGCAACACACGGGTGGCATTCAAAGCACACAGGATGTTTTGCTGGGTGCGTAGGTATGCCAAGTTTACTTGACCTAAAATAAGGAAATACCCTTGTTATTTTAAAAATTGTTTATTTTTTGCTTTCCAGTTGCACTTTAATCGAATATATTCAACAAAATTGGTATATTATTATTTTTAATGTATGTACTATGGACCATTACCACACGTTTACATGAGAAGTAATGAAGGCAGTAGAAATTATGGTGATCTTTGTTGTTGATTTATATAGGAGCGTATGACTTCTGACACTGAAAAAAGTTAAGTAATATGAAAACAGTATATAATTTTGTTTGGCAAATTTACTGCAGAGTATATCCATGGGGCTTTAATAGAGCTGTTTATCAATTGTAATACCAAGAGATGTAATGGTCCGGACAAACTAAAGTTACATATAAGCTAAAGTTAGGTTCAGTAATGAAAAATGAGGTGATTTCTGTTTTTAGATTATTCAGGAATAGTCCATTTTTCAAACAATAATTGGACCTTATGTCAATGCATTCACTACCCTTACTAGACAATTGAGTTATCTTTTCGTCTAAGTAGTAGTCATCAGCGAAAAGTGATAAGAACCCAGTATAAAAATGGACATTTAAATCATTTATAAAAATATAAATAATAATGGACCCAGGATACTTCCTTGAGGAACACCCGTGGGAACTATTCTACAGTTAGATATTTTCCAGTCACTATTTCTTCTAACAACAACCCTCTGGGAATGATCACATAAATAATATCTTATTTATGCAAGAGCTTTATCTCTTACACCATAATTATCTAACTGTTTTAAGAGTAAATTATGATTCAGTGTCAAAGGAGTGGGTCAAATTGAAATATATATGAGTCATTTTGTTTTTAGATTAAAAACCTTCCAAAATGAACTTATAAACATCAAGTATGGCATTCTGAGTAGACAGGCTATGGGCATTTCCAGGGACTGTTATAAAGTTGATAGAAATAATCCTTCCGTAAAGGACAAATAAATAAGTCTGGCAATAAGTTCTGCTATACTGTCTGATACATATTTTAGTAGGGAATCTCATCAAAGCCTGCAGAATCTTTAGCCGATACCTTTTTAATTCTATCACCCACTTCCTCTGGAGCAATTGGCAGCAGATTCAGTGACTCTCCTATGCATTCACAACATTATAGGTTCACCAATATTTGGTTTGAATTTACAGAGATCATGAACCGAATCGAAAAAATATGTATTGAATACTTCGGCAAACTCATTAAAGGGAACAACTAAGTAAGTAATAAATGTATTAGGATAATAATCTAATAATCACAATTTACCTCCTCTCTATTGTCTAATTTTTTCTAAATTGTCTAAAGTAATAATTGTCTAAAATAGTCAATTTATTATTATTAAAAACCTGTTATTTGCAATCTCTTATGCAGTTTTTCACTTACCATGATAGAATTTCCTGTCGTAGCTGTTCAGGGAATTGTGGCGTATTAATAGCAGGTTTGCCCATGTCTTGATAAAATTCTCACTCAGCAGCATTCTGTCAAAGTTGAACTCTGTGGTGCCTACCAGTTTTAGATTACTAATTGGCACCTTTTTCATTTCCCCTGTATCATGAATCTGAACACAAAGCTTCCCTTTCGGAGTCACCCTAACCACTGTACCTTGATTATTGTCGATTTCTGCTACTGCACCGATTCTCGGTCTAACATCCCATGCGCCTATGGCATTCAAACAAGCTACTACCATGTAATGCTGCTGATCGGAAGTGGGACCATCATTCATCATAGTCGTCAGGCAAGTATCGCTTAGGAAATATGCGGCCAAGTTGAGTTTCTGGATTAGCATGGCATTTAGTATCTGATTCCAGCCCAATAAACCATGCAAGGACCTTAATAAGCTTATTATTTCTTGCGCCAAGGTACTGCTGTGGGACTGAGTCAGCAGTACAAGGGATTTTCTGGCAGACAAAGGTTTATTACCAGTATCATATGAACAGGTGAGCACAATTTTACCCAGTATATTCAGGAGTTTCTCTAATAAAGGGGTTATTTCAGTGTTATCCATATCCCACGACTGCAGAACAGTATGCAGAAATCTTATTGTCAAAATCTAAAAACATTTAATTTACGAAAACAAATTAAATCCACCTAAATGCTGTGAGTAAATAATTTTACCTGTTTGGGCAAATTGACTGCATTCCCTCCTAGATTACTAGGGGGTGCCAGAAATCCAAGCAACATATTAATCCAAGATTTTGTGCTGAATGCCCTGCACAGCTGTTGACTTTGACAAATACTTCTGATCAGTGGCAAATTACACCATTCGGAACAGTTTACATTCAGTGAAGTGCACAATAAACTGCTCAACCCGTGAAGTGTGTTAGGATGTAAGTTGTCTTTGGAGAGACCTGCGCTAATAGCAATATTTTGAAGGAAGTTTACGCTCGAATCGTGGAGTAGTTTTATCAGCTGGTTATCTTTTACTAGCTGAGAATCTGAAAGTGACAATAAAAGCATTGCAGCAACTTCTTCAAACAAGTATAGAATATAATAGAGTAATATATATTGGATCATGTTCTACTGTATGAACATGATTTGGCCAAAGATTTTTACGTTGTTATTATACTCGGTAAAACATAAAAATGCTGCTGGGTTCGCCGAATACTGACACCAGATGTCACTTAACGGATCTTGCACATAGCGAACAGCATTTCTATTTGGATAAAGAGGCACCTCCCTTGGGGGCGCCGTTCAGATTACTGAAGGTGCGGATTAGCATATAGTCGGACTAGCTGGATTGTACTGTCAATCAATAATAATAAAGATAACAAAACATAAGTAAGACAGCTTATTATCAGCTACGATACTAATTATTGTCATTCTAATATAAAATTAGATTAGCTTACTGGTTCGCCTACTCGTCCAGATATTTTTGACAGGCGTTTATTTACCCAAATAAATTATAAAATGCAATTTGAGATATATCTTATATAAAATATCACATAACTAATGTCACATGTTGCTCAAGGTCAGATAATAAAGTAAATAATAACAAAAATTCCCCGAATATGGTAGGAAACTGTCCAGGCATTAATAAAAATGCCCAGCACCCAACTCTAGAACTGTGAAAATGTAAATATATCAACGTACAACCCAGTAGTTCAAATGAATCGACATTAAAGTATCTCACCATGGTCGCTTGGTTCTTCCGTTTCAGATTCACTAGTGACCGGAGAGGGCGGAGAGGCCAAATTCAGATCATATTTTCCCTCAATGCCCATTCTATAACTATTTGTAGTGCCATTCGCCCATTCCACTCTCACCCAACCATCATCGCACAACTCGCCTATAACCCTTCCTTCGCCTGGAGGAGTTCCATCCTTTATAAACAAACCACATCTTACTGAGATAATCATTACATTTGAGTGAATTTCTTACCTGGTCGCCCCATTTCCAATCTGCCCCACGGACCACCCGAGTGCTCAATTTCATTAGGCTAGCTAGTTCACGACCACTCAGGCAACTCGTCTTGGGTTTACTACTCTCAATCATGTCCGCATACAATACATAGAACTCAGACACTTTCCTCACTATGCTCTGGTCAGAACCTGCTTGTTTCAGCAATCCCAACACCGAGCTTATCACTCCACTGTTAACGAGAGGACTGAGCTCAAGGGCATTATACCGATTTGAAGCTAGTATACCCAGTATGGCAAGAAGCATTCTGGCTCTCGGAATATCCCTGAGTAATGTATAGGTGCCTAGGTTTAAGTTAACTTTGGCACTAGTTCCCTTTGCTTTTCCAGGTTTTCCAGGAATGTCTCGAAGTATATACCCTCTGAGCATTTCTATGCACCATTCTGTCACTGACAGTTGGAAGAACAGCATTTCAGTTTTTAAAAAGGGAGTTACCAGTTGTATGTCGTCAAGGCAGTGTTTCATATACTCTCCATTTTTGTCTAGCCCAAGGTAGCCGTTTATTATAGAGTATCGCACCGAATTCAATAGGTACGTTTGATTCAGTAAATGCGATATCATTTGAAGACCTTCTCTTCTAATTTTACAACGCTTCACCTAAAATGTATTTGTTTTAATCTATTATCTCTAATATTGTAACCACAGCTTACTGACATGTGAAATGTTCCCAACACAATATCGTGTGCTATATAGGTACTAACAGAAAGATAAAAGATGGTACAAATATCTTACTTGATTATACATAACCTTCCTAAGCACTTCCACGTCACATGTAGTCTGCAAAATGAATTCCAGAATTGAGTTCATAATGCCCAAGTTTTCGTTGCATGCTTTCTTCATTTGTTTTTCAGTCAGTTTGGCAACAATTCCAGACAAGGCAATCTGGTTCTCCAGTTTTTTCTCCTTATCCTGCTGGGTGGGTTCGATTCGTGCAGAATTCTCGATTTTCTCCACGGCCCACTTCTCGTCCAGCTCAGTCTTGTTTTCAGTACAGTTTTTCGCAATCTTCTGATCAGGTTTGGACGTGTTAGAGTTGAATGAATCAGCCATCCTGCTTTCCGCAGAAGCCTTCTGTGCACCATTTTTAATCTCGTTGTTTACGTCATCAGTCTCACTTTTTGACTCTGATATCTTGCTGTCCGAATTTGTCTTTTTCATGACAGTCTTGCTAATATCCTCGTTCGATTTGTGTCGCTCTATACTCTGTGACTGAATAGTAGCGTTAACAATATCCTCTGGTTTTTGAATTTCAGATGTGTGGCTTCCGCATTTTAGATCTTTGATAACCTTTTTGACCAGAGTCCTCACTCTTGGCTCCTTATACAATATGTTGACTTTCTTGAAAGCTTCAGTTTCTAAACTTATAGCAGGCTTAACCTCGTATAGTAAAAATCGGCACTTTTCGAGCAGAGGAATGCAAATTTCCTTATAGCTCTTGTTCACCTCCTGGCGTGTCTTTATGAGATTCCATTTTGTCTGGTGAACAATTTTAATCATCTCGGTGATCGATTTTGGGATCTTGACGGTTGGCTGAGATGCATCTATGTAACAAAACCGCAATGAAACTGTTAGTATGGGAGACCTTCTGTAATATTGCTTTATGAAACTATGAAATTTTGTGGGTATTTCTAGACCCACTTTTGAAATTATAGGAATTAAAAATATTTTCAAATCAATGTTACTTGCGTCAAATCAAGTTCTTAGCCTGTATTAGACTAGACAATGCAATCTAGACGGAGCCACTTGTAATGGCAACAAATTTGTCGCATGTTTAGTTTAGGTACTTATTAACATGGTTTATTAGTAAAAAATTTGTACTTTTCCAAAGTCTATTTAGAACAGTGGCTAAATTGTAGTCTGATACAGGTTAGGTTTATAATAAAAAAATTTCTTGCATTTAATTTTTTAAATGATTGTCTGTGAAACACTTACATGCTTCTAAAATGGGTAGCAAAACATAACCGAGTCCTAAATGTTTTAACAGAACAGCATAAAGAACTCTACCAATCTCCTCTATAGGGTGTTCGAATGAAAAGTCCACTCTAGTTAAGTAATTATTGGCCTTGGAATGCTGCTCTACTATTGCCAAGTACGCTATTACATATGAGTCCTAGGAGAAAATTAAAGCGTTAACTAACTCCAGAAACTTGAAGATGTGCAACTAGACATAAATATTTCTTCAGCTGCTATTGAGAAAGGTTGCTGCTATTGAAAAACTTGCCTCGTGTTTCAACTAATGAGAAGCGGAGAAATAAATTCCCTATCTAAAGGGGACGGACTATTATAGATTATAGTATATGCAATATATATTTTGTAGTATAGAATGCTGCACCCCACAAATCACTTACCCCAACTAGAACAAAGAAACATTTTTTACACAGTTGCACATCTCTTAACTCTGCTAACCATCTGTCTATCTAAAAATCTAGCAGCGCAACAGAAAAACATATGTAACTTACTGATAACCGACTCTCTGCAAGGGCATTTATGAACGAATTAATCCTGTCATTAGGCTGTTGGAAGTTCTTGAATGTTTTCTGGGAAATATTAACTTTTGGCTCTGTTGGGGTATTTTCAGCAGTGGAGTTGGTACTACGTGATTCCCCTTTTTCCTCCTCGTAGGGATTAGGAGGCTGATCAACCTGAAATAAAATTACTTCATAGAGCTTTACTAATTGTGAAATTATTAAGTTCCGTTTTAGAATAAAATCAAATTACAAGTAGAAGAGGCGCTAATAAACCTATCCTACAAACAACAGTGTGAGAAAGTCAAGAGTGTTATTTAAATTACTTAAGAAAAACGGAATCAAATATTAACTCTAATACCAGATCGTTTCGGAAACATTGCAAAGATAAAAGAAAATCATATAATTTACCCTCCAACATGCATTATGGTGAGCAGACTGGTGATAGTAAAGTGCAAATTGTTAACCTGTTTGCAAACTTTTTTTCTACTGTGTATTTATTCAGTGAGTGTATTTATTCATATTAAGTAATCAGTGTATTCATATTAAGTACTAATTAGCTTTAAGTAGCATACACATTGTATGTTTTTTTTTGTACTAAAAGGGCTTGATATTAATAAACAAATAACTAATACTACCCAAAATTCAATATACCTGTAAGCCACCGCTCAGGAAGGGAGATTTTAGCCACTGTACAGACGTCACTTCCTCCTGAGTCAAAGGCAAGCTTTGCCGTAAATTAAAAGAGTGCAAACCCAGCAGGTACCCCAAATTCCTTTCAGCGTCCAGCAGCATGGCAGAAACGTGTAAGCTGTCCAAGTTACTCCTCTGCAAGTCTGGCTCTGGCTGGCAGTAATTTCCCACAACATAATTCTCCATCAGTGATAATACCTGCAAGTTCTGAGGGCAGCTGTTAAATATCTGACTAGCATCCTTGCCCGCATACTTTTGCAGAAGTTCTGTTACTGAGGAGTTATCACACCGGAAATCCTGCACATCGTACACCTTGTTGTTTATTACCACCCATCGCCCTCCATCCAAATTGTGGTTTTCTAAGTCTGCCTTTCTTATCAGCGGTAGATCGTCATGTAACTTGTGCGAGATATTGCCGGGTCTGACTTGGGTGATACCTGGCCATGCGATGTCATCCGCATCGAAGAGTTCTACATCAGGTGTGAGCCGGCAGAGGTTGTCAAGGGACTTTAATACCTCACTAAAGATGTTCAGCCAATTTATTGATGTTAGAAACAAGTTGACTTCTTGTTCCAGAAGGATTAGACTAACAATTAGTTCTGGAAGTAGGATACCTACAAATAGAAAACCAACTTACAAACTATTTGCGTAAAGTAATATTTAAAACTAAATGGCAGTATGTACGATAGTATTGATCTCTGTCGTTAAGTTTGTTATAATACAAATGTAGACTCTCTTAAAGTTAAACTCACCAATAATATCTGTCTTGAGGATCTGCATGACGTAAATTAGATTTTTTGAGTTCAAAAGACATATCTCATAGGCGGAGTTGATGGTAGCAGTAATGTGCAAGCAAAAGCAGTCTACGTATTTCATCAAAAGAGTCTCGGCAGAATCTTGGCAGTCTTGGATTTTCATATAAATTTTACCAATCAACAGTCTCTGAAACCTCTGAAGAAGCTTCAAGCTCGGGGAAGTAGGGTTTCTCTGAGGAGGCAGTTTTCCTAGTGTGTTGAATTCTTTTAGAGATGACTGAGTAACAGTACTACTATTCCTGTGTGCAATGATTTTTATCAGTAATTTAATTTTACTGATATGTAATTTATATTTTTAGCGCCTTAATTATTGCATAATAGACATTAGATGTTAATGTTAGTGCGGCGCGAGCATTATATTTATTTACCAACAGAAGACATTCGAGCTTAATTCACCTTTCTTAATTTAGCAATGGTATAAAATATATAACTTGCCTGATTAGTTGTCTAACAAGGTACAACAGCGGGATGGTAATATGAGAAGAAGACTGCTCAAAGTTCTCATCGGCACTAGTTAGTTCAGTTATATCAACTCCTAGCGCTTCATTTAAAGCTGTCTCGAGACCCCCATCTGCCATCAAACTCCAAACTAACAGATCCGTCATAAATCTATGACCTGACCGACACATTTTTGGCTCTGTATCTACAAGAAATTAATAAGGAGAGTGAGTTCATGCTCAAAAATGAGCTATGTGCTGGTATAATTAGATTATGTTATTAGTACTTTATTATGTATACCCTCTAATTGCAATAATATACTATAATATATATATATATATATATATATATATATATATATATATATATATATATATATATATATATATATATATATATATATATATATATATATATATATATATATATATATATATATATATATATATATATATATATATATATATATATATATATATATATATATATATATATATATATATATATATATATATATATATTAGGGTGGCCCTTATTCATATAGGTACAAAAAAAAATAAATTATTTTATCGACAGGACCCCCTATTTTTGTTCTACTATACAAAAGAATATACAGTACAAAATTTGAGCTTTATCAGAGACTTTTAACCCGTGCCCCATCGTCGTAACATTTTAGGGAAATTTATTTTTTTAAATACTTTTATTCTAAAACGTTTGTCGAATATAAATACTAGTTTTATGCATACAAACCCGCTTATTTATTTTTAATTATAAATTGTTTATTATTATATGTTTCTTTTAGTCTTTATATATATTACAGGTAAGATTTACTTAAGGCTTCTCGTGTGTATTTTGGGTACTTTCTCCGATAATCTTGCACCGTCTGCAGAAGAAAAAGAAAATTAAATTGCATAATATATGTAACAATGGAGTATAAATTTAAATAGAAAAGATGACAAGTCATTATTATTCTAAGACAAAGGACCAGCTCACCTGTAAAACAAATTGTTTTTGGGATTCGTTTTTTGTAAATTTGTCGTTAAATTCTTCCATTAGTTTTACACCCCGTTCCGCTGTATCATTTACCACTCTCAAGGATCTTAGGATTTCTCTCCCATTTATGTAACTTTCTTGATCTTTCCAATGCACAGGATCTAGCTGAAGAAAGTCTTGGGAGATACCAAACCTTTCGAATAATGCTTTAGATTTCTTTGTGATTAATTGTACAGGAAGGTCTTTACCAAGGAAGTATTCCAAGTCATCTAATTTGATAATCAGTTTGTTTCTGGCTTCTGCTTGCGCTTCATATTCTTCGTCTAACAATATCTTTTGTGCCATATTTTTTCTCCCTTCATCGCTTATTCTTTCATCAAATATAGCTAAAGCTGCACATTCCTCACTTAAATACCATAAATGGTTAATAAATTTGTGGATTGCTGTCTCTGCAACTAATTGGTCATCTATCTTGTAAGCTACCAACTTTTTAAGAAAGTTGATGTCGTTAAGAGGTGCCTCAATAGGGTTCACAGCCGAAAACCAAGCCTTAACATAGCATTTTACTACGAAGCAACAAATCCGCCTCAGTGCCTTTTCCTCCCTTTTAGTTAATTTAAGTTGATTTCTGAATAAATATATTTTCAAGCAATATATTGCTTTCGCCATCCATCTGGCTAAGTGATATGCTCCGGGTTGTCGAAAATGTATACCTCGTGCTGGCGTCTCCCCTAAGAATATTATTATTAATTCCAAGAATTCTCGATAATCGTCACGAGGCATATCGTCCTTAAGTTTGTTAGTAGTATAAACTAAAATATTATTAGCATCGTCCTTCAGAATTTCTTTAAGCTCTGTATCTGACAACCATGTTGAAAATTGCATTTGATCAATATCCTTCCATGCATTTTTAAATCTTTTGAACAAGGGTATGTCTGGTCCAGTACTAGATGAAACTTGTATTTCATGAAAGACTCCCTGCAGTACAATTTCATAAACGTGATGACGGCAAGCCAAATGTAAAACATCACGATCTAATTTTTGTTCCAACAAATGACATGCACCATTTAAGCGACCTGTATTGCTAGCAGTTGTATCGAAAACAAAGGCTTGAACAATATCTAATAAATACCAGTCTTGTAAGACATCATATATTGCCGAAGCTATTTCTCGCCCGGTTCCCGTCGAAAGTTCCGGAACTCCTAAAAGCTGTTCTACGTTTGGAGCTGTCGCTATGACAGGAAGTCTATCAACTTTATTTTTTCCAGTAATATCTGGAAGTATTTTAGAGTCCCAGTGAACAACTACAAAGTTTAAATTCATTTCACCGAATTTAGTCTTGACGCCCATATTTTAACGAATACATACATATTTTAACGCCCAAGTATTTTTACGAAATTTCTCTCTGGCTCTCTTAATGGATGTACGGTTAATAACAAAATCATTTGGATTCAAATTAACGGCTTCGACACAAGCTACTAAAATATGGACAGCATCCCTATCACTAATTTTACATTTGTCTAAAGCTGCCCCAAGTCTAGCAGTCAACATATCTTTTCTAGCTCTCTTGCTTTTTGACGTCCCAGGTTGGTTAGACAATGGAACAGTTTCACAATCCAGACCAGTTTCTTCGGACTCGCTAGCAGACTCCAAAGAGTAAGACATATGTACTGAAAAATAAAGAAAATCAAGATGAGTGGAAAAAGAAACTTGGAAGTAGAGAAAAGAAATCAGATTTTTAGAAAAACGTTGCACACCTGTTTCTACCATTTCTGAAAACTGCTTCTTTTTTCTTTGCAATTCCTTTTCTTCTCGAGCAGCCTTCTTTTTTTCGATATTCAATAGTTTCCTGTCAATTCCTAACATACAACCTGGGCGTCTTTTTCTTCTTTGCATAAGCAAAAATTCCTTATCTTGTTTGATTTTTATTATATTTAAGGCATTAGCATGTGCTATATCAAAGAGGTCATTTAAAGTCTCTTCAAATTGTTTCTCTTTTTGTTTACAAGATTCGCTTTCTCGGCTTTTATGCTTTTCTAAATTCCGTAAGGTTTCATATAGCTTCTTACACTTTTTGATGCAATCCGAACGGTCTTGAGTTGGTATACGAGCTTTTTTCCAAAATATTAAAGTCTCGTCAATTACAAGAGAAGCACTTTCATGTAAATTCAGCTTCACTTCACGCATATTGTAAAATAGAACACTTAAAACATTTCCCCGGGAAGGTAACTTACTACCAGCAATCTGACTTTTCATTAAGCCCACAAGAAAAACTGTTTTGCGAGACATTTCTTTACAGTTTTAAATAGAATTTCTGTGGCGTTTAGCACTACTGCTGCTATACAGCACATAAAACCAGTCTAACTGTACTGCGACAGCCGTTCAGTGCATAGCGATCATACGATTTACAGTGGACGGGTGGGGATAAATTGACCAGATGCCAGACAGTAGCTAGACAAGTTGATACTTGTGTTTTTAATTCAAATGGGCTTAGATATATTTTTAGAAAATTAAATTAACAATGTTCACCATTAATTCCAATTATAATATTTTGAACCCCTTGGGGCACGGTTTAACAGTTAACTATCGATCCCAAATTTACCAGGGAATCATTGTTTATATAAAGGAACAAATTGAGAGGGTCCTATATAAAAATATATATATATATATATATATATATATATATATATATATATATATATATATATATATATATATATATATATATATATTATATATATATATATATATATATATATATATATATATATATATATATATATATATATATATATATATATATATATTGTGGTGCTGCTATGTTTTTATAACAGTTTTTATTGTCAATCTCAATAAACTGTATATATAAATATATATATATATATATATATATATATATATATATATATATATATATATATATATATATATATATATATATATATATATATATATATATATATATATATATATATATATATATATATATACATATATATATATATATATATATATATATATATATATATATATATATATATATATATATATATATATATATATATATATATATATATATATATATATATATATATATATACATATATATATATATATATATATATATATATATATATATATATATATATATATATATATATATATATATATATATATATATATATATATATATATATATATACAGTTTATTGAGATTGACAATAAAAACTGTTATAAAAACATAGCAGCACCACAAGAATAAATATACTAACCAGAAGGATATCTTTAACAAAATCCCTTTGATTTCTATGCCGACAGCGTGTGTCTAAACCTTCAATCATAGCGAACGTAACTGTTTTCCATTGACGTACCTGTACGTTCGTGTTATTTCAGTAAGAAAATTACAAATAATGTTTAAATTATTAAGAAAAGAGTAATATTATTTTCGCAACAAAAGGAGATATAGTATATACTATTATTTAATGCTTTTTACACAAAATTTACAAAAATAACAAAAAAATCGCTATTAATATTTATTTATATAAAAACATAAAAAAATATAAAATAAGAATTTGTTTTTCCAAATAACAAAATAAAGAAAATAAAGTTTCAAATGAACTAATTACATTATTTTCTTAACCAATACTTTCAAAATTTAACTGAAATATAACCTCTAGTACGGAGATAAAGTTAACAAAACTATTGCGGGGCAAGTTACCAAATAAATCCAAATTAGAATTTTTGTACGCTTTGTGGTCTAATCAAAATTTTGGTAAGCTTTGGCATATGCATCACAAATTTCACAAGAATGAATAGCTAAACATTTTTTTATTAGGTAACCTGCAAATTACCTAATGTTTATATCTGTTATATTCATATAAATAAATAAATAAATAAATAATAAACAAATAAAAATACTAATTCGGCCTTCCTCATACGAAAAAAGTAACACCTATAAAAGTATGTCAAACACAATAACAAAGTGAAGTGGGCTTCAATTGTACCTCAACCCATAAACTTGCTACACTAGGACGCTTATCCCCAGTCGCTGGCGATCACGTGATGAGAGATATTCTTCTGGTTAGTATATTTATTCTTATGGTAGCACCACCTCATCAACCACAAAAGGTTGAGGGTATCTCTGGTGTAAAAAAACACAACAACACTCATTTTTTTTATTTTTCCATTCACATAATGTTTTTAGCAAACTAGATAAAATGACTAATTTCAACTTGCATATCCACTCCTTTGTTAAATGCTTGCGTTTGAGTTATTACACAGGGTTAATTAAAAGGCTGTTGTAAAACCCTAATTTTTAAACACCCTGTGAAATAATTTCATAACCAAATTCTTGCAAAATAACAATTCTTGTGAAGAACCATGCCCTTCCCACATTTTGTTTTTAGTTCATGTCTCTAGGTGTAGTGGTTTTTTTTTTCATAGCAAAATGAACTTGTCTTTAAACTCATAATTACACACTATTACAAATACCATTTGTAATAGTGGATTTAAGACCTTTTAAATACACTAACTCCCCCGCTAACAAAGTAGTTATATAAATTTAGAGTAATAGGACTTTTATCTAGACCACTGAATTGTTACATCGTTTGTACATTGAGATCATTTCCAGTTGTAACAAATGTTTATTTATTTTATTAATACATTACACTTCCAAATTGTAAAAACTGTAACCCTTAAGACGATAACCAATTCGTAATTTAATGCCACCAACCTGTGTTTAACAGAAGAGAAGATAGAGTTCTTGCCCTACCATTAGCAGTGGGTAGCAGAATAGACCATCCGGCCTGCAAAGCTGCCTGAGCTGCCCCTTGAATAGAGGGTAGGATGTTGATAGCACTAGCTAACTGCACCACCTGCGACTTTAGACTATTCAGAAGTTTAGTATTAGAGCTCAGTCCTACGCTTTTGGTGTCCAGGTCATTACTGATAATGCTGTACAACTGAAAATTTAAGAAATGTGATTATTGGACATGGTACGATAAGTTGACTGATTTTCTTTCTGATAATTATTTATTTAGGGCAGAGTATTGGCTATGTGCACATGTAGGGGTGGCGCCACCCTGTGGCTGCAAATGGCATTGTTCACATCTACTTTTGTACGTTAATATATGATAGTGGTGTTATAGTGATAATAAAGTGAAAATAGTGATGAGTGGTAGAAATAGTGATACGGAACTGAAAATTTCAAAATGTTTTCAATTATTATAAGTGGCGGTCATACTGATGGTGACAGTAAACATAGTGATCTCGATTACCCGTTTTTAAGGAATTGCGGTTGTTTGTTAATTTATTATTACTTTGATGTTTTTCATTGTTTTTATTTTTTTTGACGATTTTTGGTGACATACATATATGGGGACTTTACAATAAATTTTTATATTGTTCCTGCAATATATAAATGTAGTTGTAAATAGGTAAATACATTGTAAAGTAATTACTGGATTGTTTATAGATCGAAGAAAACGGGCACGTTATCCGGCAGAGCTATACATGTGGCCAATGGTCTTGGGGCTGTTTAACTTCCGTTGACATCACAATCGACATTGAAAGGTTATGTAATCTCTAGATAATTCTAATTTACTATGAATTAAGAGCGACAAATGGGGAAAACTCCTATTTAAAATATAATTTCAAGCCACTGTGGGCGACAAATTTGAAAAAACGTTAATTCCACCCACTTGCACATAGCCCATACATCATCGATTTTATTAAGATCCCAATTTTGCAGAGTGAGAGGTAACTAGATGCATTTATTTTAATTAATTATAAATAATTAAAAAGCTACATAAGATCTGATAATAAAATTAGTTTCAGGCACTAGCTATTGTTATAGTTAGTGGTGATAATACAAGTTTATCGTCCCATAATTTTCTTAAAATCCTGTGCTGTGGTCTTGCAATGAAAATATGCATTTTATTGTTAAAATCACATTATTTTCAATGCACGACCACAGCAGAGGCTTATAAGAAAATTTTAGGACACAAAACTTATATTATCATCATATCATAACAGCTAGTGCCTGAAACTAATTTTAAAAACAGATCTTGTGTAATTTTTAACTATTTATAGCTAACCAAAATAAATGCATCTCTTTGCCTCTCACTCTACGAAATTCCAACCTTAAGTTAAAAGATAGCTGAATTATTGCTATATGGAAAAAATTGTCTGCAATGAATCGTTAATTCAACACACTGAAAACCTTGTTTGGTATAAAGAAAAAAATATAACCTGAAGTTGAAGTAAGTTAAGTGCCGACACAGCTAAACACTCCTTATCCTGGGTGGCAGTGGCATTATTAGCTATCACGATCTCCAACAGCTGATCTATCAATCTACAAAGCAATAATTTAAAGTATAATTATAAATATGACCATATTAGGGCTCGTTTACAATCATATCAACAGGAGCACAATTTTCCAATAATTTGCTTAATTTACAATATTAAAATTGAGATCTCTTGAAGTTTTAATACATTATCCACGTGTGTAAAACTTTTAGCAATAGAACTTTTAAAAAACCCAAATTACTCATTTTGAAACATCACATTAAAATGCACGGTGCAGGGTCTCACAAGTGGGCAGTCATAAAATGATATTTTCATAGACCATCAAATTGTACCCGCATTAAATTGGTTGTAAATAGTATACTCACTTAAAAGTATTTTCGGTGAGATCTATAACAAACGGAAGGGACATTTTAGGAGTGAATGAGTTAACATCAGTCCACACAAAACTCTGTGTAGGTCCGCAAGCAATTTCTATCACTTTCTGACCCGTCAAGGCATCGATGAGCTTGGGTTGCTGGATGTACATCTCGGAACTGTCGCAGATCTGTTTATTTTCATTTTTGCCCCAGCCATACACCTCGCCCTCATCGGTGAGCGCTAAACAGTGAGCAGTACCCAAACTTACGGATACAACACGCTTATTTTGTAGGGCTTCTATGGGTTCAGGTACACGAACATGCTCCTCAGTGGCATGGCCAAGTCTCCAGCATTCACCCTGAGAAAATACCCACTTGTAGATATGCAATTATTTAAGTCTGACGTAGCAGGCTTACTTTTCCCCAGCTGTAAAGTTTTCCGTCTGCAGATAAGGCAATGCTAAAGTGGGTACCACAATATACATTGGTTATGACTTCATTCTGTAACTTTTCCACTAAGCGTGGGACCTTCGACCCATCTGATCCCCCTCTACCTAGCTTTCCATAATCCCCATCACCCCAGCTATACAGCTTTCCTTGACTAGTAACACAGAGGGTGTGAGCATCGCCAGAGCCGCAAGCAACTTTAACTATGTGATGACCAGAGAGACCCGCAACCATCGTTGGTGTAGGACAATCTTCACAGCCTCCGTGTCCAAGACGTCCATAATTGCCCCTTCCCCACGTGAATAAGGCACCATTTGCAGATATGGCAGCACTAGAACAGTTGAAAATAAAATATCATAAAATTAAATAAAACCAAATATTTACCTGTAAGTGGCACCACACTCTATGTCGATTATGTCTTTCCCTAGCAGTGCTTGTATGACGGCTGGTTCATCTTTAAAATTATTATCACCATGTCCTAAAAAAATATATTTATAAGAGAGAAAATTTGAAAAGTTCCATTCAGACTATATTTCGGGTTTGACCTCAAGAATGGAAAATGGAGTAGAAATCTTGCTATGAAAATATACCGGTTGTTTGTATACAGCAGGGGCGGTTCTATAATAAGTGCGCCAGTGCGCATGATGCAGGCAAAAATAATATTTTAAATCGTTCATCTGTCACCTGCTATATCTAGGAATCTACAGACAAAATTAGTACATCAAGGATCGTAGAGTCGTCAACCATTAATGCATACTCTTACATACATATATGACACCACTGCTCGTGTGCTTCTATTCTGCGCTCCAACCCAATGGTAATTTTATATAAGAAATTATTGACTATGTTCGTAAAAAACGCCCGAATGAGCAATCCACCGCGCTCTCTAAAAAACCTGGAAGTGGACAAGCGTTTGGATTCTGTTACAGGCGGCTGGATACCAACCAAGGGGAATAAGCAGTCAAAATCGCACCCGGTACCACACCGCAGCCCATACTTTCTTGGAATTTGTAAAACTTCCAGTAATTCTCGTGACACTGTAGGTGCATATAGGGTTGATATTGAGTAGATAATTTCGTTGTGTACACGTTCTTATAAGACAATCGTTATTATTGCTACTACTTCGGGTTGTGCTAGTGGATAAAACAATTGTGATACTGTGATTAATTCAGTGGATAGCATTTTTAAAGTTAACTTTTCACTGTTAGACTTGAATACTGAGGTTCAGATTCAAAGTTGAGGGCGACTCATACGAGATTTAAAGTTAAGTCAAACGTGTACAAAGGAAAAAGAAGGTAGGTCTTTTACTCGGCATTTTACTAGAAGTGTATACGATTGTAATAAATGGATATGTGGATGCAATATCAGGTATTCCTTTTTTTTGTTTTCCATGCTATTATTTTATTATCGAAGCATTATTTTATACTCCAAGTAAGAATTGGAACGGTATAGGTGTAACTGACTTAAATCATTAAAGACTGAATTAAAGGTTATTTATTTTAGAGGCGATTTCAAACAAATATATGGGGCTACACATACACTGGAATTTATTTTAGAAAATTAATTAGAAAAAACGTTTTCCAAGCTTGTCAAACTTCTTAAAATTATGATAACAACACCAATGAATACCGCTGAATCTGAGCGTTGCTTTTCCACTTTAATAATAGTAAAGACGTTTCTTGGAAACTCTATGTTGACTTAGTGCACCAGCAATGTTGGCCATAAACAGGGACTTTGTATTTGAAATACCGAACTTTGTGGCTATTAAAAATGAAACTACTTAAAGGAAAATTTGGTAAGTAGTTAGTATGTTTAGTAAGGTTTTTTATAACAAAATTTTCTGGGAGAAAAAGGGGTCAACTTCACAATTTCTTATCTTATGTGCAACCCCATTGCGTTAAGGAAAGAGCCGCTACTGTTATACAGTTAAAGATTGGAGAAGATAATAAAGGCAAAACGTGAAATTTACGTTTATAAGTAATATACGGCAATTATGCAAAAGTATATATTGGTATAATTAGTATGTATTGGTAAAATTGTCTGAATAAGATAACGTAAAGCACTAGACTGTATGGTGAACACTATCGGGTAATAGTATATGCATGGTACATGCACATGGTACGTTCTAGTGCATGGTACATGTACTAGAACCATTATCACATTATACACAAACATACACCGTAGTCGTTGTTATACCAACATGGTATAAGTAGTTAGGAAGAATACACACACCCAATGATATAATTAACATTTCCAAATTTTACATACACAAATAACTGATCAACATTATTATATTGGGACTTAATAAGTCTTGTATATAAATTTTTGTAACATGCATTTAGAACTCCTCCGCCTCTTTTCTTGTTGCTTGTGTTGATATTTCTAACCAAACGGAAGACGTTGAAAGATGTGAAACTTACTTCACTATTAGAAAATTCATTACTAAGCCATGCAGTTAATAAGATAATGTCGTAGCAAGAACAGGAAATAATTTTTTTTAAGTTCACTATGTTTGGTTCTGGTAGCAACATTTGGGCAGTAACTAATAATGGGGTTACTTGGTGTTTTTTTCATTGATACGCTTTAAAACTGCCTTTGGAGTACCTCTAATATACCTTATAGTGAAATTAGTTACACCATTAAGCTCCTTAGTTTGTACTTCTTCTCTAGCTTGTTAGACAATTTCATTGCACCACAGTAATGTCTTCATTTATACTATATTCTGTAGTACGAAGATTATTTTTTAAACGTAGTGCAATATTTACCAATTCTGACGATGATAGGATAACATTAGCTGGCCTTAATTTACAATTTAATTTAAGTCCAACTCTTTTCAGTATCATTGGGTACAATTTCGACTTTATGCAGTATTTCATTTGTTAGTAGTTTATCATGTGTGATTCTCTCTCCAATATTATCAGATGTGGATGGCCATGTTATAAACCATTATATTTCTAGATGCGACAGTTCTTTCTTGGACTTCAAGAAATATATTTTCAGGATTCATTCCGCTAGAATCTCTCTTCTTTAGTTCATTTACTTCAGATTTAAGTTGATCTAATTCATTTTAAAGATTAGATATCTTTCAGACTAACATAGCAACTTGTTTAAACGATACCTGGCATTCTTCACAGAAATATAGAAGCATGCATTTTTAAAAAGCAATGGCACGAGTTTCAGATGATCCTAAGCAACTACATTTTTTATGGATTATATCTTGACAATAATCACAAATAATAAATTTATCATCGCTGATAAAGTTTTTGCATTTAACACATGATTTATCCATCCTAATCTAAACAAGCAAAATAACCTTCTCCACCACTGGATATGTAAATCTAATACAGTACAAAAATATATTTTGTACAGCTACACCACTGAGACAAGCTTTTGTGAGATATAATTTTTTATAGTTTACTGATATCCGATTCGTTTTTAATACAAGTGCACATATTTATAGATTTATTTAGAAATCATTAAATTGCACTTAAGATTATGTCACCAAACTTGTAGTCACAAAGCAAACTTCACAAGGAACAATTTGATAATAAACGTCAATTATTAAAACAGTATTTGACATTAGTATATGCCTTCAAAAGTAGGAACTAACTACAGAAACACTTTAATTTTTAATGATCTTTAAGATAAACAATACCTAATCGTCCCCCATCGCCATTGCCCCAGGAAAACACCTCGGAATCTTTCGTGAGAGCCATGAAATGTTTACCCTCCGTATGCGCAGCTATTTTCACCACTTCCTTGTCTTTTAAGGCTGAAATAAGCACAATCATAAAAATGATTTATAAGTCAACAATTCTACATACCTTCAATAATCTGGGGACATTGCGTTTCAGAAGTATAGTACATGTAGTAAACTGTTCCAGAGCAGGTTAGGATCAATATACTTCGATCAGAACAACACAGTTGTTTTATCGTGAGCTCGGCAATTGCCTCGCAATTTTGGGGGCCTGCCACGAGAACCCAGGATAGCCATCCCCATCCCCAAACTCTCTGGCCAATAAAATATGACGCAGACTGAAATCATTATAAATATAATGCTATTAAAGCAGAGGAAACGACTGTACTACCTTGCTGAATGACAAAGGGGGTATATGGGGCGCAGCCAATCTGTCTAGATGTGACATGATGAATACTGCAGCCTGTCTAAGGTCTATTAGACAGGTCTCATCAGTAGGTACCTCCAATAAATTGAGGAAGATCTTAGTGCTACTTGCACTTTCCTCAGCTTCTTCTTTCATAGCAAAAGTTGTTTGTGCGGGTTGAATTTCTGCAAACCTACTGATGAAAGGCATTAGTGGAGCACTGGCCACATCTACAGTGGATCTAAAACATAAACAAGAACATCACATACAAACATTATACGCTATGTTTAAAAACAACTAAATATATTTTAATTAAATATATAAGAGTAGTTAATCTCAAAATTTGCACAGAGGTAAATATTATCACACCTAGATGAATCAGCTAGATATTTCTGGACAATGATAAAACATTTTAGAGTATAAATACATCACCTATTGTCATTCATATGTGTACGTTTCTCCCACAGTTTCAAGAGTAGTAAAACCATATCTAGTACACTGCTCAACGTTCCCTTCTGAAGAGCAAATTCAAGTAGTAAATTGAGTGATGTATGTTGGTCTTCAATCGGTATATTACAGTATTGCCGTCCACTTGTAATGTCCCTAAAAAAGCAGAAACTGAGACAAATGACAAATTTTAATGATTTCTGAATTTCCAAGCAGGTAATATCACACAACTTGTGAGTGGTTAGGTATTTAATTATGGTAACTGAGGGCAAGATATATTTTGAACTCCATCCATGAGGGTTTTTCCTGCGTCACAATTGTCTACAAAATTTAGAAATACTTGCACTCCTGAGCAAAATATAACCATCGACGAGAGTTGGCTGTTATATAAGGGAGGATTAGGATGCGTTCAGCATATCCCATTGAAACAAGCACATTTTGGAATAAAAATATATCTGCTATGCGAATCCTTTGGAGGGTACCAAGGGTACCTATGGAACTTCATCATATATACCGGAAAGGGTGCATTACTTGATCCCAAATACACAGATCTACCAGTCACCACAAGTTGTGACGACACTTACAGATTCACTTTTGGGAAAGGGATACTGTCTTACTATGGTTAATTTGCCGCAACTAGCTAATCTCCTTATAAAGAATTTGACAGATGTCTATGGTACTCTAAAACTTTAGAGTAAATCACAAAGAATTTCCTAAAGAAGTGAAAGAAAAGAAATTGAAGAAAGGGGAGGTGGTAGGTTATCAAAGGGGGGAAATATCTGTTCTTAAATGGAGAAGAAAGACAAGAAGGAAGTATGCCTTATTTCTTCTGTACATACAATAGAAATGGTTGATATTGAGAAACGTGGAGAAACAAAATCAAATCCTAGAACTATAGCAGACTACAACGATACTATGGGTGGAGTAGATCATGTCGATCAACACCTTTCGGACAGGAATGCAGTGCCAAGGAATAGGGGTGAGAAATATTATAGAAACATTTTTTTTCCATTTACTGGAGACTTGGCTTTATGGAATTCTTTCCAAATTTATTTGAAATGTGAAGGTTCCAAGATAGCCTTAGAGTTTCTATTGGAAATAGTTAGACTTACTTTAGAAAAATATCATTGTGCCGAATTTTCCCCAAAGCCAGGAGACCAGCCTAACTCTTCCTCCAAGGACTCACTGGTAAACACTT
Organism: Tetropium fuscum; assembly: GCA_964058915.1. Classification (NCBI taxonomy): domain Eukaryota; kingdom Metazoa; phylum Arthropoda; class Insecta; order Coleoptera; family Cerambycidae; genus Tetropium; species Tetropium fuscum. The sequence continues at coordinate 120,371 of CAXKVY010018459.1, read as the reverse complement.
TCCAGAGAATATATACCTGCTACTGCAGGAAAACAGAATCCAACAAGACAATGTGTAATTTGTAGCAGAATGCATGATAGACGCGGTAAAAAAATAAGAAGAGAGTCTCGATTTTGTGCCGTGACTGCAAAGTCGCTTTGTGCGTGTGTCTATGTTTCCGAGTGTATCATACCGTAACAAATATCTAATTATTTATATCTTTTATTTGTGCCCGAGATAATTCGGGTTAGGAATTTGGGTTCTTTTTATATACCAATACTTTGCAAAAAATAATTTAGTAAAAAAAATGTTTTGCCAATTCGCTGGGTTAAAATTACAAAGTTCTATGTTACTATATTGGCACTTTATGAGTTACGACTATTTCTAGGTTCTATGTGACACATACTACCATGTAATTTTACTCTAGGCGCAATCGGCCGTATAATGACGGTTCTATCCCATCTTAAACAAAGTCCTATGTTTTAAAAACGCCATATAGGATAAAACAAGGTTGTATGACTTCCATAGAACTTTAGGAGACTGTACTTAAAAAATCTCTGCTAAAACAAGTGTGTATGTTTTACATAGAACTTTGCAAGTCTGTAATTCTGTAACCTTGCAAGTCTGTTTAGAATAATTCTTCAAATAGTTAAATAGAGTTAAAAATGTGTATGTGCATAATTATTGGTCATATTAATTCATTCCCGCGATTGGAATCCCATTATTGTAGGGCCGACACGAAAAGAGAATATTTGGAAGGGTGTCTTTCTATTCAATGTATTCACTTTATGTTCAGAGGATGACAGAACAAAATGCCACAATAGTTAAAGAGTCTCAGTATAGATACATATTCTGTAATGATTTTAATATCTTTTTTCATAAACCCAAGAAGAACAGGTGTTCTTTGTGTGAACTTAATAAGCCCCTCATTACAGCTGAGAGAACAGAGGAAGGAAATAACAGTGAAGAGTACTTAAAGCACATAAGAGAAGAAGAAACAGCAAGAAGAGATATATATTTAGACAGACATAGTAAGAAAGCTCTATTGTGTTTTGCGTTACAAAATGTACTTTCTTGTCCAAAGGCAGACATTTCTAGTTTTTATTATAAAACCAAAATGTCAGTTTATAAAACTGCACACATGTCCAAAGATAACCATGTCTATTGCGCATTATTGTCTAAGAGTGTGATGGGAAGAAAATGTAATGACATCGCTAGTCCGCTAGTAAAAATTTTAAAGCAAGTTGTGTCAGATCATCCTCAACCAATAAAATTGACTCTATGGAGTGATAGCTGTGTTCCTCAAAACAGGAAGTCAGTCATGTCGTATGCAGTTGGCCATTTTTTAAAACAATAAGGGAGCCTGAAAAAAATGACTATAAAATAATCCACTCCTGGTCACTCGTATGTCCAGGAAATTGATGCAGTTCCTAGTGTCATTGAAAGGTTTCTAAAGAAAGTTGAGTATTTTTCTCCAGTTTCTGTTTTGCGTACTTTGTTGAAAGTAAATTCTAAAAGGCCTTACAAAATATTGCAACTAAAAGGGTCTGACTTTTTTAACTACGAGTCTCTGTCTAACGTGTATAATTATAATGAAGTGCCTTATACAAAAGTTACCTCCTTAAAAATAAAAGAAAGTTTCCTAAAAATTTAATATAAAATATCCCATGAGAATTTAAAGAAATTCGTATAAAATGCACTAGAGGAACTACTGATCAAGAGTCGCTGAACTATTATTACAAAACCTGATTGATCTTCCTGCAGGTAAAAAAGAAGCAATAAAATCAATGCTACCTTTTATGCCAGCCCAAGACCAGGAGTATCTTTCTATTTTTCCTGCTACTTTAGATGTTACAAAAGAGAAAAAACAAACTGATTTAAAAAGACCCCTGCGTAAAAAGGAGCTAAAAAATAATAATTATGCAGATTAATATGTGCAAGGTTTAGTAAAATAATAATTTTTAGTGTAAGTTTATACTAAAATTAGTATATTTGGTTATAATTTAAAGCATATTTTTTTGGAATTTTTCTGATCAATGGAGAAAGATTGTATTTTGATTATCAGGTTTATTGCCCAGAAGGTTAATGAATTCTTATAAAATTAAACATTTCTTAAAAAAATTTGATTGGTATTGATGAAAATTTGATTGGTATTGATCTTTCGTATTGATGAAGATGATTAAAAAATATTCATCTCGCATATTAAAAACAATTAATTAGGTACTCACTCCGTGACCACCTGGCGTAAGAATTTAGACGACCTCTCGACAACTTCTAGCCATACCGGGGACACATCATTCTGTTCGAAGAGAGTTGCTACAGGTAGCAACTTAAGGGCATCTAAAGATTCATTTAGTAACTCATTGCATAAATCTACATCTTCGCCTAATCTCCAAGCTCTTCTTAGAAAAGCAAATGAAAAATTCAGTGCTGCTCTAGAACCCACCCTAGCTAAACCCACTGCTGGATCTAAGATACTTGGTTTGTTTTTAATTTTGTTTACTGTTTTGGTGTCGTTTGATTCTAGGCTGCTCTTCCTGCCTACCAAACCATGTTTAGATTGAATGGTGTGTGGGATTCTGTTTAATGCAATGAAGTAGCGTTTGAAAATAAATAAACGGTAGTACAGTCTAGTTGCAGATAATGTTGAATTGGAAGCTTCTGAGCACAGAGTCTTTTGTTCCTGATTTAAGCTTAAAACTCCCTGGGAGAGTTGTTCCAAAGCTAAAAAAAAGCACCTGCGTAATACAACCAAAACAACTCAGAATAAGTTTAAGCAAAGAGAATGTTCTGTTACCTGCTTAGTATAAACAATAATATCTGTTACTTACTGGGTTGAGGACCCCAAGCCCATCGGTCAAGTAGGGATTCCATGGATGGTATCTTCTCCTTTTCAGGGACATTTTGTTGTGACTCTTCAGCATCAAGTTTCTGGCAAGGTAGACAGTTACAGCCACTCTGCGGTCCACAAATACCATCACAACAAGTACAAGTTAATACCTAAAAACGTCACATTTATTTCATTTTCCTACTACTTTATAAAAAATACTAAAGATAATGAGATACCTATATAAATGGTTTTTGAACCCAGCAAATTGGTGCAGTGAAATCAACATGTCTTTTTCATAATATAAGAAAAAATAATGAAAAACAATAGGTAAGTACCTATATTCCAATTTGCTGTATATAACAGCCTATACCATATATACTGCTTACCCTCTGACCGCAATAGTACTTCCCAAATTCTCCTTGCTTGGCAGTCACCCCAGCACTGTTTAATAATCCCACAGAGAAGTCCCCTGTTAACTCTCCATCCGCTATTAAACCATTCCAACAATTTATTAAACTATCTTGACCATGAAACACAGTCTCCAGGTTTGTTTTAAGCCATTTGATATCTAGTCGAGGCTGAGGCCTCAGTGTGGTCTCAGTATGAGACATATTTTAAGTAAATCTGGAAAATAAACGCATTTCTATTAAAAAAAATTCTCCCAAAGGCGAGCGAATGACAGTAGTGTGGACCAAAAAATTTTACATATGGAATTATTTTCACAATTGGCACTGTTTTCACGTCCATATAAAAGAACTGCAACTTATGCTATGTTTGTATAAGTGCAACGTGCAATGCGGAGTTATTTGTGCAAGTTATAATGTTATTTCTTTAGAAATACCTGTTAAAATGTCATTGTCTTTTGACAGGGCTGACGGTGCCCGCCATGTTTGCGTTTGCTAAACAACTTTTTTTTAATTTAATTTATTTGTGTTGTGTTTTGTGTTAAACTGTGGTAGTAGGGTAGTACGTTCCATCTGTACGTTACACTCATGTGAACATAGTCATGAACTACACAAAATAACACAATATAGAATGAAATTAATATACTTATGGCCGAGTGCACTGTACTTGTTAATCCTGGATTATGTTTAAGCCTGACTTATTTTGACACAATTGCATGCAAATGTGTCAAAGTAAGTCAGGCTTAAACATAATCCAGGATTAACACGTACGGTGCACTCGACCATTACCCATAATTATTTGCATATTATATAGGCCTACACTAAATTTAACAATTTACCGATAAATTAATGGGTTTTAGTTATCGCCGATTGAGAAATAAGCTGATATGCTTATATTATATCTGTCAGGAAATTTGCCTTTTGGGTCAAGAAGAGATTATAATATTGGGTGTTTTGTCGTTAAGGGTCTGGAGTGTCAAAAGCAAATAGATAAATTTGTTAAAAGGTGAATTAATTCATCTGCAGTGAAGAGTAGAGCCGAGCTATTATTTTACAATGCATTTCAATGCAATATGAGCATGAGGTACTATCTCCAGACTATGAAGAATCAGCTGATAATTTAAGGTGTGCATCTATAAATTATAATGGTTTAGCCATTTTAAAATATCTGCTTAAACTGCTATAAACCATTAATCCTTAAGAACCTCGAGCTTCATTTCACAAAAGGATGTTTAGTAAATGCAGTACAGTACTTACAACTAACAACAATGCATTAGTTAAAAATAGTTATTTTTTATTTTTTTCCTTCAGAATCCAGACCCCAGAATGCTGAACAGTCCCCAAACAATTGATTTGTGATGTGGTAATTATTCTTCGCTCGTTTTGTGCTTGTTTCATTTGTCCAATCGTTGTGTTACGATACGATCTACGATCCTTTATTCAAAGTGATTCAAAGTTTCTCCCGACAAAATGTTTACGAGTTTACGTTCAGTTTGTGAAAATCGATTTTTCAGTAATGTTTTGATTAACGAAGGTGGAGGCATGACTGCTTCATATACGGAAATTATTTTGGCTTGTTGTATATTAATTTTACCGTTTCTATACGAATCAAGTCATGTATTCAGATATCACCTGAAATTCTTTTTATACTACTTCATTGTTATGGTGAATTCAGTTATACTCATTCCGGTGTTTTGTTTTAAGCCAATGAATGTGAGGAACCTTTTGTAAGTTGAATGCGAAGGGGATAGGTAAACTGAATTGTATGATATAAATAATTATTTTAGATTGGCCTCGGATTTTTGCCGTTTCATATCCAGTTTAATAGGAATAAGGTGGATTCTGAGAGGCAGGGAGCACCTGGAAAAAGAACAAGCCTGTGTCATTGTATCCAATCACCAAAGCTCCTTGGATATTTTGGGTAAGTTTGTGTAATACCTAGATGTCTTTATTAACACAAAGCTGAGTTTATGGCAATTTTTGTAAGGTGTATACATTTTATTTCTCATAACAGTAAATATTTACAAATGCTAGCTTCACAAACTAACTGGGATACCTAATAATAATAAAATAAATCACTCATACCTTAACTTTTCTTTTCATTGGTTTGGTGCAGGCATTACTTAATATACATACTCGTACTATTTAATTAATATATTATGTGTTATGTGGGGAACTTGTGTTTTGACTTACCTACTTATTAATAGCCTGTTCTACTTGATTAAAACAAGGCACCGACTACCGAGATTTTAAGTGACTTGTTTTCTTGGGTTCTTGTTTTATAGGAAAATTTGCAACCTGCCACTCTATTAAAATTTTGGTTAGAATACTGCCATATCAGTACTTATATAACTTCATGAATTAACATTTGATATCTACATTTTTCTTGTGTATTAGTATTATAAAAGAGAAATAATATTAAAAGAGTAGTAATAGTAATTTGAATATTAAATGGTGATTGAGAGTTACAAGTAGTAGGCTAGATATTGATTTTTTCATATCTTCAATGTAAAGTCTTTTTCTACAGGGTTGTTTGATATCTGGCATGTGATGGATAAATGTACAGTAATAGCAAAAAAAGAATTATTTTATGCTTGGCCATTTGGGATTGCCGCCTGGCTTTGCGGGTTAATTTTTATACCTAGGGTTCAAACTGAGAAGGCCAAAGTTGTTATGAACGAAGCCGTAGAGAAAATAAAGGTTAATAAGGTGAGTTGAAAAAGGCTGTAAAAATATTAAAAAAATTATGTTGTAATATTTTTTCTATTAACACAAATTAGTATATTATCCAGTAATTATATTTGGTAACAATTTTATAGCCATGTAGGAAACTGGTAAATTCACATAATATTCACAACTTGCATGCCAATATTTCCTTCTGAATCTTCGTTTAATATAAATAAAACAAATATTTCCCAGATGCGAATATTTATTTACATTTTAAGAGGAACTTTTATGAGAAGTTCACATTTGTAAAACAATTCTTTGAGCTCCAATCCTCAGGTGTGGAATCCGTGTTTATACGGTTTACGTTTTTAAGATATTTTATTTTAATTGAACAAATACTATATTCAGAATGGGGTAATATATTATATTCTTAGACCGTAGTCCTTGTGTTGGTTGATGAATTATTTGCAATTCTGGAAAAATATTTGTTTTAAATACAAATTTTTTAAATATTGAAAATGAGCTTGGAATGATAGACAATTATATATTTGGAGATATTTTGTTGAAGAAATAATTTCAATTTGTTTATTTTCAATCTGAATGTTTATATTATTTGCACCTATTTAATTTAGTGTGTTTATATTTAGTTGTTATAATCATGGCCTTTGTTTTAGGTATATTCTTCTTGACTATATTATTATAAATATCGTTTTTGTTACTGTACTTTAATAGTTGTCACTTTTTATTTGAAAATGCCAAAAAATAATAATATAACTTTAGAACAAAATTGAAACTTATATTATAAGTTATAAAAGATATATTCACAATATTTGATAGTTTCACAAAATTTACATCTCTACATACCTAAGTGTCTAAATTTGTATTGTACATATCCCTCCAAGATCTAATTAACAAACATTAACATACGAAAATCCTTGTCATTCGCTTACAATATATGTCATCACTAATACAGATTCCCTAATATTTAGTTGTTTTCTCCAAATCTTCTTTAAGTAAAAGTGTAGAGCAGTGGCAGTCATTCATGGCCCTATTTAATAATTTTAATTGATATTAACAGTTTCCTGTTCTATTTTTAGAATATTTAAGTATCTGGATATTAACACGTTGAGCGCCACATGCCCACTCTTGGACTTTTTGATATTTGAGCAGGGCACCTCGTATTGACCAAGTGATCTTTTCTGTTTTTACTGGTTGGGACCAACATTTCCGACACTTTCTTTAATCGTTTTTACCCATTAAATTTAGTTGGTCTTATATTTTGTTGTTTAAGTATTTACATTAACGTAATTTTTTTTACTGCATTTACTTCTTTATTATTATTACTAATATTAATTATTATTATTACATTAATTATTATTTACATATTAATTATTGTACTATTAATTATTTTTAATTCTATGTAATATTACAATGCAGGGTGACCACCGGTGGTCACTTTGTCCTTTGATTAAGAATCAAAATGCACACGTGGCGCTCAACGTGTTAAAGAGAATATAAAACTATTCATGAACAAATAAATCTATTTTGACTTAAATAATCAAAATATACAGGATAATAGTAACAATAAAATTGTAAAGTAAGTACCTATGTCAATAGATTAGATAACAAATTAGCGCTATTACTGCCAAGTTATATTCATAATTTTATCAGGATTATGAAATTTCAATGTGTGTGATTTTATTCCTCAAATACATTTTAAGTTATGAAAGCATAAGAATATACGTAGATAATTTTAGGACTCATCTATAAAGATTTTTAAAATCCTCGTTTTTACACTAAAATCTATATCCTCATTTAACCTTTTTGCTGCGATTGGCGTTTCAATGCGTCTTTTATTCGATCTGTGGCTACGGCTGTCACATACTTGTGGATTTTTTTAAATATGTTCCCAACCCAGCTGTATGAAAAATGTACAAAGGAAATATAAGTTATACCTAATAAATAGCTAAATCATAAAAAATAAAGTACCTACTTCAGATTTCCTAAATTTTTTGTTAAACACTGTGATATTAGGTGCAATTAAAATGGGAAGACACCGAACCACCCACTACATAGAACAATACATAGGGAAGACACCGAACCACCCACTACACGTCACAACGCAGTTGTTTTATTAAACTTACATGGTAGTTCAAAACGATTAAAAACAACACACTTTGACTATGATAACAGTAATGTTAAAATGACTGCTGAGGCAAACGGTCGCAATGTAAAATTTACAACACACAAATCAACCGTCAAAAAACAATTTCTAATAAAAATGGTTATTATCGTCTTATAGGTTTTTCTCAAATACGCATTCTTATTTACATATATACTAACTCATGTGTTATGATATATAATATTAGTAATAATAATTTTTTTTTGTAATTTGTGTTTATTTGGGCTTGTAAAATAGCCATGCTAAATCTTCATTGACCACGTGTAACAGTTAGTTTGATGCCTTGACATCAGCAACATACAGAAACGTATTAACGTATTCAGCATTAAACGGTTTGTGATGCTTAGTGCAAGTTTTAGTTCCGGACGGTCTACTTCATGGTAAACTGTACGATATGTCGGTTTGGGGTTTGGGGATAGTCGTCCTGATGGTATTCCACCTCTGTATATTCTTCATCCCCCTGATTTTTTTTCTTTATTAAATCTACCTCCAGAAGGGGCATTCTTGAAACTCTGGGAATGTTTTGATTAGGTGTAATTGCACTTTTTGGAGAGACGAAATGAATGCCCGCTATAACGTGAAACGTATTCTTTTCATCAACAGTCTTTGTTTTGTAGTCAGCATTATCAAATATGAACTAAGAGAATTTTCCTTAACTTGTTGTGGTGGTGGTTTAATTAAATATTAATATTTTATGTATTTTCTTACATAGAATCCGATAACAATTTGTCGTATCCAACGTATAAATGATACCTAGTTTTCTTTTTTTAAATGCTTTTGCTATGGAGCATAATTAAATAATGTCGAAGTGCAACGGAGCTATGACGAAAAGTGAGATACAATAAGTGTGGCTGAAGCGGGGTAGCTGCTATGCGGTGCTAACGGAATCACAGAAAAGTTGGACTTGATTTGCATTTAGTAGTATAACATATTCATTAATAATGATTAAATTATAAATTCCAAACCATTATGTTCAGAAAGTACTTTTTCTAAGAGCATAAAATTTTTATTTAGCTTTTCGTTTCGGAGAGGGGGGCGCAATAGTTGTCTAAAAATATCTCTCATAAGCTCCAACGTAAAATATAATAATAGCCATAGATTAATATATTATATAATAATAGCTATGTTCGCGGAAGGAATCCTGAGCAGTGAGCACATCCCGATTAATACTGAATTTATCCAAAACATTTCAAATGCTCATGTCATATTTTGAAACTGGTCTAGATTTTTCTTAATCCACGAACGTTGAACGTTTTATGAACGTGTTTCCTGTCACTCCCACGGTACACAAAGAACGGTATGTCAGGCTGCCGAACCAAAATCTGTCGGTCTTGCGCATGACTTCTGCGAGAGATTGTAGGCGCGAGTCTCACACAGTTGCATGTAAATACTATTAAGTTTTCATCTTCTCAAATTGAAATTGCCAATATTTTGTGTTTTGTGTACTTACGTATATATAGTCCAAGAGTGATCAGATCTTCGTTATGTTATAAAACCTGAAAGTCTCTCTGTATATGTCCCTAATACAGGTAAAAACGATCCCCGACTAAATAATTAATAATGTCAATCTTCTGGCACATTTTGTCAGCTTTAATTTTGTTATGCCTTATCGCTAGGACGCATATAGTTTCCGATATATAAGCCGAAAAAGGGTACCCTCTACGTACGCCCATGTACCCCTCTCATCTCCTAGGAGTGGGAACTTTTAGTATATTTACCTCTAACTCTTACAAACAAAAGTTACAAAGTCAAAAATCGTGTTTCCTCCATTTCCCTCTGCAATCTTTCGTTGACTAAATAAATCACAATCAAACAAGAAAAGGTTTTCTGTTACATATGCCTTAAATTGACAAATAATACATTATTTATTGCATATATGAAATGACAAGAAAATTAGTCAATGCATTTTGGTAAGTTGACTTATTTTTATTTGAAACATGAAATTTGAAACTGCTTGTTCCAACATATAGTTCTATTGTATATGGAACAAACGGATTTTTCTACACATTTTATATAAGTGAATATGTTAATAATAAAAAAAAATGTTAATTATTTTTATATACCTTAATAGTTAGGGCCTGATTACTATTATGTACATTTATATATACATTATGTACATACTACTTAGTGTAGGTATGTATATCTGCTAAAATATATCTCTTTGCTTGAATATCTAAAATCTAAATCTGGATATACTCGAGTATAAATATATTGAGATTAAAATTGGGTTTGGTAAATATTTACTTTCAAAATTTATACTCGCTGATTTTATTTACTTTTTCAGTCAATAAACATGGTCTTTATGTATCAATTCAAATTACAACGATATATTTTAATGTGTAAGAGGTTATTTTTTATAACATAATTATATGCTTGGTATAATAAATAATTGAAAATAATAAATAATCATAAAAAGTTACCAGGAACATTTTTATGAACTAGCAATCAAATCATTTATTTGGTTGTTATGAACCAAGGTTATCACTTCTGCAATACAGTTAAAAAATTAATAAACAATAAAAGTGTTTATAATTAATTCTAAAGTGTATAATAAAAAACAAGAAAAACTATTCTAGAATGAAGGAAATAACTAAGGAAAATTATGTTATATAAATTACTTCTATAAATAAGTAAGGAAATTGTTCATATATAACAGTTGTATATTTAGATTTACCCAAATGATTTAATTTTATATGTATCATGGCAGATTAATATTGTAGATTAAAATCAGATAATATATACTCACATGTTTTGTCATAGATAAAGGGCGAAAGAAGTTATTTTGGTTTTAAAAAAAATATACTTATTTAATGAGTCCTAAAATTTTTCTACCACCTTGGGAGTGGGGAGAAAGCTAGAGCCATTTTTTGAAAATAACGGTTTATCCAACGATGAAAATGTATGTAACAAAGTTAAAGAAGGCAACACATTTTTTGTGAGAATTTTTTTTTGTTGGTCTATCATGTAACGGGTTACATAAGCGGAAAGAGAACATTTTCCCAAAAAACAGTTAAACCCCATTTTTGTCGGTATATTTAGTAAAAAAAATTTACAGTTGTTTTTAATGTTTATCCACACCACAGTAAGATTATACAATGATTTTTTTGGTTACAAATTAATTTTCTTACCACCACAGACGCAGTGGCGTAACATAAGAGAATATTTAATTATTTATCCGTTTTATTCTAGTTTGTGGAACAGATTGCAGGTCTAGACTGTTCAACATGCGTATTTTTCTTTCTTTTGAAAACGCTGATAATATTTCATAATTGCGTGCCTTAAGCATCATTTCCAGATCGCAATGCCGTAGAATTATCTATCGGGGAGAGCACAATAAAAAAATCGCTTCATTTTATAGAGTATATTTATAGAGTATATTTTGAATTTACAAAATTATTATAACTATGTAATAAATAGCAAAAATCAATCGAAAAATGTCACAAAAAATGGGTTTTGGGAAAAATGTTTTCGCCGCTGTAACTCGTTACATATTAGACTTAGTAGAATCAAATTGTACCGGTAATTCAAGATGGCGGCTCGGGTGCCCCGCCCCCCACAAAGTTCTAAAACTTGGATTTTTTGTCAAGGCTCAGACCTGAACAACATATTTAAAAATTGTCGCTACTCCACCTTTGGTAAGGCAAATGATTTTTTAGCCCCTACTAGGCTAAGCTACAGAGGTTTTTTAGGGCCTTAAAAAATAAGATCTGTGCAGGGTTTTAAAGTATATAATAATAATACATAGATGAAACCGTATATAAATTAAGCAGCCAATTGGTTGTTTATAACAAAACGGCGTCCGAATAACTAAAGAAAATGCAAAAAATTGTTTTTTTTTAGTTGTTTAGTTTTAGTTTGTTAGTAAGTGCAATCAATCCTACGTGATGAGAACCTACAAATGAGCTCTACCGGAACTCTCTAGCTGCATTTTCAGCCAAGAAAAACGGCAAAACCCACGAAAAAAAGCGGCTTCCGCGTTGCGCGTAAGAGTAACTTTAAACTTGTAAATTATTTGTGCAAAAACCTGGATCTGTTGGACGGATAGTCATTTTTTTGCCCTTTATGGGGGTAATCAACCTTGCTCGTACGGTGGTCCGATCGTAATTTTTACAGCGGTTTTGGAAACTCCAGAATATTATCAGTGATATATGTGAATAAATCTCTGGCGTTATCTAAAATGTGTATATACTACTTGTACGTTAACAAAATTGTGTTAAAATGGTTTAAAATGGCGTCCGAACATTGGAATAAAACGCGCCTGACGGCAGTGGAGCGGGTAGTGGATCAGCGACGGGGAAGTTAGCAGCAGCGCGGGACGGAAGTTAGCAGCAGTAGCGCGTTCGGACGCGTTTTATGTTACGTAATAAGCATTTTTCGCACGAGAGGAAAAGTTACGCACGAATCCGCTCTAGTGGCGGGTGCGTAATTGCATTACAACACGTATTACGTACTATATTTGTATACTGTATATTTACCTACGATCTACTTATTCAATCTCTACTCTCAGCCTAATTCGGTTTGTGACATGATTTTTTTTACCAAGATGTGCGATTTTTTTACGGTGCGTTATAGCTCATGTACTGGTTATGGAACTGTGCGATATTTTTATCAAGCTGCGTTACACGTGTTGGAAAAGAAAGCAGAAGAAACTGCTCCAGATTCTCGAATAAAAATATTAGGTAGCTCTTTAAAAAAATGTCACGTCAAAAACCTATCAGAACATGCCAATTACAAAAAAATATTAATCTCTAAAAAACAAAATCGACATTACACACTCGTTGTATATTGGAAACTTGATAATTACTTTGAAATAAAGTCCTTGAAACAAATGTCGGCTTTCTGTAAATAATTGAGTACATGACAAATCTATAATTATTGAAAAAGTTATCCTCAGGCTTGAGTAAAGCATATTATTATGATTATGTCTATAATGTTTTTATCAGTATTAGTTCATTTTCTATGAATGTTCTCAGGATATCTGGTTAATACATGTATGTCAAACTATTGTCTATTTTGAGTGATATATTGATTATGGGGAGATATAATTTGATATATTTATCTTGAATGTCTGGATATGTTCTTTATTATCTTATTTCTATCTGTTTTTCTATCATAATGTGGGTTTATGAAATCTACTTGAGATATTTAATAACAAACTATTGAATTATATATAATGTACAGCAGCAGTCAAAAGTTGGGTCCAAGTCCCGCTTTTGTACGTCAGGGGAATCACCTGATCCGGGACCTCCGTAAAACAGGCCGGGGACAAGAATTTGAGACGTCACGATAGAGGTTTTTATGAGTAAAGCTGAATTTATTTCAAAACAAACTGTTACTTATGATAAAATAACTTGGAAGGGGGTTTCCACATCATCATAGAGGATAGAGGTACCCTAATAGACGCGTTGGCTCCTAAAGAGACCTCGCCAATAGCCCTATCTCCACTAAAACCGATTGCAAAACGAAGCTCAAACTATGAAATTTCATTAATTTACTGTTTGATCTATCTTTATTTTGACTGTCAATTTCATTGTTGATTATTTTTGAATAATTATTATGGAATACATTGGAAAGAATATGACTAGTTTTAGTTAATATTGAAGTAAGTGTTTTGTTACATAAAACACATTTTTCATTCATTTCTTCTACATACTTTTCTAATTTTAAAATTATCAACTCCCGAAAAATGATCCTATGTTTACGTCTCTTTAAAAACTCGATTTCGTATTTAGCTGAAATGAGCTCTTTAAATATTTGATAGACTTGAATAGAAACTTCAATGAATAATTCCGATGATTGTTTTAAAGCACCTCTTGTTAAATTTTTAAGATATGCGCTAACGTCAACAGAGCTTGTTATGAAAAAATCTTAATTTGTAGTAATGTATAATAAACAATTTTCACAACCGTTAACAAATTTAATAACATAATGTGCACAAACCTGGAAATATAAAATAGTGATGATAATACTGAAGAATTCAGTTTAATGTCAGTCAAATTAGGAATTATTTCTGAAAAGAAATCGATATTTTCAGATGTCAAAGAAGAACCATCTTCATTGTCTTTGTCATTAAATGAAAACACTTTTAAGGAAAATGTACCAAACTTGGCCGACTTAACTCTAAGAAGACTTAAAACTTATATAGAAATGTGATCCGCTTAGTTGCCAATATTTTCCAAAACGTCCCTCCAATTTGTCAGTTTGAAACTTTCCTAATAACAGTTTCACTTCACTAGTTTAGGAAACAAGCTTCACTAGTTTCACAACTTTCACTTCAAATGATTCAATTTCATATGGTTGGAACAAGTACTGAACAAGATTCATTGATGTTCTTGTAGTACTTTAAAAAAAATGTATCAGCAGTTAATTTACCAGTGTGGCCGTTTCTTAAACCTTCAAATTGTAACTCTTTTTGTTGTAACTAAAATTTTAATAAAAACTGAGAGTCGGAGCCATTTTAACAATTTGATTACTTTTATCGGAGTATAATAATAGTCTCATCCCGATTTGTTAACTCATGTCGTCTTTCGTCTTGGTGTTTCACTTGACAGGTGATTTTTTGGTCATATAGGACGGTTGTTTCGCAAATATTAAAGGAATAGCTTTTGTTGTAAGTTTTGCTTTATCTCTAGGAACCTCCAAGATAGAACCATCATCCCTAGTCACTCTATCTATTTTTATAATACACGACTCTGAAAAATGCCTAATACAGACTACTGAATAACAATATCAGCATTTTATGGTAAATGACACACACCCTAGTAGTGAAGTATATTTTTAACTAACACGTTTTTTAACACGTTTTTTAACTAACACAGGAAAAATACTTTTAAAATTTACACAGAACATTTAAAATTTACACAGAAACACTTCCACTACCGGTATTGGCCATTTGACAGATAACATGTCACACCACACAACAAAAACAAACCACCTTCTGATGTCTATTTTACTGATTTTACCAAGAACTAAATACATCTTACACATTCCACCAAGAACTAAATACATCTTACACATTCTTACACATTCAATTATTATTTTAACTTTATTACAACTTTGCAAAACAGCTTTTTACTGAGGAAAAATTGCGAAAAACTTACGTTTAACGAGTATAATCAACAAGCACTACAAGCAGCGGACGGCATCTTAACTAACTACTCTGTTGTATGCAGATTCATGAAATTCACGTCCGATCTTACTTCTCTATCTAACTTACACATTCTGTATATCTCTATCATATATCGAGAAATATGTAGGGAATGATTTTTAGAACCCCGGGGTACAGTACTTCTTACGGGTCGACATATTTTTGATTTTCCCGGCCTCTACCTTAGTAGCACCACTTCACCATATAGTATAAAAATGGTAGTTCAAGATATTACATGCCTTATCCTTAGTACATACCAACCACATAAATATTATAAATTAAGTTGTCTGTATTTTATGGTAACATATGGACTTGTAATCATTTCTGAAGGCTCTGTAGTATATTATTATTATTATTAGTCTGTAGTTATTATTTTTATATAGTTGATATGAATTGTGATCCGGATTAAGACCATTTGGTACTCTGGGCACTGCACTACTTATTCTTTCACCCTCCCCCCCCCTATTAGACAAATATCCACTACTTAAATAAAAATAAGTCATTAAGTCTTATTGATATATTTTTTATTTATATGTAATAATAATAGTAACATAACATAGTCTAACAAAATGGTGACTTCTTTGCTGACATTATAAAATAGTTTTTAATATTTTTTTATTGCCATTATACAGGATGATAAATAAATTGACTTGTGATGTGTTATAGACAAAACTATGGGTGTTTCCAGAAGGCACTAGGAGAAATGATGGTAAAATACATCCATTTAAGAAGGGGGCGTTTCATTTGGCCATTACAGGTCAACTGCCCATTATTCCAGTAGTTTATAGTCGTTATTACTTTCTGGACAAAGGTGGAAAAAGATTTGACCATGGTAAGCTATAAAATTACATTTGAATATAATAATTTTTTTCCACGACCGTGTAATAATACATAATCCAATATTATATTTCCTAAATGAATATATATAGTATCCATATAATCTGTATCACAGTGAATTATTATAACAGGGATTAATAATTAATCACGGTTGACATTTGATTTACATATGTTACCATGGCAATGTAACACACAACATTCCGATTATTTGTACTGAGAACAAACACCAAGGTGGCTATATGCCGCCCACACATGATAACTGATAACATTGATGTTTTATATTAGAAATGAAATGTTAAATTTAAAAATATATATAATGGTCGTGGACTAAGTATAGTATTCAACTCGCAATTAATAGCCATTATTTACTCGGGGACTTGCTTGCGCCACTCGCCTACATCTCGTAAAGCAAACGTCACCCTGCGTGAATAATAAATAATAATAATATAATGGTAGAATGGTAATAATATAATGGTGAATAACATAAGAGGATATGAATAACATAAGAGAAAATGGAAATTAATGAAATTATATTATATTAAAAAAATAATTCTTTCATTTCACCCGGTGGCTGATTATAAGCGAAAGAAATAGAAGCTCTCATTGCGCTTTTCTTTATTAAAAAGCGAAAATAAATAAATATATTCACTTATTCAGACAAATTTACTGATTTGGAATTATTAAGTTGTAGATGTCTAAGTTTGTTGCCATTTTATTTTCTATCGACAGTATTGATAAATTACGCAATGGCTGCTGACTTGCAGACCTCATACAGTATTTTACAATTTTAGGTTTAATAATAAATTCTATATGTTGTCTTATTGAAATATCTTTTTTAAGGACATGTTTCATTAAATCAAATATCATATGAAACTGATTTACAAAACGATGAGATAAAACTTTCGGATATTTTCTTCATAATTCTTCACATCTGTGTAATATTTCTTCTGTCGAGCTTACAATTAAATATCGCGGTTCCACAAAGGAAAAAGTTTGTTTTACGGCGAGCATGGCAGAAAATCTAGTAATCTTTTCTAGTAATCTGATTGCAAATTATATCAACAACAAAGTAATAAACATGAACCTTAAAATACCCTTCTCTGTTTTCGAAATGATTAGCAAAAGAAAGTTCAACAGTGTTTTATTATTTTTCGTTGCCTTTTTTGCCTGAAATGTAGGTCCAATACCCCATTTGAAGACTAGATCTATTGCTGCAGATTTTATATTATCGTAAAATTCTTGGTCTCTGAGAGTAGATATATTATATGTTTACATGCACGGTCTAAAACTGTCGTTGCTTGATTCAAATAAATGTCAGCTTTTTGTTGCTAGTCAAGTTTTTGAGGCTAAATTAATTTAATTCAAAGTTCTGAAGATATAAATCTAAACTGATGCTTGTCAAAAGTACATCTTTATTTATATTTTTAGGTAAAGTTGTGATAACTGCCTTACCGCAGATCGAAACGAAGGGTATGACTGTGGAAGAAATGGATGCCCTGATGGAAAAAGTAAGAGGTCTAATGTCCGCCACGTATCACGAGACGACAAAAGAAGTTATCGAAGGTTTAACCCTAATATCTAGTCAGAAATTTAATTAAGGCTCACAGTTTCTATTTATTACGATATAATTACATATTAAGGTTTACATAAGTCTTTTGAATATGAAGACACAAAGAAAAAACTAGTATTTCAAAGTATTTTGAGAGCAACGCATTTTGTGTAGTTCTTGGGCAGTTATCAGAAGTTAGTAGTGACGAGAATGTTAGCCACCAATTTTTTTATTTATTTGACCATTTTACCCAGTCGTAGATGTATAAAAGTGCTTTTAGCTAAATGTGGCTATAAAATAGGATGTAAAATACCGCGGTTAGTAATTTAAATTTGTACTTTAAGCTAGTTTTACTTTTCCATGACCAAGTAACAAAATGCCAAAGTGAATTAAATAATAATTATTGTAAAAATCTGCTTACTGTTACTTAGAATTAAAGACTTTTTGATCGCCTGTCAAAGCTGCTACCAGAATATATTAATCAAAAATCTAGTCAACATACTTTGAAATCACTGACCACCTGTGCCATTTCGTAAAACGGTACCACCAAAGTTGTGATTATTTATGTATTTAATTGGCTGTTATTTTATTGAATACCATTGCAATATTTTTGTTAGATTGTATGAAATTATATAAATAATTTCATATAAACTGCTTGTCAATAGGTTTGGCTAACATAAGGGTGGTTAAATCCTTATGCAAAATTCGAAGATATTGACCAATAGTCGTTCCATTTTCAAAAGAAAATTTTCATTTTATCCATAAAATTTCGGCAATTTTTATTTTTATTTCTGTGAAGGTGTAAAGAACGATTTATAGAAATTGGCCCTTTTCGTATTTCTATATATATTTATATCTTGGAAGGAGTTGGATTTTTTTGACATCGCGGATACTCAGAAACTTTCCAAACATTTCTGCAGGGATTTCATAAAAATCAAATATACAAGGTGTATGCTACGTCATGTTAAACTGGAAAAGTAATAAAAATCTTAATTGTTGCCAATATTAATCTTCACTATACCTGTAATTATATCAAAATTGAAAAATTGTTTGCTTCTTTGGGGTTATTACGTTCAAAGATTTTGAAGATTAAAATATACCGATCATAGACAAAAGATTACGTTTTCATATGCTGAAAACGGAATGAAAATCCGTCTACTATTTTAAGTTATAATAGTATACAAATGGATAATAATTTTGCATTAGCCGAACCTATTGACGAGCAGTTTATTACGTTGAATATCGTACTTTGTTTTTCAAAACTTGAAGTAGGTACCTCACAAGAATATTTTTTTTACTTGGTACGGTAGCCAACGTGTTAAGTGATTTTTATTATCTTAGTTGCTTTTGTAAAGCACACTTTTAATCATTAGCCTATTATTTTTGTAATTATTATGTACAAGGAAATTTTTCCCGTTGCGTATTTATTCCTACACCTAATACATGTATAGCATAAGTATGTTTTGATCATATTTTCAACAGGATACGGTGTGTTGAAAAAAAGCACTGTTTACATAAAACATTATTAAAACACTTTAGTTGGTATATCAGCAGTTTCAGCAGTAGTTATTTTTTAATATTGATTTTATCCATGATCGGTTATGTGATAACGGAATATCAGACTACATAACATAGTATAAGTTTATGTTACATACAGTATTACCTCTTTAATCCTAACATTCCCTAATCCTAAGTGATTCCGGCTGCATAAATGGGCGGGATAAGATAAAATAGGTGGGGTAAGATGGAAGACTTGTGCCGCTTGTGCGCCGTTTACTCTTAGTAACGTTTACTCTTAGTAACGTTTACTCTCAGTTTTCATTAAACTGTTGAACTGTGAACATCACTGAGTTTAGTTTTCACTGTAATTTTACGTTTTAGAGCAGATATGACATCTAAAAGGACGTGTGTCCTTTATCGATAAAAGAAACGATTGAGCTTATTAAGAGTTTAGAGGCGGATTATACAGTGACTGCTTTATCAGAAAAATTCAAAATGGCTCTATCTTATTCTACCACAGCCAGTTCTCTAATCAATAAACGAAATACGTTGAATGTATATGTACTAACTTTCAACGTTGATACAGCAGTTTACACATGGTTTCTACAGGAAAAAAACTAGAGGTCAAAAGATAATGCTCTGAATATATAAAAAATGTAAATTTTAATTTTTTAACATTATTAAATGATCCTAGGCGTGCCAATATCAGTGGAAATTTTGCGTGAAAAAGCACAATTCTTTTATGGCCAGACTCAGAACAATGATAATTTCAAAGCCAGTTCCGGATGGCTTGTTAAATTTAAAAACAGGCAGTGGCGGCTGGTGTGGTAGTACCATGGAGCCATGGCACCACCTTAATTTATTCGTAAAAATACATAAATATGAACTGTATCTTTCATTTAAAAATTAAACATATTTTCTTACCTAGTGCATTTCTCCCCATTCTTCAAGAGTCTATAGAAAGTCTGGCAATAGCGCACTGCCCCGTCGACGCGACGCACGCTCTAAAAAATAGGTACGTAAAAATTAGAAAACTTTTAGACGCGGGTGCCGCCGGTTTCTTGTTTAATCTGTGCACGCAAGTTCGTTGTGCTATTTATGGACTGGCACAGATGAAATGAAATAGATGTTCCAGAACCGTGTGTGAGCGACAGAGATAAACATAGTCCATAAAATTTTACATCACGTCATCATCAGACATCACGTGTAGTGTGTTTTTCTAGGACAATTTTTATTTTTGAATGAACAGATTTGTTTTGTTGTAGCTAACTTTTATTGGATATTAGATTAGTCTGTGTGTGATAAATAGTAAACTTATATTCGTGTTTAGTTTTTAGTAGGTATTTAATAAATTAATCATGAATAAGATCGACGTTTTAAAAACTTTTAGTAATTTCTCACTGGAAGAAAAAGTTAAAGAGTTAGGACGACCAACGCCTGATTTAAATATTATAAAACAAAGTGGCAGTGGACAAAAATCTCGATCCCGTAAATTTAATAAAACTATCTATGGTAAAAATAATTGGTTGTGTGGATGTGAAGAGGCTAATAAACTGTTTTGTTTTGTATGTGTCCTGTTTGGAGGTGATGAAACTTGGTCGACAAATGGCACGGACGACTTGTTCATATATGGGACAAAATGAAAACCCACGAAAAATCAAGTTCACATGAACATGTTCAGTTTTTCCATGCTGGGTAAATCAAATATAAAGACAACAATTATACTCGCTTTAGCGGACTGCTCTCATTAAACATAATGATGAAGTGGATAAGAATAGATATGTTTTAGACCAAATAATTAACTGTATACGGTTTTGTGGTGCGTTTGAATTAGCGTTAAGGGGTCCCGATGAAAAGAAAGGTTCAGCAAATAGGGGCATATTTAAGGAACTGGTAAATTTTAGTGCCGAATTGGATAAAGACTTAAAAAAACATATTCAAAGCTCGAGTATTTTTAAGGGTACCTCAAAGACAATCCAAAATGAACTTCTTGAGTGCATGTTAGAAATTTATCATGAGGAAGTTAAGAAAGAATTAAAAAATTCCCCATTTGTTGCAGTCATTGCCGACGAAACGACGGACGTAGCTTGTGAATTTCAGTTGGTTGTAGTTTTTAGATGTTTATGTAAAGGGCGACCTGTTGAGAGATTTTGGAGGCTTTACGTGCTCGACGGACCCAATGCCAAATCAATTGCTGAATGCATCTTAAATGTTTTAAATCCCTCATTAAAAAACAATCCACACAAACTAATAGCTCAAATGGTGCATCTGTCATGAGTGGCGGATTGAATGGCGTACAAGCAATTATTAAGGAAACATACCCTCTAGCAAATTTCGTACACTGCTATGCACATCAGATGAATTTAATTATGACAAGTGCATGTTCTATCAATAAGCAGGATAGGTTTTTTTTCAACTTATCTGGCTTGTGCTCTTTTTTTTCTGTTTCTCCCCTAAGAACAAAAATTATAGATGAAGTGGTTAGTCGCAGATTACCAAGATCTTCCCAAACTCGATGGAATTTTCACTCCCGAGGTGTTCACATTGTTTACGAAAACAGAACTGATCTTATTACTGTTATGGACATCATACAAGACATTTCACGAGATTCATCATCTGTTAATCAAGCCAATGGGTACAAATTAAAGCTGCTACATAAGCATTTTGTATTTTGGTTATCCTTTTTCATAAAATAATGCCACATGTAGAAATCGTTTTTAATCAGTTACAAGTATGTACCGATTCTGTCAAAGTAAAAAATGGTTTGCAAAATTTGGAAGCAGCAATTCAATCTATACGGGAGTAAATGGACAGCATCATCGAAAAAGAGATAATCTTATCACAGACAGAAACTGATGAAGCACCAAGAAAAAAGGGCGTGTTGAAGAAGACAGCAAAAAAAGGGAAGCTTTAGAATATGTGATGCAGTATTATCACAAATCAAAACAAGATTTAATTTCTCTATAAACATCACTTCCCCGAAACATTTCTGAGTGAGACATGTTCACAATTTCCTTTTTTAAACAAACAACACCTGGAAATAGAATTGCAAGTACTATATCAGAGAGATGAATTAAATAGTACTTCTAGAGCAGTTCCATTATCCGTTTTATTGAATGAAGAAGGTTTAAATTCTACATTTCAAGAAACTCTCAACCTTTTAAATATATTAATAAAATGCTTCTGGGACCCATAAAATTGGGTTGTTAGTTTTGGGTGAATCACAAAAGCCACGGGCCTTTGGAAACGAATCGTTGCCGGTGACATACCAAGGATAGAAAAAAGCCTGGATTACCAATGACATTTTTAGGAACTGGTTTAATATGAATTTTATTCTGGCAGTTCCCAAAAAAGTGCAACAGCTGAATTTAGAGGCCGAGGCACTTTTAATTTTAGACAACGCTCCAGGACACCCAGACGACTTATGTTCAGATAATAAAAAAATTGTTACGATGTTTTTACGCCAAATGTAACTCCTCTAGTACAACCTATGGATCAAAATGTGATTCAAGCAATCAAATTACATTACAGAAGAAGTCTCTTAAAATGGATTGTTGCTTCTAAACGTGCAGATCTATCTGCAGAACTGAAGAAAGTTAACCTAAGAGATGTCGTGATAGTATTAGCAAAAGCATGGGAAAATGTGAGGCCAGAGCTTAATCAAAAATCTTGTAGTAAGCTTCTAACTCAAGTTCATGATTGTTGGGATGAAAATGATAAACTTCCATTATGGAGAGATAAAATGGAGCTTGGGTGGGTATAGAGAATGAACTAAGTGAAATTACTGAACTGATGAATCACATCTGAATATGTAACGAGACAAGAAGTTATTGAATGGGCAGTCGGACAAGAAGAATCGTAGGAATCCATAAAAGATATGGATATTTTGGACCATGTTCAAAACGAATCAAACTCTGATGAAGAAGTAGAAGAGATACCACGACGTGTAAAGCACATAGAGGCAGTCAGTGTTTGAAATAGGCGGTAGGTCATTGTTTGAAATTTGGAATAGGCTGAGGTTTAGACCACATTTTAATTTACCAGAAATGAAAAAAACAAGATAATGTAGAAGAAGCCAACATCAAACAGCAAAATCACTCAACTTTTTACAGTTTCGTAGATTTGTATCATGTATAATTTTATAACAAAATATGACAATGAAGTAGTATTTTTTAATTTTTATTTGAAAATAAAGAACTTTTGTTGAAATTTTTCATTGTTGGAATGTTGAAATTCGTAAATAATAAGAAAGATGGATATTTTCCGCCTCTGTTTTGATAATCCGTGTATTTCGCTAATCCGGATTACCTAGGGCAATTATTAGTTTGCATTAAAGAGATTGTACTGTATATATGTAAATTTGTAAATAACGTTTAACAATAATCACCCATTTTTGGGTAAAAATGTTCATAATGGTTAGCACTGTTATGAACATTTTGGTTATCAATATTTTGACGTCTTTACTACTAGAAATCCCATTCCAGGCGAACAATTTTAATGTCATAGCAACCAGTCAAAAAAAGTAGTGTAAAAAATAGCTCTTTTCAACACTCCTTTGGGTGTCGAAGTGAAGTCATTTCGACACCAATATTTCTATATTCAAACCAATCCGATTACAAGCCGCGCAGGAGTGCATATTAATATTTTCAACTTTTGGAATCGCCCATATCTCAGGAATGGTAACACATAGGAAAAAAAGTATAAGAACCATTTTTGTAGACAATTGTATGTTCTACAACTTTTGTCTGACCTATTTTAAGCCAACACTTACCGTTTCCTAGAAAAATGTAAAAATCTAAATTTTTTATCTTTGGCCCTGAATTATTTTTTTAGCGGATCTGGGATCGATGGAAATTTTTCATATACTATTTGTAATAGTGTATGAAAAATGACCTGTACAAATTTTCAGCTCTATGCGAATTATTGCAAACTTACCACTTTTTTTTTGTTTATTTTGACTGGGGTATAACTTCCATGCCCACATCTTAAACCCTACATGATGGCTATTACCATATTTGGTGGCAGTATTGTTTATTAATCGTGCGATTTTTTTAAATAAAGTTTGACAGTATTAGTGAATGGTATGTTCCTAAGAAATTAATTATTATATAAGTCTGAAAACTAGTGTTTTGTGTATTCTGCTATTTTCATCACCCTTTAATTTTCCCACTATTTTGTTATCACCCGAACAATAAAAAAAGTCTGTGAAGTGTCTTAAAATGAACTTTTCATCAAGCATTTTCTACAAAATTTGAAACAGATATAAGCATTGCAAATTATATAGCATATAAACAAATTAGATATACTATCTAATTTGCCTATTATTGTTTATGCCATTATGGTAAAGTGTATTTGTATTATATAGGTATCTTTCCATTTGAAGTATTATTTGTTTTGTGTATGATTATGGCACTAATTTACTAGATTTACATATTTATTTACAAAATTTGTAAGTAATAAATTATTTGTAAAAATGTCGTGTTTTTGTTGTCCAATTTAACTTAGACTAATTAGTCATTTTCAATTAAATAATCCAATATCTCATAATCATATGTTTAGGCGATCATCGCCGGCGTTAACCAATGCTCATAAAGTAATCTCGATTTTTAAGCACAGGTGCATTTATAAATAAAATTTCGAAACCCGCCCATCCCTCCACCGCTGTAGGCATAGACACCCTTTACTTTTTCCTTGGTGCCCTCACAATTTTCATTCTAGCTACGGTTTTGTGTGTAACTGCTACGTGTTCACAATAATAGAGACACGCAAGCAGCGTTTCAATGGCCAAGACGAAGATACCAAGCGTTATGTTAGGTTGTCGTGGTTATCAATGGGCGACTAGCGAACTCTATTCGCGAATTAGCACGTCCGATGTGCGCAACCAGCAATACTTCACACGTCGGAACCGGTACTTTTTTAATAAGGTAGGCAACACAACACGTAAGTATAACCACATATTAAATCGCCATCTATCAGATAGTGACTGAATTAATTTGGTAGATATATGTTATTTAAATTCTCAAATTTCTCAATATTCAATTAAACTATCAAATTCCACAATACTATATAAAAATTATATATATTATTTATGAATATCATAAAAGAATTATTGTGCATACAATAATATATTATAGGCCAAGATGTTGGCCATTTTTACATTTATTTTCGTCTACTTTAATTATGGCAATTCCATAAACATTTATTTTTATAGTTAAAAGCGGCAACGCCGCTCTACTGGAGACACAATACTGGATGTGCGAGCAGTGTATCTCTTTTTAACTTATTGGAATGACGCGCCGTCTATGTTTAGTTTGACAGTCCTTATGTAGGTCCTTACGTTCGGATCTCATACAGTGGCGGGTTTGCGGGAATCGCACTAATTTCTGTAATCTGCAACGATCATTCGCGTATATATATATATATATATATATATATATATATATATATATATATATATATATATATATATATATATATATATATATATATATATATATATATATATATATATATATATATATATATATATATATATATATATATATATATATATATATATATATATATATATATATATATATATATATATATATATATATATATATATATATATATATATATATATATATATATATATATATATATATATATATATATATATATATATATATATATATATATATATATATATATAAGCGTATAGTGCTTTAGTTATCTGAGCGGTGTAGGTAGGTGGTACCTCTGCCGAAATAAAAAAGTCCTGTAACTAAAAATAAACTAATTATTTATTTTCAGTACAGATACTTTTACAGGTATTTATGTATAGAGGTACCTAAGTACCTCCTAGTATTGGTAGGTAAATTTTATGTCCCGTTTTTTAAATTATTTTTAGCGCCCTATGATATTGAGAGTGCTATAATGTATCTACTTGTCCTAGAGGTCAATTTATTATTTGCCACCATATGGCACATCTATACTTACCGGATTATTATTGTAATGAATTTTCCACATTTTCGCCCTTTTACCTACTTCGCTGTTTATTTTTTATATAGATATTATAAGAAAATAAAAGTATAAATAGTAGGCATATTATCACATCAGTAATATGAAAAAAATCGACAAACATTGCCTAAACCAAAATCGCAAAAAATAAACAACCCACTGACAAACTCATAATATAACCTTACTTTTTACAGGTTGGTGGAACTTGCTCTCATACGTAATAGATGTTAAAACTAATAAGCGTACGTCCACGATAAAACAGACATTTTAAATTATAATCATTTGTATATTTATCTCATGTTTAAAGTTTGAAAATTAGTTTTGAATGTCCCATAAGAAATACATACATATGGTAGTCAAATTTATTGAAATGTGTTTGGGATCATATTTCAAATTTCGCGCCCGGATTTTCCTAACCTAACTAATATGGTCAATTCGAGCGTCACCGACCAAAGCGTGACGATGACGATTAACTTCCCAACAAAACGCACCTAAAGAAGTTCACTGCCAAAACGAGTGAGAATCGGTATTATACTTTATTTACCCTCATCACACAATAATAAAGTTAAAAAGTGATAACTATACTTCTACCGTTAGAGAATATGGACTATATAACATAATTCATATGCATTTAAAAGTGAAAGCGCTTGCTTGGGTGGAAATAAAATTTTGATCCTGTATAGTTATAGCTCTGATAGTAGTAAAGTTTTAAACTGTTTTGCGTATGCCATAAAGTGCAATCGCTTTCTGTGTGCTCTGTGGTTTACTACACAAAACCGTTGAAAACACTTTGTGGTTCCATTTCGATTTCTGCGTAACCTTTGGAGTGGTGCTTTGTCTTTGTCTTTGTAGCTGTTTTGTGCCCGTAACCACAGACGAAGGACAAGTGTTTTGTGTGTTCTCTGTAGACTATAAATTGAAATTTTTCAGTTTTTGGCATTTGTGCAGTTGACAGGGTTAAGCTGCGGTATTCGTTTTGTGCACAAAAAATATAACTTTTGTATAAGAAATGGCTAATAAACTTGAGGAAGTAAGTTATTCTTCCAGTACTAGATTGACATTAAACAACGTGTTTATGCATTTCAGCTAAAAAAGGATATCGCCGAACTTGAACATCTTGAAAAACAAGCAACAAGGCGGAAAGTTAAAGACCTTCTCAGTATTGAAATTCGTAAGCTCATTTCAGAAGTTGTTACTTTAGAAGAGCAAGTGAAAAATCAAGCATCAGCTCCAGCGGAATCTTCTAGAAATGTTACTGTAAATCCAGCAAATAGGAGTTATGAAGTAAAATTACACAACTATGGTACATATACCTATATGATATTTTACGATAACATTAAGTTATAATTGCTTATTTTGTTTTAGCTTGGGATCAAACAGGAAAATTTGTTAAATTCTATGTCACTCTTCAAAATGTTCACAATATACCCCCTGAAAATATAAAATGTGATTTCACTAGCAAAAGTTTAGAGCTAGCGGTTAATAATTTGGATAACAAGAATTATGTTCTTAAAATAAATAACTTACTTAAGGCTATAGATCCAGAACTAAGTAACTGGAAAGTGAAAACAGGTAATAAAATAATATAGAGAAGTGTGGAGGAAGGACGTACCTACTGAGATTAGATTTTAATAAATAAATAATTTTTAGACATGGTTATAATTAATGCAGCTAAAAAGGATGCACATGACTGGTCACATGTTACAGAATTAGAGAAAAGATCAAGTGATGCAAAAAAACTGGATACAGATACGGAGAAAGTGGGTGAAGACCCTATGGGAGGACTTATGTCTCTAATGAAAAATATGTGAGTGGCTTTTAATAATTATCTTTATATTGTTAATCTAATGACGGGGGGTATTCATTTGAAGCATGTTGGGTACAGAGTTGCAAAGATGATGTGGTTCGCTACGAACTTGTTTGTGGTTGTATCATACATTTTGTAACTTAACAAATAAGCGTGCGGCACGACACACCACTTTTCTGCCACAGTATGAATGACTAGTAAGCAAGATTAATTTGTCTACAATTACAGTTAGCAGTTACATAAACCTAGACGTTTTATGGTAAAGTTCTATAAAATCATTAATGTTTTCTTTACTCTACTCCATAAGCAGAAACACTGCAAATACGACTGCACTTTTCTCGTTAAAGATAAGTCAGGCTAATAATAAACAATGTTATGGTGAATACTCTAATCCGTCACTTATAGCAGCTTAACACATTGAATACCGACTCCCAAATGGCATCCATTTCGGCGGGACCACGTGTTGTTCTTTACGCTGTACCGTTTTCTTTAGTGTGTAGCCAACCATTAATACTATATCTGATTCTATAATCTGGCAGAATAACCAAACCGAAACTAAACAACTACTTAACTATATTACCGATCCCCCTCTTTTACAGAACGCTATTCTCAACTAATGAGCTAAAATAGTCCTGTAATGGAAACATCACCTGGCATCTATGATTTGGCCTCAAAAACCAAACACACACGCGAAAATATTGCATTGCCGGCATGTTTCCATAGACCGTCCACCAATAGCTTGTCGAATCGTACAGCCCGCATTTATTTTTAAGTGCATAAGAAAGCATATTTGAGGTCATCCAGTTTACTGGATGTGGGCCACAGGGATGAATCCGTACGTCCAGTATATTGGACGTTGGGATTCAACGTGGTAATACCTATGGGTTAATCGTTAATATTTACCTTTAGGAGTACAAACCGGGTTCCCAAATATTTTTTCCATACACTTAAATAAATATAAAATGAAGTTATAATAAACAGCTAATCTTTCCTAATTATTGTCATTATTATTTATCGGATATAATTTCACATGTTGGCAAGTTGTATAAGAATAATGATATTCCCATTTTTATTATTAAAATATGTTTATGTTTGTCCTTAGGTATGATAAAGGAGATGATGATATGAAGAGAACTATTGCCAAAGCTTGGACAGAAAGTCAACAAAAGGGGGGCCCTGCTTTCTAAAAAATATTTAAAATTAAGTAGATATTACTATTTAGTATTAAGTTATAAATAAATACATGTACGATAATTTTTCTTTAATAAAATGATAAAATTAGGATTATATTTAGGAACTTTTTTTTAAATATTATTTTGTTTATTATTAAGGGTATGACCGGGGCTACCCATATATTCTTGTTTTTCTAGTTCTTGTATTTTCTGTCTATTCTTTCTTACAACGCCTTTATATTTCTTGTTTCTAAATTTGTTTCTAGTGCTTTATGTTCCATTAGTTTTATACTTTCAAAAATGTGTATGGCTCTGTTGTTACATTCTAGCTGCTTTTTTGTTCATGTGTAAAATTTGCGCCAAACCTACCCTAAGTAATACATGTATAAAAAGAATGTACCCTAAACGGGTAAAAATTGCTTTACTAACAAAGAGTAAGGAAACTAGTTGTACTCAAAATAACTAACTAGTCTTCTAAATTTGTGGGTGATTGTTGATCTGAACTACTCAAATTCAGATGTCTACCAATAAAAACGTTAATAATGTTTAGAAATAATTGACCTAGTGAGAATCGATACGACCATTAATGGCCAGAAATTCAGTTTTAAAAATTATAAATCACGCAAAACATCAGATCGATAGCCTGATATACTTTCTCCTCAAAATTTTCCACTATAAATAGTATTGAAGTAAAAACGTGAGTAAGAAATTGCATCAATCCGTAGTGGATGTGTTTCTGAATGATTGCAGTTTAATTTGAACTTATCGTGTGTAATATTAAATAATTAGTAATTTAATATATAACTTGTGTATTGAGTATAGCGCTTAGGCAGTTTCCTAAACAGCTTCATATCTTCTTATTAAACGTCGTGAATAGTGTCCTAAATCAGTGAATTAAAAAAAGTATGAGAACCACCAATAACAGCTGATAGTAGCATCCCGCAAAGCCAAGCCAAAATTCCAATCGATGTCTACAACTCCAGTGCTGTAGTGCATAAATTTATCGAGCGTTGGATTAACATAACAGAAAGGTAATAAAATAGCAATATTAATTAATACGTCGCTTTAATAAAACATTTGTTTTATTAAAGTGATTATATAAAGGATTCAGCTTATTTTGAACCTCCTCGAGGTGATTTTCATGCTCTGAAAATCACTCTCATGTTTCTATCAATATCTATATAAAACCAAGATATTTTAAAATTATTGTTCATGTGAACTGGCGGCCATTTTAAGGAGAGTCTTCAGCACTGTAAGCAATTAAAAGTATCTGCAAATCAAATTTTTATCACTTAAAATTAAATCTCAATAAATAATCTCTACTTTATATGGCATAAATATTGTTTATAATAACTGTCTTCCATTTTAGCCAAATAATATATATATATAATAAGACTAATTATAAAAATATTAATTAATTCAACCCATCTCAATTGACTATCCCAATGTGGGACTAGTGATTTCAAACTAACTGTTTGTCAGAACTGTCTCCATTCTAAAGAAAAATATGGATCTAAGAAATGGAAATATTGTGGCAAGAAAAGAAGATGAAGAGGAGCACTTCAGGAGAAGGAAACGCACCAGGGACAAGTGAAAGTAAACCTAGGGGTACAGTAAACCCAACAAATGAAAACCTAATGAAAATGTTCCAAGAATATATGAGACAAAGATAGCTGCAAAGACACGAGAGATTGGAAATATGAAACAACAACAAGAAAAAAGAAAAAGAACTGAAAGAAACACTGTCATAGGTAATAGACAAATAATTAGAAGTAATCAACAGCGGGCTAGAACAGATTAGAAAAGAATTCAAAGAGCGAAGTAAATTTGAAGAAGAAATAGAAAACAAAATTAAAACTTACAAATAAGTCACGCCAGGTCAACACGGGT
This sequence comes from Tetropium fuscum, assembly GCA_964058915.1. NCBI lineage: Eukaryota > Metazoa > Arthropoda > Insecta > Coleoptera > Cerambycidae > Tetropium > Tetropium fuscum. Next base: position 89,405 of record CAXKVY010018459.1, on the reverse strand, counting down.
ACTCTTAGCCTTTTCGTTTGCTTTTGTTCGCATGGTTTCATAACTTATAGCGGTTATATTTTCTAAATACGGTTTGTTAGTGAGTGCTTCAGAAACTGCAAGGTACCTACAATTTTTTTAACCTTTTAATTATTATATATATATATATATATATATATATATATATATATATATATATATATATATATATATATATATATATATATATATATATATATATATATATATATATATATATATATGTGTGTGTATGTACTACAGCTAAACCCTAGTAGTTAGAATATAGATTTCCGTACGGAAATTACGTCGATTTAAATGATTATTTTTCGCTGTCTTTCGACGTTGAAATAGGCTTTGGTCTACATTTAATGTTATTGTCTTAACACCAGCAAAGGTGCATACGTTGGGTGGGCTGTGGATACATATATCTATGTTGGTCTTAGTATATTGTACCGCTTTATCTTCTTTAAAAATTAAACGAATATTTTATTTAATATTTTATCGTACCATACCGTTCGATCTTGTACCTCATTGTAGGTTCTGAAAGCAAGGCTTACAATTATACTGCATAATTGCATATCCATCTCTAGTTGAGATGTTTTATTAAATAAATAATTTATCAATCAACCTATACCCTGGTTCCGAAATAGTGTGGAGTGATTCATCACCAGCATATGGACGGCTCAGGGAGATGAGGGACTAAGGGAACGAAATTCCATAGGCGTATCATTTTGGAGGGGGCAGAATGAAAAAAAATTAAATATCCAAGTTATTAACATTGTTTTTAAGTGTACTTGTGATGGTTTTTTTTATTATCTTAAGCATATTCCTTCGTATAGGAATATGCTTAATGATCATTTTTTTTCTCATTTTTTTTGATCATTTCCAGTTCTCCTCCTGTCAAATTCGGTTGCTTACGATTGGAATTATTGGTTTTAGAACCACTACTACTCGCATTCGTCGCTTCCATCGCATAAAAACACTAAACACGCGCGTATTGATTGATTGATTGATTGAGATTGGCGGGGGCTCTGCCCTTTGACGTATAGGCCTCAGTATGGGCCCGTCACGTCCCGCCTTTCGAGAGCTATACCAGTCCAGTTGCCTTAATAAAGCCAACGAGACGGCTGGGACATAGCTCTCTAATGTCCCTGGGCATCAGCATCAGTTGTCCCAGGTATTGCATACGTGTATGCAGGAAAGCGGGGCAATTCATCAGAACATGCCCTGCTGTCTCCTCATCTTCCAAGCATCCCCTACACTCAGGGTCTTCCACAAGACCCATTATGTGTAAAGGTGTCGTCTTAGGTGGCCGTGACCGGTCAGTAGGCCTGTCACTGTTCTTAAGTTACATCTGCTTAACTTCAGCAGCTGTCTGGTCCTCCCAGCGTCGGGACCAGATATGAGTTCTTTAGCCTGCCTCATGCCTGGAGCAGTTGTCCAACAATGTTGAAACATTTGTTGGGCTAAAGTCTTCATTGAGAGAACCGCTGTGCTTCTGGAGATCCCTACGAAGGGTTCAGGCCCAGTAGGTGTCTCTAAAGTGCCTAATTTGGCTAGTTGATCGGCCTTCTCGTTTCCCGGTACACCAGCATGTCCTGGGACCCAGACAAGGCGTAAATTATTCCTCTGAGAGAGCGTCTCGAGGACGGTCTTGCATTCCAGAACCAGTTTTGAGCGCACTTCAACGGCACTAAGTGCCAAGATGGCAGCTCTACTGTCGGAGCATATATTGATTCTACCAGTTCTTTGTGGGCCAGCTAGCAGCTCCAGCCCACAGGATAGAATCGCAAATACCTCGGCCTGGAAGACAGTAGCATGTGCACCCAGAGCAAAGTATTTACTTATTTGTTCCGAGTCAGAAAAGACTCCGGCACCCGACATTCCATCCGCCCTGGATCCATCCGTATACCAGTTGGTTCCGTTGCGGATTGCCATCGGGGTGTTCTCTATCCCCCACTCCTCGCGGTCAGGGATTACGACCTCCAGGAAGTTCGAGGGATGTAGTTTAGTGGGAGTATGATCACCACTCATGAGTAGAACCGGGCATCGTTCGGTGGCCCAGTTCCACATGCGAGAGTGCCCGAATGAGCACACCTGTAACTGGTCTAGCGTGCGCAGTCTATATACCGCACGCATGGCTTCCAATTTAATGAATATTTGTAGTGGCATGAGATTTAATAGCACCTCCAGAGCTCTGGTGGGAGCCGTTCTCAATGCTCCAGTCATCCCTAAACACGCAAGTCTCTGGACCCTGTCCAGTTGCCTGTTAGTTGAGTTCCTTTCAACACAAGGCCACCACACGATGGCCCCGTAAGTTAAAATTGGTCTAACAATAGTGCAGTAGAGCCAGTGGAGAACCTTGGGATTAAGACCCCAGCTTCCACCAAAGGCCCTCCTACACGTCCACAGTGCACACGTTGCTTTCCTGATTTTGCATGATATGTGATCATGCCAAGACAGTTTAGCATCGAGGTGAACACCTAGATATTTCACCGTCTGGTGGTAGGTGAGGACCACACCAGAGAGAGTAATCTCTGGTCGATTTTCTTGGTTCCTCTTTTTGCTGAATAGCATAAGCTGAGCTTTCTTAGGGTTTATTCTTAGGCCAGCTATTTGGCACCAGTTCTCAACTATTCTTATGGCCCTAGCCATAGGGCCACGCAAATTGTCCCTGGTTCCACTGCATAGGATGACCAAGTCATCTGCATAGGCCTGTGCATACAGACCAGCGTCATTTAATTCCCACAGTAGGCTGTCCACTACAAGGCTCCACAGTAGGGGGGAGAGAACCCCTCCCTGAGGGCAGCCCCGACTAGCAACCACTGTGTGTTTATGACCATGCATTTCTGCTTGGATGCTCCTTTGCGAAAGCATGAATCGAATCCAACCCAATAGGGAAGGCTCCACATCACGCTGAGCTAAGGAGCGATGAATGACATCAAAGGGGGTGTTGTCGAACGCTCCTTCTATGTCTAGAAAGGCACCAAGTGACTCTCGTTTATTTTCGGGCGTCCCTTCTATCTTGCGAGCAAGGTGGTGTAATGCTGTTTCAGTCGATTTACCATTCTGGTAAGCGTACTGATGTGCGTGGAGAGGCCGCATTGCAAGTTGTTCCTCCTTTAGGTATCGGTCAATAAGCCTTTCCAGTGTCTTCAATAGAAAACTCGTAAGACTTATTGGCCTAAATGACTTTGGGTCGGTATAGTCCGATCTTCCTGTTTTTGGGATAAACACAACTTTCACTTCCCTCCATAACGAGGGAACATAGCTCCGCGCCAAGCAGGATCTGAATATCCTGACGAGGAACAGCGCTAGCGTGCTTAATCCATATTGTAGTAGGGCCGGGTAAATTCCGTCCCTACCGGGCGATTTGAAAGGGGGAAAGGTCTTAACAGACCAGATTACCCTCTCAAACGTTACTACTCTCTTGGCAGTGCTATAATCCATTGGTCCCGGCCTGCGCTCGGTATCCAAGTGGTCATTACTCTGTCGTGAGTCCGGAAAATGCGTCTGGAGCAAGAGCTCCATCGTTTCCCCTGCAGTTGAGGTGAACCCACCACCAGGATAGGCTAGTGCGCCAATCCTCGCATTAGGGTCCTTAGATAGGATCTTGCAGAGGAGTGTTGCGGCCGGCATTTCATTTATGCCGGTGCAGAATTTCCTCCAGCTTTCTCTCTGTGCCACTTGAAGAGCACGTTTGTATTCGCGCTGGGAGTTATGAAAGGCTTCCCAGTCATTAGGATGTTTGTTACGTTCGGCTTTCCTAAGAAGCCCACGAACTAACTTTTTTTGTTTTTCCAGGGTGTTATTCCACCAGGGATGTTTAGCATTCGAAGGTTTGCTTGTCGCAGGGCAGCTTTCTTCGAAGCTTTCGACAACGGCTGCTGACATCTGGTTGACTGCAATGTCAATCTCAGCTGTATTAGCGAGTTCGGCGTGCAAATGGTGAGGTCAATTACTGATTGACCTCGATTGCAGCTGAACGTAGGGACGCAGCCTTTGTTGACGATTTCTAGGTCGCTTGAACCTATAAACTCAACAAAACTGCGGCCTCTGGGGTTATCCCTTCTGCAGCCCCATAATATGTGATGACAGTTGGAGTCGCACCCTAATACTAGAGGGAGACCCCTGTCCTCACAGTATCTGGTAAGTGCTACCACTTCAGTTGGGGGAGCGGTTACTTCAATGGGGAAGTAGGACGAGCAGATCACGATATAGTGATCGCTCTGTCCAGCTTGCACCCTGATTTTTCCTGCCATCAGATCGCGTGTGCATAGATCCGATAGGGGAAAGCAATCAATACCACAGGTTATGATGCCTGCACGAGGATTCTCTGCAGAGGAGCAGTAGTGTATTTCTCCTCCAGAAGCAGATAATCCTCTAATGTTACCCTGATATAGCCAGGGTTCTTGAATTAAGGCGCCTGAACTGTTCACATAGAACAGCAGGTTTGATCGGTGCCGACCAGGCACCCATAGTGTTGCCCTTTCCAGCCTTAGGGCAGTTGTGTCAACTGCGATGAGTCTGACACCCGCCCAGGGCTGGATGTTGGCTAGCTCCCGCAGAAGCCAATCTCGTGACAATGCATTGGCAGCAGTAATCAGAAGATGCTGCTGCCATAGCCTCGTCGAGAGGAATTGTGGTAGAGGCGAATTGCTACCGGCCGGAGCCTGAAGAATCGCCTCTATTACTGCGTCGGAGAATTCCGCTATCTGGTCCTCCGTGAAACCAGTATGCGGATCATTCTCCCGTGAGACAGCAATCCTCAGTGTCCAGTCACCTGCAGCCTGGGCATAAGATCCCACAGACTCAGAACCTTGTGCGGTTCTGAGTCTTTTGTGGGCTCTGCCCTGGCCTTCAGGTGTGGGCCCGGGGACTCGCGGTCTTTTTGCACTTTTGGCTCCCGTATCAGAGCCTTTGGTGCCTGTCGCTTTACCTGGGGCACCAGCTTGGGAGCCCGAGGTTGTCGTACCCGCAGCACTGCTTTCTGCAGAGCCGCTGGGTTCCGTTCTGGCGAGGGCCGCAACTGCTGCAGCCTTTGCCTTCTTCCTTCTCTTCCTTTCCGCGCCGCAGACGTTTGGCTTCCTCAGTTTGGCCCTGTACAGAGATTTGGTCAGGTCGTCTACTGAGGCAGCCATGGCTGCAGTGGAAAGGGAGGACTGGGTTAAGACAGAGCCATCGGGAGTAGAGGGCACCGAAGTGGAGCCCTCAGGTATGATGGGAGAGAAAGGCACCGAGGTAGAGGGGACTGTGAAGGGCACCGAAGAGCCCTTCACAGGTTGGGATAAGTGAGGCACCTCTTTGGAGCCTTCACTTATGGATGGGGTGGGGGGTGAGGAAATGTGGCCTTCCTCCTGCCGTCTAATCGTGGGATTTGTTTTAGGTTTTTCCATCATGTTCCCACGAGTAGGCTCCAATAAACGGTCACCCCCGGGTGAGGGCCTTTTCTCCGGGGGAAAGCTAAATTTTCGATGACGGGGTCGCTTGGTACCGTCGCTTAGGTAGAGACTAGTCTCTCAAGAGGGCAGAAAGAATCCACCCTGATGAAAGTCACCCCGCCGGTCACCACCATACTCGGGGGATTTGTTATAGAGGTTTACTCCTCGCGTGCCAGCCAGTGAAGGCAAGCACCCCGGTGATAAACCTCAGCCTACATATCCCGCTACGCTTGCGAGGTCGTTGAGGGCCGGGCCATCTTTACGGGTGAACAGAGGGCTAGCGTTCAACCCTCCGCCTTCCAGCGCATCAGCCTCGACCCTCTACGGGTCAAGTTAACTGGGGTTCACCACGAGGAGGAATGCGTGTTGGAAGATCAGTTGGTAGAGGCTAATTGAGACGCATCCAAACACGCGCGTATAACACAATATTATAATTAATTTATATCGCGAATCAACCGTACATAAGACAAAATGAAGCGCCATAAATGCATGAAACAGCGCATGCGTCAATATATCCAAGGAAATCCGGCGTTTTTACCTCTGACCAATGAAATTTTATTTAATTTAGAACCGCCTAAAACTCCCACCATTTCTATAGAGTGTACACAAATTTGCACACTAATAAATTCTGTGATCCATTGCAAATAGGCAGACCGTTCAATTAAGATGGTGGTGTGATATTATGTATGAATCACTCCACACTATTTAGGAACCAGGGTATAAGTACTTCGACAATTAAGTAACTATTCGCCATTTGGGCAAATATTTTTCTTTTATTTGGATTTAATATCTAATTAAAGCTCATTGTTTAAACTATTAGTTTAATTATTTTTATTAACTTCACTTTAGTTATAAATTTTACTCTTGATATCTTGCTCAGGCGGGAAATTTATACATATTTTTTCTTCCAAATTTATTGTAAAGATAAACCTGACTGGTAATTTTTTCTTCTATACTTTGATAAGATGACCGAGAATAAAGTCCTCTGGTGACTAAGCTGAGCAGACCATCATTGCCTGAACACCAGACTGGAAGATATCTCCTCCTGTTGCTGGTACGTTTCACCAATTATTGTGGTACATATCGCCTTTAGAGGGTACGTCCCAGTTCCGCTGGACTTCCAAGCCGTAGCCGCATCCTAGGAAATCCACATTCCACAAGGGGATCTCCAGAGCTTGCTGGGAAAGGTATACCTTGTATATTTTTATTGCCCACAGGAATTACCAGGTAATATTTTTAATTTGTCAATTTTCCCAAGGTATACTATTCACTTCATTGTAAATGTTGAATTTTCCAGCTTGACTTGGTGTCAAGAGTCATAATTTTTTATTGTCTTAATTTAGCCCTTCAGGCTACTTTTTAAATTTATTTTAACTGGCATTAGTCATTTTAAAGCCCTTCAGACTTATTAATTGTAAATTTTCATTAGTTTAAGTAATTCTGTAAACTGTACCCTGGTATATATATTTATTTGTAAATATATTGTTTTTAAAAAATACATTTCTTCTATTTCTCTAAGTAAAAATCTGATTTACAGAAGTTACAGCTGCTAATTATTGTCTAGTAATTTCTGCGGTCTGCCGTACTCCTCTAGTACTGCTGACCTGGCGACCAAATATTTATTTTTTAAATATAAATTAAAAGTAGATATAGATCTTCTATCTAATGGTACCTACGTGCTATGAGAGCCTCTAACTAACCATCTAATTCTAATTCTGGATGAGAGGCTATTTAATTCAGGTAAACTAAATGAAAAGAAGTGTTATAATAAAAAGAAAGGAGTGACAAAAAGCAGCAATAGATATTCAAATAATAATATAAATAATAATCAGAATGCTCAAGAAAGACAAAATTTTAACAAAAATACTTATAGAGGTCAAAATACCAATAATAATCAATATAGATTTTATGATAATAAGACAAAATAACAGGAATGATAATCCAAATTTCTATAATAATAATAAGAGAAATCCTATACCCTGGTTCCGAAATAGTGTGGAGTGATTCATCACCAGCATATGGACGGCTCAGGCTATGGATGAGGTGCGAAGGGAACGAAATTCCATAGGCGTATCATTTTAGAGGGGGCAGAATAAAAAAAATTAAATAAAATATCCAAGTTATTAACATCGTTTTTAAGTGTACTTGTGATGGTTCTTTTTTATTATCTTAAGAATATTCCCTCGTATACATTTTTGATCATTTTCAGTTTTCCTCCTGTCAAATTCGGTCGCTTACGATTGGAATTATTGGTTCTAGAACCACTACTACTCGCATTCGTCGCTTCCATCGCATAAAAACACTAAACACTCGCGTATAACACAATATTATAATTTTATCAATATTTAATACAATATTTATATCGCGAATCAACCGTACATAAGAACCAGTGAAACGCCACTGTCGCGCCAAAACATACATGCGTGAAACAGCGCATGCGTCAATATATCCAAGAATCCCGCGTCTTTACCTGTGACCAATGAAATTTAATTTAATTTAGAACCGCCTAAAACTCACCAATGAGAGCGGTAGACCCGGTTACTAATGAGTTCTGCCCACCATTTCTATAGAGTGTACACAAATTTGCACACTAAGAAATTCTGTGATCCATTGCAAATAGGCAGACCGTTCAATTGTGATGTGATATTATGTAATAATCACTCCACACTATTTCGGAACCAGGGTATAGTAATAATGAAAATTATAATACATCCAACACAAATTGGCGCCCAACGTGGGGCATCAATTTGTGTTGAATGTATTTTATCATTTGTGCAATCCAAAAACATCTATAATTGAATCCTCAAAAAACTACAGTGGAAAATGATATATAGAAAAAAATTACCACCCGAGTTGGTACAATTTCATCCTATTACCTTACATCGATAAATGGCACTTCCCGATAGATGCATAATAGTAAATACTTTAACTAAGATATACTGGTTTTGTTTTTACTCTTGGGCGGTTTTGGTGGAAGGGGGTTGGAGGTACATCACTGTCGTCAAATTCGAACACACCTATTACAGAACCCATGAGTGACCACTGTAATACAATGGTTTTTGCAAAATATATAAGGGGTAAAGAATAATGTACCTACCACGAGTGAGTAACAATTTATTTTGAAAAACGGTAATATAAAAAACAAATAACAGTCAATTCTCTATAAAAATATGTGTTTCCAAATTAGACAACAGAAACAATTCGTATAAAAATCAGATTTCTATCAACCCTTTAATACACAAGTATTGCACAAAAAAGAATTTATCCTAGTCGTTACCTAAAACGTTTAAATAGTAAAAAAAATATAAGAAAATGATACAAATTAAAATATTTTTGGTTTTTTTAAATACTAATAACATAAATAAATATTCTTGTTGCCATGCTTCAAAATCATCGTGTTCCATAAAACGCATTCTTAAAAATAAAAAAAATGTCAACTAGTTAAAAAATTCGCGATAGTTTCGAAGTGGAGCAACAGTAGGTAATAATAAAAATAAATAAACTCTTAACGTATGGCATATTTGGTTTTTCTCGGTAAATTGACCGCAAGCTAAGCTGTTTCGTTCTTTGTGACTATAACTTCAGTTCCGGCGAAATACTGCAACTTTGCAACTGCAGCTTTTGTATGACATCGTGCAATTGTGGATGGTTGTGACCGCTATAAGACAGCAGGACGGGACCATGCAAAGTTGTTATGCACCCTTGACAGTTTAACGGTTTCTTCTTCACGCATACCCATAACGATTGATTGTCTTTTTTATCACAGAGAGTGTAGATGTGTCCGTTGTATATCAGTACCAGTTGTCCCCTGCCACTTTTCATCAGAACTAAACCTGAGGGAAAAATAGAGAAATAAAAAACAGCAGTTAAGAAAGAAATGCTTACAAGAGAAGAGCAGGTCTGCAGGATATTTCGTGCCTTTTTATCGAGCACGTTTCGTGCCAAACGCACAGCCGGTGTTGACAGTTTATTTTAGTACAGGCCAACAGCAAAATAAATGCGGCATGGCCCAAAATGACTAGTTTATTCCTGATGATTCATAAAACGAAATGACTTGCTTTGCGTTGCGCAAGAAAATAATGACACAAGTCAATATAAATGATATTTATTAAAAAAAAACTTACAATTATTCAGTTACACAACTCTTTAGGAAAAAGGAAACAGTCTCACATTACCTCGATAACATTTATGTCATAAATAAAAACTATTATTTTGAATTATAAGCGCCTTTTAACAGATCGTAATAAAATCGTTAATTTTCATTGGACTAATTCAGTCATGGATCAAAACATGATAGACAATATACAATAATATAGTGGTGCAATAGTAAAAAGTTAAGAATTACAAAAAAATAATAAAAAGGTATAAAATAAGGGTTATAAATGTTTTACGTATACTTCGTAGGGTTTAAATAAAATGTATGTTGAGATTCTACTTCCGAGTATTTGACAACTGGGACAAATCCCAATATTTTCGTGATCCTATATTATGATACATGACAAATACATAAATTTCGTCAACACATTGGGATAATTAATCTAGAATCACATAGAATGCCCAAGATTTCATATAACCTCTTTATAACTGCCAACAACTTTCTGCAAAATAAATAACCAACGTGGCAATTGGACAGAAAAACATTTGTTACAATTAATAAAGGTGCTATAATGGGATACAAATCGATACTGAGTTATCCGATACATCCATAGCAAAGTGGTCAAAAACAATACTAGAAAAATACAGCTGAAAGTAGTGATTAAATTCGCTAAATGGCACTTGAAAAAATACATTAAAAATTTGTTTCCAGTTTTTATTAAATTCTAGAATGTAATTCGTTGTAGTATTTTCTATCTTTGACCACTTCCTCCAGATTATCAGCTCATAAAAAATTATATACACGTTATGTGGATTTTCAAAAAGGAAACCCAGAAGCTACAACAGTATTAACATCTTAACTTAAAGATGTCTGCCATAACACCTCTTGCAGATTCTCAATAGGAACTTCGGTGTCCTCCTCGGGGTTGAAAACATCGGGGATAACTGGATGAGAATGCATATAGGGCCACTTAACAATGTTGCCGTTCATTGTCCAACAGACCGCTTGACATTTCTCCGGTGTTCGACTATTTTTGCAGTACCAAAACGCTTTTCCTTTATACACACTTTTTTTGTAGAAAACGTATCCATCTACTATCAATCTGGGATTACCTCTTCTTCCCAGGATGCACTGGAGAGTACCTGCGTTAAAACAATACACTATTAGGCACAGGTACCAAGGCATGCGTTTACAGACTAGGTTACTGCATACATTTTATATCGCATCATGTCATGCGCCTGCGTTAAGTGAATAATGTAAAACGCATGTTTTTGGTGTCCCATGCTTAACATTAAATACCCACATCGATACTACTTTATATGGCATCTACGCATGCACTAAGCTATATATACATTAAACAGTTTACCAACTACATGAGATAATAATGCAATGAAGTAACACAACTTTGTGATAAGTTGTAGATAATCTTGTAAAGAAACTCCAATAAAATAACTTTACATTTTTGCTAATCGCACCGGGTATTCTTAAAGAATACCAACGTTAAACTGTGGTTCATTTGAACTATTAACTGATCTGTATATTTAACTTATACTGACTTTTGCAATTTTTGAACCTTGTGCTGCTTCTAGGCTTCTCCTGTTTTAATAACTTTTATAAATGCCATATAATAGAGAACATTTTCAAAGTCCGAGGTATTTAAAGTTAATATGTGTATTATTTTATTGAAGGTCCCCAAAATGAAACAATATTCAGAAAATTTTAAACACGCTTTTAACAATTTCATGATATACGAGGTCTGTCCCAAAGGTATCCGACCTTCCCTCATACTTCCTCGCTGCTGTTATTCTGCGTCATCGGGCTACTGGCACCCTTCGAAGTAGTCCCCTTTTGATTAAAGAATACGCTTCCAATGGCCTTTCTACCCGGTCGTCGTATTTGTTTTGACTGTTTCTTTGTCTTCGAATCAGTGTTCTTTGAGTGGCATTTTAAATCTTGGGAACAGCCACGTCACAGGAAGTTACGTCAAGACTGGACACAGGTTGACGGAGCTGAACGACTTTTCACGATGAAGAAGCCAATCACCGCCAGTTTAGAATTATAACCATAAACTCACGATTCATCACCAGTTATCATCTTTTTAAGCAGATTTTCATCATTATTGACCATTTCCAAATTGTCCTGAGCGATTTCAAGGCAAAAGTTTTTCAGCTCCACTGTTAGCAACTTCAGAATGAATTTCGCACACATGCGAAACATTTGCATATTTTCAGTTAAAATCTTGCAAATACTAGTTATCGGTATTCCAAGATCACATTCTAGATCTCGCATAGTCAATTGAATATCTTCATTGATCGCAAGTTGCATATGTTCGTTATTAACCGCTGTTTTTGTCGCCGAAGGCCGTCCAGAGAGCTTTGGTTACTATACACAGATGTGCAGCAATCTTTGAACCACTTATACCAGTCTTTTATTTGTGTTTTGCTCATACACTCGTCAACAAATGCCGTCTTATTCATTTCGATGGTCCCGTACAACTCTTTATAGTTTTATGCAAAATTTAATGCAAATTCGTTGCTCCGATATTTCCGTCACTTTTAACAATAGCAAAATGCGACAAGCATGTAAAACACTTTGTAAACAAACGCACGCTGTATAGAAACAAAAGCGTTCCGAAAACTGAGGCGTCTAGCGAGTTCGTGAAACTTTACACTTGACAATCGTATCCGGCAGAAGCACTAAAATTGTCAGGCACGAAGATACGAAGGAAGGTCGGATACTTTTGGGACGTCTTATATTTTATTTTACAAGAAATATGAAAATAAAATTATCATTCTTTAATCTCAGCTAGATTTTACATTCCCTATATTCTATGGCAACGAGTCTTCCTAGCGCCCAAAAATGTCATCTTTCAGTGATTAAGAGTTCTATAAAATCTGCACTAAGATGAATCGAAGTGAACATATTTTTATTTTTTCATGCAAGCCGAGATTGTAGATTATCTTGAATGGTATAGTTTCTCATAAATTGTTTTTACGCATTTATGAGAAGTATAATGATTGAATTTCAATCTAATTATAGCCACTTGGTCTACGTAAAGTCTCTATGTAAAAAATTCAACATACCGGGTGTGGAGGTGTCCTGTGGCAATGCTTTTGTGTTATCGGACGTTGGCCAATTCGGAAACGGTTGTGAAGGAGAGGCAGAGGGTTCACCTAAAGTTGTGTCCAGCATATGAGATATATCCATATGAGCTTCCTCTGGTCCTGCAGAAAAATAAATTCAAAAGTTTAAGTAGGTATACCTAATTAATACCATTCCAAATTTAATGATGTAAGCTGGTAAATTGACTTCTCACAATTTTAAACGGTTTGGTCAAATCAAATTAATATCATGTATAGATGTAATATTTATCTATCTATGACTATTGGACTATGACATGATTAGTCCAATAAGTTTCACATTTTTTATATTTGTGAAATTTCAGGGAAGAATGAAGTTTTTATTATTATTATTATAGACTTGCTCAATTTACCATCTACCTTTGGATTTCCCATCATCGTGTTGTCCATTTTGTTAGACAGTTTTGTTAACTATCGAACGATATTTGACACTTGAAATCTCTCGGGTCAATAACGGGTCCTGACCACAGCCCTCATAAATAAAATCGAATACCGATTCTCATAAGTCACTACCAGTAAAAATGGCCCGTCCATACGTTGATGGCGGTTTAGGGAATTTTAGAAGATATTGGCAAGGGTCACTTTTTGTAGTGGCAACATCAGCAGCCGTGCTGTGATTACATTCATCAACATAATTTCCATAAACTCTTTGTTTGGAGTTCGATCCGATTTATAGTGTGGTGTTTATTATAAATTTTGAAAACCTATTGGACGTTTCAGCCATCCGTTCGCCCCCCTAGTGGTCAAATATTAAACTTCAAATAGACTACTCATCTGTTCATTGTTCACATTGATTTATTTACTTGGGCGTTTGTTGATGCGTAAGTTATTTGATATTAATCGATATGCCAAAGAAAGCAGTGCATAACACGAATGGTTGTGTGTACAATTATTTCCTTTCAAGGAAAAATACGGACAGAAAAATCCATTTTCATTATTTTCCCAAGAAAGATGGGAGGGTTTTGTTTATATTATCAAGATTCATGACATAGTTGAGAAAATTAATCGTAGGAAAGCATGGGAAAAAGAATTGTTAATGGGACAACCAGTAACCTCGGCAATGCAGCCTGTTCTCCCAATTTCAAGCCAGTGGACTATAGTACAAAAGTTATGTGAAGTAATAATAGTAAAATATTTCTAAGTTAGTTAAATTGCTCAGAGTGGTTATTATTTTTAGGTGCAATCAGTCCACGGTTGAAATTGCGAAAAATTTGTTCCGCAGGTGGGATTCAACCCCCTCCACTAAGGAGTATTCAGTTGAAAGCTTATAAGCAAGCTGTTTAAGGCAATCTGTTTCCAAATAGGATAAGGTAATCTGTTCATAATTATTTCTGTGCTTTTCTTTTTGTCCCGACCAATAACATTCAAGAATGTTACCTCTAATAGAGAAAAAGGAAACTGAGAAAAGAAAAATAATAAGTTGTGCACAGCATTTTGTGTAATTTCTTTTGTCCGATATGCCTTTTTTAGAAGCTGTAACGTTACAACCTATACTAGAATTACTTTAAATGTGATAGTGACTCATATCCGTTGTCTTCGTCTTCAGCAGTTAAAACAAAGCCGCAGTCTTCGTCTTGGCCACTGAAACGCTGTGTGAGTCACTAGCATGTTAAAACAAATTCTAGTATAGTACACTTCAAAAGCCTTCCCCAAAGATCAGTTTGCCAGTAATTTCAGCATTCTACTTTATTTATGAGGTCTGTGGTCCTGACTAATTCCATATCTAATGTACTTACCAGATTGTGAAGTGTTTTCTTCCTCAAACAAGTCTGCTGGTTCCAGCTTTGGCTTAATCATGGGCTCTTGAAATTCGGGCTTCGATTGTGTCGTAGTAGTAGTAGCTGGTATTGGGGAAGCCTCCATGTCAACATGTGGTTTCTTTGTGGGTGGAGGCAGTGGCATTGCCTATAAGATATTGCGCTTAAAAATTGACATGGCCTGACAAAGGCCTATCTCAATTTATTTACCTGGGGTTGGGGAGACTTTACTAGTTTCGGACTCTCAAGAGGCCTTAAATGTTGTATTGGTCGGATCATTTTCTTAACCGGCCTAGGTCTTTTCATGATTTGCCTTTGGTCCGGAAACCCATATGATCCTCGGCTGGAGTTTGTAAATCCATTGGTATCCTAGAAAATAAGAACAATTGTTTTGATACATTTTTAATGAAAAAAATTACATATTAATATTACACCAATATCCTTAGTAACAGAATAAAATCTTTATAACTTGCACCATATAGTTTTATTTTGTTTTATTAAAGTCTTTGCGTTTTCTGTTTAATTACTTTTTTTTTGTTTGTCAATTCTGCAGTGGCATGCGGTGGACGAAAAATCATAATCACAGCAAACATAATGATATGATTATTTTGTATTTTGAACTTCATTTCATTAATAATCGTAATAGCATTTGCACGAGTACTGTATTGGTATATAAATTCAGTATATAATTTGTTATATACAACAAATTTTTCTTTAGGTATACCTAAATCTTGAATGCCGCTCAAATGTGAATGAATTTTGGTTGTTATGGATTTTTATTGCATTAAGACTTTGTTTAGAAGCATAATGCACAGGGTATATTGAGAGAAAAAATGATCAATAATTAGATTGACGCCATGGATAAATTACAAGAGTTTGCCCACATTGGCTGCTGGCTTACGGGGTCGACGTAAATATTGTGCGGTTTTCAAGAAAATAATCTTATAGCGCATGGCTGTATGCATTGCAAATACTAAGAATACACATTAAAAGAGATTAAAGCTACGGGCGGCGAGCCAAGGTGGTCATCGAAATATGATGTATTAAAGAACATTTTTGGCACCCATGCTAATAAACAAGAAATCCCTTATTGGATTAGATGTTGAATTAATATTAACACTAGAGCATCTTTCTATTTTTTCACAAGAGTACCTATAATGCATATTTAAGAAAAAAAGCTAATGACATTTCAGTAATTTTAAAGTTTTGAGACCATTCTCGCAGCTAATCATTTTGCGAATAGCCATGCACGTTTTAGACGAAATTAAAAAATTCTGCAGATTTTGAGAACGTTCATAAATTAGCAAATGAATTTGCTGATTTATGAATGCAATTAACACAAATTGAATTAAGGCTCAATTCCATTGGGGCAACATTAGGTGGCAAGGTGTAGTATGCTACACGTCTAGTGATCCCTGTTGTGTAGATATGCGACTACACCACCAATGTTGCACGAGCTCAAACTCAAAAAGTTGCTTGGTAGCAGAATGACTACTCAGTCCCGGCCTGGTTCCATGTGTCAAAAAGTTGCTCTACAATAGACAAGAAATACTGTGGAATTGGGAAAGGTCCCCATATTTATACGAAACCTCTGTCAAATCCACTATTGGCATAAAAAATGTGTATCGCATGTCGTATTATTCTTACGTATTTACTGCTTAAGTCAATACACCTATACATAGTGGCACAGTCGGAAAATCATATTTTCTATATAATGCGCAATATGATATACTGACTCTCAAAACAGTACCAGGGTATTTGGAAAGGCGATGCCGACCCCGTACAGGGTAGTAGAGGGAGTCATTTGGCATCTATATGACCAAACATACCTATATGAAAAATGCTACAATTTTTTTATAATATTTCCGATTTTGTATTTTTTTTTAAATCTTAATTTTTCATCATTTATTTAAGTATTACGCACTTTGATATTCTGTAATATCTTTTTTCTTTATCCGAAATACATAAACCTCCAACCAGAAAAAAAATTAAAGGTTTCTGGCTTCTATAAAATAAATAAAATGATATCTATTCCAAAAAAAATGTAATGGTAATTAAAAGTGTCGATTTTCAGTCTTCTGGTAAAACTTGATGGTATGTATGATAATGCCACTTAAAGAGGTCCAAACAGGGATGTTTTAAAAGTAATTGTAATATCTAGATAACTTTTTTTTTAATTGTAAGACTGAAAATCTACATTTTTAATTACCATGACATTTTTGTTCTAATAAATATCATTTTATTTATTTTATAGATGACAGAAACCGTCAATTCTTTTCTGGTTGGAAGTTATGTATTTTGGATAAAGAAAAAAGATATTTCGGAATATCAAAAGTTAAATTTAGTAATACTTACATAAATTGAATGATGAAAAATGGAGATTTAAGGAAAAAAAGTACAAAATCGGAAATTTGAAAAAAGCGTAGGTCATATAGATGCCAAATGACCCGCAAATATATTCTATACCGCAAAATTAGTCTTAAAAAGACCAGATAACTGCATATCTCCCTATCTCTCTCTCGATCAATATGTTGCTTCTTTGTTTATGACACAGTCATCGTATCAGTTCAATGGTTGGTCTAAAGAAATTAAGACCACTGCATAAATGGCTATTTCCAAAAAGTACGATTAAGACAAACTTTAATTAATAAATTAAGGCTAATAAGGTAAATGCACCAGTGGGCAGTGCACCTATGGATGATACATTGATCTTGAAGATTAAATAACATGAAACAACGTAACCGAATTCTACTCATCCTTTCAACATTTTGTTGCGACAAACTCTCGTTCAGTGTTATATTCCAATATGGCTACCAGAGTTGAAAGCAGCTGACATGCACAATTTAGTTTAATGCATGGACGCTTTCCACTAATGGCTTTGATTTGTCCTTTCATATGGCCACTACAGGTACAACTTTGAGTAATTGACATGTGTGTAATTTATTTCAGAAAAAAATGTAAATCATTTAAATATATATCTTTTCTATATATTCACATATCCTGCAACCATCATTATTAATTTGCGATGAAGCCAAGAGTATCCAGAATGATTTCAGCGAAGTGTTTGATACTGATCGTTTTGTTAGAATGTGCAAAAAGAACATACTAGGGTGAAACAAACCTCAGACAAAAAAATCAGAAATTGACACTTCTTCTGAAGCATTTAATGCCGCTTCACCGCTACTGTACAGCAACCGAAACCAAAAAGCGGTCGTAATAAGATTGTAGTGGACAAAGATGCAAAAAATGCGATACGTAGAACGGTCCACGGTTTCCTTAGAAAGAACGAATTGCCAACTTTAGATAAGGTGCTGCAAAGTATAAGTGAAAATGATATTATGCCTAAAATGTGCAAGGCTAGTATGGCAAATATTTTGAGAGACATGAATTTTACAAATGGAAAAGTAGACAGAAAGAGTATTCTCATAGAAAGATATGAAATAGTTGCTTGGCGGATGGATTATCTTTGAAAAATAAAAAAGTTTCGAAATGAAGAGCAGAAAATTTAATACACTATTGAAACATGGGTCAATGAAGGACATACTGTGAAGAGTCTGGCAGGATAGAAATGTGAAAAATGGACAGCAAGCTGCGATTTAAAAATGTCATCTGGAAAAGGTTGCCGTTTAACTATATCACACATATTGGAAGTGAAAGTGGATTTTTGAAGTATACGAGACATTTGGAATCAGCATGTGTCGTGGTTATGGATAATGCGCCTATCATAGCCGAAAATGTGAAGAAACACCCCAACAATCGTGGAGGAAGGGAATGATTCAAGAATAGTTAACAGAAAATGGCATTCCTTACCAAGAAAATTACTTGAAGGCGGAATTCTTGCAAGTTGTTAAGGTACATGGCCATAAATATAAGAAATTGGCAGTGGATGTACTGGCATTGACGCATTGAGACACTGTTGAGATTATCTCCTTATCACTGTGAATTGAATCCCATTGAATTGATCTGGGATTAAATAAAAGTGAAAGTGGCGAGAGCGAATCCAACTTTTAAATTGCCTGACGTAGAGAGCCATCTTCGAGGAGCAATGGAAAAAGTCACAGCTGAAAATTGATGAAAGAGGAACAGATAATGTGGGTTATGGATTTTGCGGTTGATCAAGCCATAGAACTTATTGTGATTAATATTGGAAATCGTGATAATGACAGTAAAGATGATGTGGAAAGTGACAAAGAGTAGACATTTATCACATTTAGGAAATGATTTTCTAAGTTTTATTAACAATAGTGTAGTGATATAGCCTTAGATAGGTAAACTCCATTAGCCCACCCACTTAGAGCTGCACTCTCAAGCAACCCAACTCTGAGGAGAGACCCTCTCGCGATAGGCAGCTGTCGCTATGGGCCTGGCACCCTCTATGGGCTGTGGCCCAGTTCAAGAAGGGCTTGGACGCGCCGCACTACCTCGAGATAAACGGATCCTCCCTCGCCGTTTTGCCGAACAGTGAACTCGTAAACATTTTATACGGACTGTAGACTAAAATATACAGCTCCACCGCTACAAACAGCTATATAAATATACCCATAGGACAAAAAATAAAGCGTAGACTAGACGTCCTGCAACATCTAAACCGGCATTAATAATTCAATAATATCGTGGAACTATTATTGTTATATATATAACATATATTTCGTTACCCCATAAGATAGTTTTGAAGGTTGTTTTAAGTTTAATTGATGTTTAAATAGTAACATTTACAGAAGTATAACATTTTTTAAAAATGTTTCAACATAAGAAAGAGGACAAGATACTTTACAGATGTCTATTTTTACTTAATTTTACGCTCAGCTTCCGTTGAAAGGTTATAAATTTTGATGTTGAAATAGTTGTTGATGTTGAAATAGTGTTAAATAGTTGCTCAGAATGTCATAATCAATATTCGCGATATTTACTTTCTTAGTGGCACAAAAGTTGATGCTCTCAGTCAGTATTTTTATTGTTAAACTAGATTTCATAGCTTGCCAAAACAGCAATAATTTGATGTTCATTTAAATTAGTAATTAAAAATTTTAATTGTTTACATTTATGTTAATTTTGTTCAAAATTAGTCTTTTCATAACTGGTTAAATAACTATTAAATAAAAGAAAATGGTATCAGCTGTGAAATTTTATCAGGTCATTGCTTAAATCCACCCACAATGGTATCAGCTGGGGAGAGACATTTTTGAGAAGCCAGTGAATCACTAATAAAAAGTGACATACTCAAGTTTATTTTTTGTAGAAAATAAAAATAAATATATCAATACATTTGTTTGTGGAAAATACATATTAGGTATATTAAAAAACACTAATTTTCCTGTTGAATGTTTATAGGAAATAAACATTATGTTTTGTTTGTATTCATAATTCTTCACATTCGTTGACAACATCAAATAAAAGGGGGTATCAGATATAGGTACACTCTGTGTAAGCACAGGTTCATCTCTGATAACTAATCTAACTCTGTTTAAGATTTCTAAGTTAAGAGTGTATAATAATTTGTTGGTAATATCCTTTTATTAAAATTTACATATTATTAACTGTAATGTGATCGAATACTTATAGTGTCATGCTGATTTCAACAAAAAATAGGTACTGGTGCCTCTACCTTACAGTGACTAAGATTAATTTTGCTGCATAAATACACCATCAACCGTATAGAACGGACTATCTACTACTCTGCTGCTCCTGACTTGAAACTTAACTTAAATTGGCCATAAAGTTTAAAATAAACAAGTAGGTAAGTACTTATGTTATATATTAGTAACTTGGTGAACTTACTGAGGGAGATGAGGAGTTATTATCAGTCAGGCCCTTCACTTTTAAAGTCTCTGCCACCCTCATGAATGTGGGGATTTCCTCCTGACTAACACTAACTTCTCCTTGGTACATGAAATGTAACAAACTGCGCAGCGCCCCATAGTTGACATCAGGCAGGATAACTATAGGATGTTTACAAGGGTTCACTCTAAACAGTTCTTTAAAGAAAGGGCTACACACTGACAGGACAGTTTTATGTGCTTTCAGGAACTTCCCTTCGGCAGCCAAAGTTACATCCACAAGATCCTCCTCCTTCAGCAGTGAATGAAAACCGGAACTGAGGTTGCTGTGAAAATTGTTCCAGCACAAAGAAAATTGCTCGCCTTCCATTTTTACCTGGTAGGTAAAAACTGAAGAAAAAAGATCAGTTGCATCTCAGACCCACTTACAAATTATAGGTTTTTAAACTTACCCAACTCTGCTACAAACAAAAATAACTTAATTTGATTAGACACATGTAAATGGTGATCTAAATAACGTAATTATAGGGTTTTGCGGACTTTAGGTAGCCTGAATTTTTTCAGCATCAAACAAGCATGAAAATGGTGGAACACGAACTGCCGCAAGGATTCTTAAGAGGGGCACTTCTTGTTAAAGCAAACTAGGTGGCGCCACTAGATATGTTTTTAAACTTAGTAATAAAGAAAAAAATTTTATAGCTGATATCACGTTGTAAGGGTTTGGCACATTATAATACTCTTACCGATTTAATTTTTTTACATAATGTTATGTAATTAACGAGAAACTATTCGTGTTTCTTGACTGATAGGTTGAGACGGGTATATATCATGATGATCATATTTGGATGATTTCGTGATTGAAACCATATACAGAATTGATGGAACATTATAATCTGCTTCATACATTCAGGAATTCAATGAAAGGACTACGATACTGGCACTGTAGAGTGTCTCATAGGAGCATCAATTGGCCGCAGCACTCCGCATGGCTGCGAAATTTTTAACGGGAAAATTATAATCCTTCACATATTCTTGACTTTTAGTTCCTTCAACTTTTCACAACACACGACAAATAGTTCTCACAAAAAACTCATTAAAAATCTTTAAACGCGAAAACAACATATTAACATAAACTCAAGCCACATAAATACACAAGCGTCAAAAACGGGGTTAATATGGCCGCTCCAGCATATCTAAGAAATACGGATGCGCACTCATCGAAAATCATTCTCCCTCCCGCCTCACATGAGTGTCAAATGGCCCCATAAATGGCATCTTGTAGCCGTGCCGCCGAAAAACAAATTAAAAACATAGATATCTTTATTACATGGTCAACCTTATCAGTCGTCGACCTTATGACAAATATCCTGTAGGAAACGTAACAATTTAAAAATATCGGCACCGTGCCGACCTTTGTGAATATGTGAATACAAAATACAACCACAGTGCCTAAGCAGTAAGCTGTGATACAACCAAGTCACAGAAGAGTCTGTGCAGAAGAGAGAGCTTATCTCTTCTGTGACCAAGTATTAACGATATATATTTTCTATGGACCATGTTGTCACAGAAGAAAGTAAGTTCTGGCAAGTTCCTACTTCTGTGGTTAAGCCTTAGATTAGATTTTCGCTAACAGCTAACCTAACCTAACTTTTTGTCTATGAGCTAACTCATAGAAAATATACAAGTACAAGTAGTACTAACGCTAACCACAAAAATAATAAAAAACACTAATCCTGAGAATATACGAAAGCAGTATTGAAAATAGCACAAGTGAACAGTGAACAAATTTCATTTTATAAGTAAGTACA
This sequence comes from Tetropium fuscum, assembly GCA_964058915.1. Taxonomy (NCBI): domain Eukaryota; kingdom Metazoa; phylum Arthropoda; class Insecta; order Coleoptera; family Cerambycidae; genus Tetropium; species Tetropium fuscum. The sequence goes on along the minus strand of CAXKVY010018459.1, from coordinate 67,386 downwards.
CTATTAATAGAACATAGTTTACTGATTTGTCGAATAATTTGGTAATGAAATGGAAGCAGAATTGAATCAATTGGACCGCCAAAAAACCGTTCAAAAAATTCTAGTGTCGGTCCCGGAGTATATACAAAAAGTGAAATGTGATACTGAGGAATCGTAAGTTTATTTCTTATAGTGATAATTATTAAAACAACTACAATAAAAATTGTCTGTTTTAGGACTCTTCCTTTCAAATGCGCCATGGAAAGCTGTTCTAATGTTTTTTTGAATTTTAAGGAACGTGATAAGTACCCATATAAATTCCATAACTTTCCTGCACCCGATAAATTGTGTAAGATTTGGCGAAGAAAATGTGGCCTGCCGGAAGATGCTGATATCACCCTGTTAAAAGTCTGCTCAGATCACTTCTCTTTAGATGACTATGTACGGAATTATAAGGCAGAGTTTACAAATCCTGATTTTAAGCGCAAGTTGATACCAGATGCAATTCCTCGGAGAAATCTTAATTCCACTGAGACAGATGCAGATGATGATGTTTCATTGAGTTTTAATGAAATTAAAGATGTAGTAGATGAACATGAGGCATTGGAAAAAAAATATCAGTCTTTGCTGAAAAAAAAATCTGAAGTAGAAAAGAAGATATTCCTGTATAACATGAAAATTAAGCAAGTAGTCCAGGAGGATGAAAATACAAAAATATTACAAGAGGGAACTACTGAACCAATTTATGATGAAAGTGTTATACGCTCGGTCTTTTCAGAGGCACAGATAAAACTGTTACAGGGAAAGGAGAAAGTCTTTTGGAGCGATGATGATTTAGCCAAGGCTTTTACTTTGAGGCACATTGGAAGTAAAGAATGTTATTTGTACCTAAAGAATACGTTGAACATGCCATTGCCAGCATTAGCTTGTGTACAAAAATGGGCTGCCTCCGGTAGTAGCTCTTCTTAAATTAGTATTAAGTCTTATAATTAATATGTTTCCTATATAAAGTAGATTTATACTGTCAATAAATATTATTTCGTATATGCAAATATTTTATTCACCTAATGACCCATTAAATCTGATACCAGAACTGAATGAAAACATTGTTTTCTGCTATAAGGGCAAGATTGGATTTAAAAAAAATTCCTTATTTTAGGTCTGGCAATGGTTGCTTGTGTGGTGGTTGGCTGTAACAATTTTAACAGCTTAACGAAAGACAGCTCCATTCAGTATTATCCTTTCCCTAAAGCCTCGTCCATCTTTTATCAGAAATGGGTGGAGGCATGCGGATGGCCAAGTGGGTCTACAGTTTCTGAAACAGGTAATTTTTTTTAATATTGTTAGGTATCTATGTAACATATTCTGTTTCAATTCGTATACCTATAAGATGTATAAAACAGATCAAGAAGAAAGATAATAATAAAAGACCTTATTATGTAGTTATAAAGGTTGAGTTCAGTCTAATGAGCATTCTTCCTTTTTAATAATGCCAGAAGAAATAAGATACGAAAACATAAAAAATATGGTAAAAATTATTACTTCAAGAATGTAGAAATCAGCTTAGTAGAATCATACAAAATGCAAGAAAACAGTTTTTATATTAAACAAATATAATGAAAACAATACTTAATGACAAAAAATGTATGAAGTAATCTCAGATGCCACAAATGAAAATAAGAATTGGTAAAATAGCATACTGGGCATTCTCGATGTATATTCAAATTTTCCCTTCTTGTATTAGGTTTAGGGTTAACAAAAAGTGAAATAAAAAATACATACTTATTTTAAAATTGTTCAGTTCTATAAATCAGGTACAAAAACAAAATAAAGCAATATTCTTTGGTGACCACAAACATAAAATATTCTTAATGAACTAAATAGTTAATAGAACATCATCCTCCATTCATTTTTGTTTTTTTGAAAATATGTACGAGATTTTGAATGCCGTGCATGAGGTTTATCACAACCTCCTGCTGTATAGCCATGAGGACGCAACCTCTCTTTCTCCATAGTGCTTCTTAAATAAGTTTTTAACCGTTTTAGTGCAGAGAAATATCTTTCTGCAAATGCCAATGTAAAAGCACAACTGAAAACTAATTCAACTATCGGGTTTTTATTTATTCCTGAAACCCACGTGATCAGTTTATTTCTGTTTACTAGTCAATCAATTTCTATAAGTTGGTATTTAAGAAGTTGCACAATATTCAACGGTTCTATACATTTTCTCTCCTGTAGACTTAACCATAGCATTTCATTATGTTAACTTGACTGCTTAATGTATGTTGTAAAAATTTTGTAAAAATAGCGTACCTATTACTACATCATCAAATGTTACTAAATGAATTAAAACACATTCTATAATCGGTTTAGATGTTTAGAAGAAAAATTGGGATACACGATTACACAGCCCCCCTCTGTGTAAAAAAAAGTTATTATTCATATTAGTATGTATAGTCGTGAGTAAAAAAAATAGGACAACTATTTTTTTTTAATGTGAATCTCTCTTTTTGAATAATATTTGCAAACTAACTGACAATGTCACGAAAATTAAAGTTAGATGTACACAACTAGATTTTAGGAAAAATACATTATTAGACTTCCTATTTTTTTGGCTCACGATTGTTACAGTGGCGAGCAGTTGAAAGTTAATGATTTTATTTAGTGGCTTTAAATATTTGAAGTACCTAATGTATAGATAGATGCCTGTGAATTTATTAATTTGATATTACAAAAGTGACTTCCTCTGAAAGGACCCCGCACCAAATACATGGGAAAATGGCTCTCGGAGAAATTCTTTGTGACTGGGGGGAATCGATCACATTTTTGAAAAAAGCTGAAAAAAGTTTCAGATGCAACTTGGGTCTGAAAATCCCCGCAGTCAAAAGTTACAAGCCAAAATAGTTTATATATCTATATATATAATATATATACTATTTTGGCTTGTAACTTTTGAGCCCTGGATTTTCACTCAAAAAAAACAACAAAGATAAAGAATTTCAGCAAAAGCCATTTTCCCATGTATTTGGTGCGGGGTCGTTTAATTCATAATTTTAAACCATGGGTAAAGCTTAAAGATGCAGAAAAGATACATCGTAAATTATTTTAATGCTGGGTGGTCTTTAAGTGCTATTGCCAACCTTTTCCAAGTTAGCAAAAGTTGCATATTTAAATTGAAAAGAAAATGGTTGCATGGTGTTGATTCAGCATACCATCATGGGGGAGGAGCCGCAAGAAGCAATTTGATTCAAGATGAATAAATGATAAATTTGTTAATAAGCCCTTTGATACGACTGCAACAGCTTGTCATGGTATGCAGTTTCCTGCTTCCTTGTGGACAGCTAGATGCCGAATTAATCAGAGCCGTATGAGTAATTATGCAGCTGCTAAAAAACCTTGGTTATCTGACCCCAACAAAGAAGCAAGGTTGCTTTTTGCCAACAACTATGTTGACAGAGATGAAGATATCTGGTCTAATATTATTTTATCCGACAAAAAAATGCCCCTCATGTCATGATGGGTCACTTTTGTTGATAGTTGATCACACAGTTGATAGTAGCGGTCGTTTTTCTGTTAATCTGTGGGGTGGGATAAGTGTAGCCAGTCCAGGAGTCTGCTGGCATATGGGAGGAAGGTTAAATGGCGAATTTTTTACCTTCTAAAATGACAATTGCTCAATTCTCAACTGCAGATTAGTGCAGGACTGCTTCTTGGACAACAATATTCAAGTTTTGCTTTGGCCATCCAGGAGTCCTGGTCTCTATCCAATTGAAAACGTTTGGGGACGATTGGTCAAGAAAATTATGTCAGAAATGTTCGCAAAACAGGCAAGAACTTTTGTTGGCCGTTGAGAATAGTCTGAAAAATGTGGGTGCAGATTACTGTCGAACGTTGGCTCATTCTATGCTCCATTGCTAGCAAAGGAGCACCTATTAAATATTGATTTTAAAATAAAGTGTTAATTGATTTAACTTGTTTTATTATTTTTTGTTTTACCTGTATTTTAAAAATAAGAATTACACCATGTTATAAGTGTTATAGCTTTATTTGAATATTTTTTTCTAATACTAAATTATAATCTAGACAACAAAAGTTGTCATATTGACAAGAAATAATTCATAAGTCTCTGTATTGTCAAAAGCTACAATTACATGATGCTAAAATAACAAAAAATATTTATAAGAGTCATGTACTTTCAACTGCTCGTGAGTATGTATAAAATACTGCACCTGTTAGATTGAATTTCTTCAAAATTAACCAAATATCACCATGGCATACATATAGCTATATGTAAGATTCTTTAGTCCATATTATCACAGATACATAAACCTTACTTTTTCACAGCTACGGTACTAACTGTTTTTAGCAAAAAAAATAGGAAAACTATTTTTTTCTAATGTAACAGTTAGCACTTTTATTTTATATTTTATTGTTATTGCTATAGCAAATGATGGATGGTCAATGACACAAATTGCACTACATTATAATATTAACAAAATTCCGGTGTTTAACAATTTAATAAAGTGGAGAATAAATGGCACAATTAATAAAAATCCTAGATCGGAGGACAAAGGATATCCAACATAACAAGAAACTAACTATTAATATTTCATTATTGCACCATTTCTATTTATAACTTGTATAAGTTAGTTTGACATGGAATTAAATAACCTTATACAATAATCATTAGTAATATTATTTTCCAATGCATTATCTACTATTTCCAGTAATTCTTGGGCATTCCTTCAGCTCACATTTCATTTTTGTATACACTTCTTACGAGTAGTCCCCATATATCTTCCAATGGGTTAAGATATGGACTATGACTCGGCCAGTTAAGAACATTAATGTTGTTATCTTGTAGTATGGACGGAACAATTATCTTCCGTATATGTCGAAAGATGATTTCATTATTAGGAATTTAATTGTGACACAGAAGGGAGCATAATATTGTCTAAAATCCTAATATACGTTTCACTATTAAATCGTTCTTGAATATGGCACAAGACACCATAACCATATGCCGACATCCAAGCCCACATATTAACGGAAAATCTACCACATTTGTCAATTTTAGATATATATTACTACTCATCGAATATAGTAAGTATTCGGAGGTCGGTAAACACGAATACGACCGCTGTGTGTTGCCTGGAAATTTTTTTGTCTGTGAAGACATTGTTCCAAAAATTTACATCAAGCACTAAAAATTTAAGAGCAAATCCTAGCCGAGCTTCTTTATGTTCAGCTTTAAGTAAGTATTTCTGTGCTGCTTATCTCCGATTCTCTTACTCGTTGGCTACCAGTACTACTCGATCCAGGAAAATTCGCTTCTTCAGCAGCCTAAATAACTTCGTAAAATGGATACTATCTATTAATGTATTTACCAATTTCAAATCTTGTTGTTGAGTTGATATCCTTCGTCGCCCTGATCCAGGATATCTACTAATCGTACCGTTTATTCTCCACTTTCTTAAAATGTTATCTTCCAATAAACTGTTAATTTTCCTTTATAAAAATATTATTTTCTATGATTATAGGTACCTATATTTCTCTAGTGGTAATTAATTGTTTAAATTAAATTTAAAATTTTAAGAGGTATTCATGATGCTTGGTACAGAATTGTTTTTGATCAAACTCGCAGCAAATTATTCTAGACACGCAGGTTTTGATGCAAGTTAAGGGTTTTAGGTGCACAAGAAGCATGAAATACATTTCCACATTATATGCACATTGATAATTATATACTTACTTATTAATCCAGTCTGTAGGGGCCAAAAGAGACCTTGCCATAGAAAAGGTGGGGTAGTAATAATTTTATTTTTAAATATGTTGTTCAGGTCTGGGCCTTATCCAATCCAAGTCTCCGACCTTGCATGGCGGAGGGGATTTGTGAAAAATTTTCAGCTTTCCGCCACTGCAACTCGTTACATATGTATTATCAAACTTACAGAAAAAAATGTTAGGGGTTTTGTCTGCATTAACTTTGTTAAAGACATTTTCATCATTGGAGGACATCTTGATCGCAGTTCGAGCGCCTCCACAAGAGAGAACTTCGAGCGCCTTCCCGAGGTTTTTTGTTAAGGCCCAGCCCTGAAGAACATATTTATTAAAAATCATTGCTACTGCACCTCTTCCGGGGCAAAACTCCCTACATCCTGGACTATTGTCAAATGTTTACTTGTACTAGCAAACTGTTTTTTTATTATGCATTTTATTTTTTTGTAATAATTTGAAATATAATTTTTAGCTCGTATTTGCTCTATACATTTTGATGAGAGCGCTTTCTGTAAAGAATTAAAATTGGTGGACTTCTATGTCAAATCCTATGTGACAAGACTCAAGCACAATGCTGTACCAACATTATACTTACCTGAATCTCAGATTATTATTAAAGAAAACATTATGGAACTAGAGAACATCAAGCTAATTTACGATATTCACCCAGCACAAGAAACAAATGAAATTGCAGGTAGCTTTGTCCAGAATAAACAATATTCAGATAATCAACCCTCAACTTCCACTATTAAAGTTGAAACTCCTATGGAATGTGAGAATGCACATGATAAGTACGGATATATTAAAAGCAACATGGATTTGCATCACGCAGTAGTAAGAAATGAAAAATTAAAACAAAACATACATTGTTTAGAACAAGAATTGAGGAGTTTTGTAAAGATTTTGGAGAAGAAAAAAAAAACGTATTTAGCTCAAAAAGATAGTAAGAAACTATCCAACAAAAATAGTTCTCAGCAACTGGACCAAGTATCGCTACTCTCAAAAGTGTTTTCTGCGTCGCAAATAAAAATCTTGTTCGGCAAGAAAAAAATCTACTGGAGCAACGATGATATGGCGGTTGGCTACACTATTAGGCACCTGAGCAACAAAAGGTGTTATACCTATTTGACAAAAACATTAAATATTCCTTTACCTGGGCTTTCTAGCATTAAGCGTTGGGTCACCTCAAGCAAAGATAAAAAATCGGAGGGAGTGAGAAAGGCTAACGAAGAGACAGACGATGATGCCAGCTGTAAAGTTTTAGAAGGTGGTGACGCGAAACAACTCGACACTAATGTCACTGATGAACAGTGAAAATATCAATGATACGATACAAGTATTAAGATCAGATAGATACCTAATACCAGCCGTTGGAGACTGTAACCTTAAGTAATAAATTTTTATATTTTGTAATAACTATGCTCATAATTATGTATTAAGAATTAATATTTAAGATTTTATAAATATGTAATAGGAACGGTAGTTATTGTTTGTATATATTAGTCATAACGTGAATTATTAACTAATAATTCATGAAAATGTTTAAATTTTCAATAAAGCGCAAAATTGTGTCCGATATTTTAATATAAATATGAAATAGAGCAAAATGCCCTGAGTTAGCATATCAATAAAGCTTTATTGATATTTTTATGCTTACAAAATAAGTGCACTCAGTAATAACACTAACTTACTATTGAAACAGTATTATTTAAAAAACGCAAAAATAAACCATGGTTGCATAATAGTCATTCAAACAGAACAAATTTTATATAAAAAATTAAAAAATAATATAAAAATTAGTACCTATATAATTAGTTATAAAAAGTATTATTTACTACAAGAATGTAGAACAAAAAACAGCTGGTTTTTATATTAAACAACTTTAATGAAATACGGTAATACAAAAAAATCATTGAAATAATATCAGATGTCACAAATGAAACTAAAACAGTAAACACATTCTAATGACATAGGTAACCTAAATTATATTGAAAAGGCTAATTTCTATATTTTTTATTGTGTATTTTTTGATTAAAACATGACAACCAAAATAAATAAACAAACACACCACTCACCTAGATATAAATTATGCAAATCTAATAAATTCAGGCTCAATAAAATAGCTATATATCCAGTCTCCAATAACGAAGTTATTATCCATATTAGTACTCTATAAAATACCGCACCTGGTAGCGATTTTACTAAATATAAACTATTACAGCATGAAACGCCCCCAATTGCGTTATTGTTCATGTCCATAACCTGTCCCAACCGCGCCACTCGCCTCTGCAAAACCTAATCTAGTGTGGCACAAAAAGTTTACATCTTTGCCGTGGGAGTAAATTAAAAGTAATGTTGAGATTTGAATTAGGAAAGTATTTGGAAATACGAAATAACAAAAGAAAATATCATCAACCGATTTTCATAAAATTATTATTTACTGAGAGAGAAAACAAATACCCTGTATGTTAATGAATTTTAGAATTTGAAATATTCTACCTAATATTAGCAGATAAAAAAAGTCTTGTTTTTTTGGAAAGACGTCCACTTTGAACTCTCTTTCGCCCCCCCTCATTGTAGAATCCTTTTACTACGCTGAGTTGAACTTTTTTAATTTTCCTTTCCTTCTGATATCTTGCTTGGTGGCTACGAATCAATCTAACTGACTGCCACGTTTTTTTTTTCTCTAAAGATCCCACATATTAATCCTGTATTGCAGGATTAGTGTCCCACTAAATTTGTGATTCCTATGGCTAAATTCATTTTCAGGCTTTCTACTACGCTTTTATGTTGTTCCCAACCTAAAATAATAATACATTTTGTTATTTTGATATTTACCTCAGTTATGCATTAAGTGACAAACAATTTGACTTTATGAAAGGGTTTTTAAAAACTGTCTTGATAATTATAAAAAAGGGATTTATTCTATTAACTTGCATAGGCTACTCACAGACAGTAGTTCATTCCTGTACCTGAACATTATGGTATTAGGGGTACGGCGTTGCAAACTTAAAAATCATTTAAGTTTCCTTACTTTAGAAAGTAGGATTGGAAGCCTACTTGGACCGATCCTCTTTATTACAAAGGCCACTTTGATATTTAACAAAAAATCTCTCAAAATGTATGTCTTTTGGGTGAAGAATAGCGTATTTCCTATATATATTTAAATAAAATTCTCCAATTATAATAAATAAACTGTCTTCTAGTTTTTGTATTGGGAATATTTACTAATCTCGTATCTCCTTAAATCTTTTATGTCATTATCTTTCATTTGAACAAGTTTATCTCATCTACAAGTTCCTGCGACTCCAAATATTAGCACAACTTAAAAAAATATCGAATATTAATTTTATAAAAGTTAAGTTGGAAATAATAGCAGCAAAAGAAGTAAAAAACGTGTGATGCGAATCCAAGAAATCTAAATTAGAAAATAATATGAATTTTACAAATTATAACAAAACTTTTTATTACAATCATATGAAAAGGTTAAATATACTTATATTTTCAAAAGTACGTACCTTTGTAGCTAAATATTTATCATTAGGTCCTTTATGGAGGAAATTATCAAAATCTTCTTTAGACAAAACTTTTGTATTTTTTAGTTTACAATATTCGCCTTGTGCTTTTACTAAGGTAATTAATTTTGATTAACTGTCAATCTTTATATTGTGTTTGTTTAATTCAGATTTTATCATTGAAAATTATTGCCCCCTAAACTTGAACTCTTCAGTTTTTTTGAAAAATATGTAAAATATACTATCACATTTTCTAAATTAGTATTATTATATAACGCAGGACTGAAGTAGTACTTTTAATCTCGAAGGTAAAGTTTATAATTTACCTGAGGGAATAAAAGTACTTCAATCGCAAGGTATATACGATATTTTTTGTACTTCCGAAATTGAAACGTATACATAATATAAAAAAGCACATAGAAACCTTTATAGAAACACAGATAATTATTAAACATAAAGTGAGGCAAATAATGGCAGTCACTGATTGACAAGTTACCATAGTAATGTTGCGTTGTGACAAGATTAATTTGGATACATTATCATTGCAAGTATCATGAGCTCGATTATGAGTGAAAAAGTAGTATCGGATATTGCTAAAAGGGCAGCCGAAGTAGGTCAAGGATCTGCTGCATTCACCCAGAAAAGACAAGACTGGTCAATATGACGAACTGTAACAACATTAATTTAAATATTAAATCAATAAAGTACCTATTACTTTTATTCTTATTACTGTTTGTAATTTTATACTTCCGGGATTTCCATCAATATTTAATCCCGTATGGACGAAAAGTGACACTTCAGTCCCTGTCATAAGGGAGTGAAGTTATTACTTCACTCAAAGTGACAGTTAAAGAAAAGTCAAAGCTACATGGATCTTTATTTCATTACGAAGATACTTATTACTTATTGTTACATTATTGTACTAGTAAAATAATGAGAAATCATTGTACTAATAAAATAATAGACTTGTTTTACGGGATGTGTTGCATTATATAATATATGTGTATTATTAAACGGATGAAGAAAAAAATATTTTTTTAGGAAACTATCACAAAAAAAGTGATGTGTTTAACGGATCTGATAGCATTCCTAAAGCGTCATCTTTTTGTACTCATATTTGTCAATCTTAATTTTTTGGCCGCATTTATTTTACGGCCTCATGAAAAAGCAATCAACTTGGGAAACTTGTCATTTTTATTTTGGACCATAACTGTGGATTTCCACATTGAGTAGTTTGACCATAATTTATCTAGATATTTGGCTTTTTCCGAAAATAATACAAGAATCACTTCTTCATTCAAATTCTTAACCTTACGTGTATTGCACCATTTCATAACTCTTATACTGTTTGAGAGATAAATTTACTCATCAGGATTATCAGTATCAATATCACTCATTTTTATAAACTTTATCACTATGTTATTTACTGACAGAAATGGCACATCTTATCAATAAACGATTTTAAAAAATATTTTTATTTTATTTTTTGAGACAGTGCCTAAAAAATGTTTATTCAGCTGAAAACATGTATTAAAAAAACCAACCAAGATGGTGTGGCCCGTGTAAATTTATTTGTGTTAAACGAGGCAAGAGTCACAATTATTGAGTTTGACACCCCTGATTTAGATGCATATATACGCAATATTAATAAATTACATTTGGAAAGGCACCATTATAGGAAGCATGAATAGCTATTTATGTAACCAGTTGGGGAAAGTACTATTTCGTGTAACGAGCAGATTTCTGCGGAACGAGCGTGTTTCCTAACGTCAAAGGGTTTGAAAAGTGTCACTTTACATGTCAAAATTAGAAAAATACATTTCCACAATCTATGCACATTGACGATCTTATTTACCTACATAACATATTGTCAAATATTTACTTGTACTAGCACAGTTTTATTATTACCATGTACTAGTACTAGCACAGTTTTTTATTATCCACTTTTTTGTAATAATAATTTGAAATATAATTTTTAGCTCGTATTTGCTCTATACATTTTGAGGAAAAGGTTTTCTATGAAGAATTGACATTGGTGGACCGTGTAGCATCCTATGTGAGAAGACTCAAATACAATGCTGAACCAACATTATACTTACCTGAAACTCAGATTATTATTAAAGAAAACACTCTGGAACTGGAGAACATCAAGGTAATTTACGATATTGACGCAGCAGAAGAAACAAATGAAATTGCAGCTAGCTCTGTCCAGAATAACTCAACTATTAAAGAAGAAACTCCTATGGAATGTGAAAATGTACATGATAAGTATGGATATATTAAAAGCAACATGGATTTGCATCAGGCACAAGTAAGAAATGAAAAGTTCAAACAAAACATAGATTGTTTAGAAGTAGAATTGGAGAGTTTGGAAAAGACGTTGGAGAAGAAAAAAAAAGTGTATTTAGCTCATGAAGATGGTAAGAAACTATCCAACAAAAATAGTTCTCGGCCATTGGACCAAATAACGTTACTCTCAAAAGTGTTTTCTGAGTCGCAAATAAAAATCTTGTTTGGCAAGAAAAAAACCTACTGGAGCAATGACGATATGGCGGTTGGCTACACTATTAGGCACCTGAGCAACAAAAAGTGTTATACCTATTTGACAAAAACACTAAACATTCCTTTACCTGGGCTTTCTAGCATTGAGCGTTGGGTCACTTCAAAGGGTAACAAAGAAACAGACGATGATGCCACCTGTAGAGATTTAGAAAGGGGTGACACGAAACATCTCTACACTAATACCGCTGATGAACAGTGGATGACTATGAAAGAAGATGATATGCTGGAAAATATTAACGATACGACACAAGTATTAAGATCGGATAGCTAATACCATCACCATCTTTCGGAGATTGTAACTTTAAGGAGTTTTATTCGTATTAGTAAAATTTTATTTTCTATGATTAATAAAATATTTAATAGAAAATTTATTGTTTGTATTAGTAATAACGATAATTATTACCTAATGTCATCAAAAATGTTTTAATACTCAATAAAGCACAAAATTATTTCTGATATTTTAATATAAATGTGAAATAGAGCAAAATGTCTTTGCGGAGAAGGTTTAAACTTAACATTACAACTCCTTTGTAATATAAATATAACAATATGAAATATGGTACAAACACTAAAGAAATCTGTTAAAATTGATGGTTCAGAGTTCTGTTAATATTTATATGCAAAAAAAATTAAGTGAACAAATAAATTCCAACAGATTTTACAAACAAAAACAGAACAGATAAATTGAGATGCTGCCAATGGAAACAGAACAAAAAACGGAATATATTTTTATTTGTACTTTGTCAACAATCTTAAACTATTTTCTTAATTTAATTTTCATATTTTGTATTTTTAGGTAAGTACAAATAATTACTCTTTTTTTGTTGTAACATATTTTAGAAATAAATAAGTATGAATTTTAAAACCTATATATGAAATTCAATATAAATACATTGTATGTATTAGGTATTATATTTAAGAAGTAATGTGCATTTTCATCATAAATAAGAATGAAGTGTAAAGTTCTTAATAAAAATATTATTTGTACAAAATACTCTCCCTTAATCTAATTTCTGATCTATAAATTCCGTTGATTGATAATGATTGACTAATTATTATCCTAGATTGATGTCAGTAATTGTAAATTCATAAAAAATAAAATATTTATGTAGGTACGCAGATAATGGCTATAAAATTAAAATAATACCCTTGGCTTTGACAAAAGGTACTTGGCACAAAGTCCATAAAAACTACTATTTTTTAACAAATAGGTATTTTATAATATAAAGTTCACAGCAAGAAATCACTTGTTCTATCAGAGAACCAATACAAGGAACACCAATATGGTAACATATTATACAGTTCTAAATTATCGCAGACTAATATAGTCAACAAAATATCGTGGGTAATACTCTGAGTCAAAATATTTAACAAAAGTTTCGTTATTATGTGCCAAAACTGTGTCATAGCCAAAGTCTGGTAAGAATACCTCACCATCTACAGTTTGAATGTTTTGCACTAACACCTCCACAACAAACATTGTTCGCAAGAGGTCATTGTACCTCATAGCATGTTTGTTTGCTAATGATGGTGATATAGAGAAGTAAACTCCAGGGCCATATTTCATTCGTGTACCACACCGCCAGTCGAAATTATGCCGAGCAATGGACTCTACATTCATTCTGGGAGTGTCATGAAACAAGCTCAAACGTTCGTGTGGACCCCGTATTGAATACTCATAAGCTTTTAAAGCATACTTCGTAAATACGCAGGGGTTTTGTATCTTGTAAATGCCTGTTATACAGGAGTAATAGTTACCTAGTACTTTCTGTTCTATGTCATAATATTCTTCACTCCAACGAGGTATGGATATAATTTTATAATTTTCATTGTATATGTCCATTGGGTGCCAATCATTTGGCAAGAATTTTTCTAATTCGCTGAAAAACATACTCCTAAAAAATGTTTACTAAATATGACATTTCTTTAGTGTTACCTTATTTTACCAAATAAAGGATACTTACAACACCGTCGATTTATTGCAATAGTAAATAGATTATTAAAAAACAGGTACTTTCTATAAAATTAATGTACACATCAGTCTTTTTTGTAGGTTATAAGTTATAAAAACAAGAGACAATGGTAGAACCTCAGATCATTCTGATAGTCACAGAAAACAGATTCTTTTTCTATGTTACTAGTTTAATCTGAGGGTAAAAACAGAGACAACCAACTGCATCGATGAAGCAAGGACAATAAAAAGGTCTCGTCGTTGACCACCGAGTTCTAATATAAATTTAATAAAATTAAATAATTTAAAATTTGTAATAGATGTCCGTGTCCGTGAACAAGACCGGCTGTCATTGTCACTCAAGGATTTTCTACCTGTACCAGCCTGTACCATGATACTAATAGTCTTAGTATCATGAGCCTGTACTGTAAAAAATCCTTGGCTGTCACTAAAGGGCTTTCATTTTATGGGCTGGTACAGCGCAGAGCTACTCCTGAACACTTGACTCTAGAAAATGTTATGTTCGTTTTAGTTGGCGTTACAAGCCTCAGTGGTGCAAAATTTTCCTTCCCCTGCCCTCTAGAACCCAAGATGAATAGGTGGTGCAAAAAGCACTTCTGCATAGAGAACCTATTAAATCTACGTTTTCTATGACTTATGTCAAATTTGTGGTTATGTACGTTTAGAGTGGGGTTGTTTTTTTTTATTAAATAATAATATATAATAATTTGTAGTCTATAGCACTATTATACAACTCCCTTTTATTTCATGCTCGAGTAACCTCCAAAAACACGGCGACGACACCGCCGACTTTGAGTAGAGCAAGCAGTTCTTCAAATAATGTTTCTGAGAGCACTGAGACCAGCACAATTGTTACAGCAAACAGTTGTTCAAGTAATGTTTCTGAGAGCACTGAGACCAGCGCAATTGTTACAGCAAGCAGTTGTTCAAATAATGTTTCTGAGATCAATACAGTTGTTGGAAATAAAACAGTTGTAATGTGTACAGTTTACATGACAGAAAACCGTTATAATCTGTGCCTCAAGCACAAAGCAGTCAAAGCACCCTACGACCGTTCGTTTTAGGAGCAGCTCGGAGGTGTACGCGCAATGGTCGCTCCAGTGCACGTGACACTCAAAAAGAAAGCAGTATATACCATCGACATATAAAACAAAAGAACGGGTAGTAGTCCCACCACAAAACACTCACAGAAGTTCTACTGAACTGGAGGTGGGCGATAATGAATTAGTTTTATAACATATAACCAGAGACTATCTCTGATATATAATTGTTTTTAACCTCAGAAGATAAGTAACGTCAATACCCATACAGTATTGTTTGTCCATATAATAAACAGAAATTTGTAGGAGTGAGGCGCCGTGGGACGCAATGTTTGTAAACAAAATCGAATAAATGTTCTGGTGTTGGGCTCACATCTATGATTGTGCACTTTTCTTTCTTTCTGTAGTTCGATCTCGATCTAGTAAATTCGGTCATGTACACGGTTGCTAGTTCGAACTAATTTTGTTAGCACGGTCTTAGTAAGCCCCTGCTAAATATCTGCGCTAGCGCATTTAGTTCGGTTCCAAAAATCGCTCGCTTGTAATTCGAACTAACTAAATTGGACGTTGCCAACTTTTAGGTGAGAAATGTTACAATCCAAAAGGCACACAACCAAAAGTTGATGGTTATTTAAGTTATTTTCAGTTCAGTTTTCAGAGAAGTGGACCTAATTTGACGCATGTTAGTTCGAACTAAACAGTGCACGTATACGTGGTATATGTGCGCTAGCGCTTTTAGTTCGGTTCCAAAAATCATGTAAACGTTAAGCTCGCTTGTAATTCGAACTAAATTGGACGCTGCCAATTTTTAGGTGAGAAACGTTACAATACAAAAGACACAAAAGCAAAAGTTGATGGTTGTCTTCAGTTGCTAATAATGCATGATATGTACTCTTAGTATCATGGTAATAATGTGTCATGTATACAGACAAGTAAAAGGGACCTAATTTGACGCATGTTAGTTCGAACTTAGTTTAGTTCGAACTAAACAGTGCATGTATACGTGGTAAAATAGATTGATAAGAGTACTACCACAGAAGAGAGAGCTTATACTCTGCTCTGTAGTACTACATTCGTTTGAACCGAAATGCCGACACGGCTGCCGTAATAATTAACGCCATAATCACATGGAAATATAGGCTCAGATAAATAGTACTTTGCAACAATCCCTCAAATAGAAAGAGATTTTCAAATGGTAAATATGCCGCGAGTATGCCATGGAGTAAACATGGTGGACGGCCAACAGTCTGTCAACAGCATAGACAAAAACAATCAACAGGCTACTCTCATGTTATTGGCATGTGTTTAGAAATTTAAAGGATTTGACGTCATCAGCGGCCATTTGAGGATCAAACACACGGTCTGATTAAATATAATTCAAGTATCAAGTAAATTAAAGTAAAGCCCGCCATTGGATATATTGTTCTTATTATACAACACAACAATCCGAACTAAAAGGCTAGAATATAATATACATAATATAGTATATTTGTTAGTCAGGCTTATGACCGCTCCATCTGCAAATTAAAACAAATATCGTTACCGGCTCGTGGGCGCCGGATCCATGTATCTGCCATCCAGCGTTGCTACCACAATCAAATTGAAAACATGAGGTCAATTGTCAATAAACAGGTTCTGGTTGACACTCTATTTATAGGGCATTTAAATTAAGATCGCAGTGTCACGGTGGCTATAAATGAACCAGTCGTTGGGGCATTGGATTGGTATATAACCTCACTTATTACAAAATTTGAGTGACAGCAGCCTTCTTTATTGAGAACTATGGTGCTCTATGTACTACACCCTAGTTTCTTAATTTATCACCGCTTATCTTGAATTGCCAATAATAAACAATAAAAAAACAACCACAAATAATAAGTGTTGCGTTTAAGGGAGCTTGAAATATAGATTATTCAGCAAATTTGAAATCTATGGCATAGAATCACAGAACTTATAAATTATTTTAGTTTTAAGACCATTTCTTTTCTCCCTATTCGTCAGTCATCATACAGATTTTCATAAACATGAGAATTTGTAGCGAGAGGAGAGGAGGTCCCGCACACAGGAAGAGTCCGCTTACAGGAAGAAAAGGAATGAGGAATGGTCTTAAAACTAAAATAACTAAATGAGTTATATGATTCCATGCCATGGATATCAAATTTTATACGCTGACGTCATGGACAAACGATTTATTTTATTTATGTTAGAGATTTAAACGTCCTAAAAATTATAAGATTTTTATAAATATTGATTGCAAAAAATATGGCACAATTCTTTAATTAACCAAGGCAATGTTATGAATTTAACATATTTTATAACTACATATACAATTCTGGCAAGTGCAAACCTTAGGAAAGAAAACAATATATTGATAGTGATGCCACGGTGAACCTACAGGTTGAAGAATAGCAAATGCTTCAGTAATTAGATGCCGTAATCGCGTCTTATTTCCGTTAGTTAAATGGCGTCCCTCCAATCCACGATCTACAAGTGCCACATGCACCTCGAGCCATAGACAAACCTCGAGCTATGCTCTAATTCCACCCGCCCGGAGCAAAACATGAGGGGGGGGGGGAAGGAGGTAATCCTGACTTAAATATGAGAGAAATAAGGAAAAAAGAACATATACTTTACTATAAAAAATTTAGCAAACAGTAAACTTATACTTAAAAATGAAGAAGTCACAACAAAACTGATGCACTACACCCTCTTCCTATGAGCGAAGACTATCTTTATACCAAAGATAGTCTGCTCTTCTAAATTTTAAGGGAATATTGCTTAATATGCAGTAGAACATTATATGTCCACACCACGAAAATTAAAGGATATGGTATATTTCATAAAAAAAAAATATACTTATAATACAAAATATCTTTCTATTTATTATAAAATAAAAATCAATAATGTCTTAGTAATTAATAATTATTAGTGAATAATACACAAACAACATCAGATACATAATCAACTTCTAAGATTATTTTCAGCCTCAGGTAACGTTGTGAAAAAGCTCAACCTCTTTACCCTAAGTTTACACCACACAATATAATTTGATAGAGCAATATATTGCGCCGCAGCCAAAGCTGCCGTCTCGGGGTAAACAACGGTAGTGCATCCTAACCCAGATGGCACATTCAAACTCGACCAAATATCTCTCTCCAGATCATCCTTAGAACCTGGCGGACAGTTGATCACTGGGTAATCCGTGTTTCCAGATATAACAGGCCCCAAACCATTCGACCTACCAGCCACCGCTATAAAAACAACTGGTAAATTTAACCCTTCATAATAGTTGATTATTTGCAAGGTGTATTCAGTTAATTTATGAGCAGAAGCAACTCGCAAATCAACGTTTAATCCCAGGCTTTCGCAGTGCTTCTTTATCTTACTGCAGTGGTCTTTATTGTCAGCTATACTGCCCATGACAATAACTACTAGATGGTCTTTTGGTGGTATGAGATGGTCTAATTGTTCTGCTACCCATTCAAAGTTACGTTTCACTGTGTCTAGGTCTTTCTCAGTAACTGTGGACAGATTTCTGTAGACTTGTTTATCAACCATTAGTCTTTTATCGCCAGAAGGCCAAAGACGCCAACTATCTGAGTCAATTACGTCAGCCACAAGAATATTTCCTAGAAAATAAAGGTTTTTTAAGAAAGTATTTTATTAGAAGTACCTATAGTGCTTTCGTATGCTATGCAAACTAATGGAATGCAGTGCTCAGTGGCACGCGCAATTATCCTAATATAGGAAATAAAATAAAAAACAATAATGTTAAGTCAATTTAATTTATAATAGGTATATCAAAAAGTAAATGTGGTTTTGTAAATGACGGTCTTTTAACCTTCGAATCCAAGAAAACAGGTGATTTCCATGAAGACATGAATTCCACCTTTTCGAGGATTGGTTCGAGTTTCAAGATCGAGTTTCGAAGAATTCTGGACAAATTACAAACTGGATCTGTTATAGTAATGGATAATGTTTCGGATCATTTTCGTAGAACAGAACAGCAGCCCACAACTGCATGGTGGAAAGGGAAAATTAAAGACTGGCTGGAAGAAAGAAACATTGAATACAATGATTAACATTTTCCAGCTCTCAAGAAGTATGTAGGGGATGAAATGGCAAAAGCAAGAGGAATGGAGGTAATTCGATTGCCTCCTTGTGTCTTCTAAGTACCGCTTCTGTAGTAATTGGTACGGGTTTTTTTTGTAAAATTGCCGCACAATTTTTTGCTCTAGTTTGTATATTAAACGAAAACACTATAGTTGATAGGTAATTGATATTCAGCTGCTATGGTTTTGGTGTATTCAGTCCCTTTGGAGTATATTTTTTATTGGCCAATTATTTGTGTGTTGGATATTAGTTGCGGTAATGGTATGTATTCACTTAAGAAAATTTTGATGTCATATTTCAAATGCACAAAGGAAGTTTTAGAGGAGAAACCCACTTCTTCAATTTGGATATCCAAAAAATTGTTAAAAAATGCAAGAAGCTGTAACAGTGTCACAATGTTATTTACTTTATTAATAAGCAGTTGCCTAACAATCTCACAATTTAATTTGTCAATGCTGGGTCTTTATCAAAAGAATAAATTAAACAACATGGGATAACAAATATATAGCATATTTGAAAGTGACTTTGGTGAGATTATTACTGAATAATGCCATAATTATTCTTGTAACAATTAGGTACCACAGAAGAGAGATCTTTAGTAAATTATAGATAACAAAAAACTATGTAAGAAACTCCATAAGAAAAATAGTGCCAAAAATGATCAAGTAATCTTTCTGTTTTGCCAATCATTGACTATTGTGCAAGAACATGTAAAAAACCTTGTCAAACCCTGAATTATAATAATTATCCTGAATTATAATATTATAATAGGTACCAAAAATATTTGTCAGAGGACATTCTCCGGAAGAAGGTTCTATGTGACTCGGTGTCTCACCTGTAGACTAGAGCCAACATGATGCTTGTGCCTCATCTTAGTACACTGGTTATTATTTTTGCTGTGAACTATTTCATCACCGATAAGTAATAATTTACAGTTTATTATTACATTTTATTCAGCAGATACAGAAATATATCACCACGGGGGGTGATGTTTTCATTTTGCATTATCATTTAAATGAACCTTAGGCTATTAACTGCTCTTCGGTGGTGATTAAATTATGCCAAACAACAATAAAATTACTTAAATCATGACCTCTTTTAGTGTTGAAAGTGGATTCACAATATTTATGCTTGTTAGTCCTTAATGTATATTTGTCAACAGGAGAAATTATAGTATTGCCACACATAGACAAACTGTGAACTATTGCAAAATTATAGGGAACCAACATTCCTTTATATAAATATATATTATCAATAATAATTATGGCACAATTGTTTTCAGATGTATAATTATTATAACCTTTTCATTTCAGATGATAAGGCAAATGTAGCAGAAGTTTTAATGTATTCTACAATGAATGAAAAATTGAAGTCCATGCAATTTATCCAGGTATTAATATGAGAGTCTTGTTAAAGAATATAATATTTGCATAAATTTGACATATCTTATAATTCGACGAGCCATATTATGAAGTAAATTGCAGTGTTATGTGATAATATAATATGAAGATCTGTTCGAAAGTAGAATATATTTAGAGGGAACAAGTGAAATTAGCAATAAAAAGTAACTTACCAGAAATATCGACTCCAAACTCAATTTTCATGTCAATGAGTGCACAATCTTTAGACTGCCAAACCTTTTCTAATACTTCAAATACAAGAATTGATGTTTTAGTCATTACATCCACTTCATGTTTCCCTAAAAACCATTTATAATAATTACACAATTATAGTGAACTGTTGGTAAAAAGTAATACATAGGTAGGAATTTGAAAATTATAATCTTTTTCTATTGTTGGAATAATGTGGAGAAATGTTCCTAGGAATTCCTAGGGAGAAAATTATGTTTCTGCCCAGTTTTTGAGAGTGTAAAATGGCACTCTACAATTTACATATAAGCAGTTTTCCTTGCTTGTTTGTGACACATTTTATAAATGAATAACGATTTTTTGTACAATCCTTTAGTTCCAGACGTTTTACTTAAGAGCATCTCGTGCAGATGCCAGAAAGGTTGTGGACCTACGTGTGGTTGCCGTAAAGCAGGATTAAAATGTTCGATTCTGTGCTTACACTGTACTGGGACATCCTACAAAATAAAAATTCCCGACCAAATTGACCGTAGATAATGATAATAAAAAAATGCTCATATCGTATGGGAGTATGTAAGGGCAAAAATCATATATTTTATTACACACAACGAAATGTATCAATTCGGGCATCTGCAGATTCAGAAAACATGACGCTTCCAGAAAAAAATATTACAGAATTGTTTGATAGGGAGCTTCGTGTTAATCTACAATGAAATTCTGATTTTGTTGAAAATTGCAAATCAACCCCCCAACCTTGGCTCGCTGTAGAGTGGAAAATATTGGTCGCAGATGAAAAAAAGACAGGACCCAAACATATTCTCTACATATTTCATTTGAACTTTTTTTGGATAGCACTTACAACGGCGCCATATTCTGAAAAGCGTCGCGACGCAGAGTTTTCATCGCCTCCGTCTACCGTATCACCAAATTTCATTCCTTTCCGACCTTTTGTGAATAAAAACCCCATTGCTTGGACTAACCTTAGAAAGGGGATATATTATGTAACACCTGGGGTAATACAAACCATTAGGTACTTTTGTATATATTGCGCCAAAAGACGAGCCGTGATTTTACAGATTTCTGCAAAAATTATGCCAGTTGATCAGTTAGGGGTTCAGTTAGAGGTGGTTGTGGTGGACCGGTTTGAATTTGATAGATCCTCGAAACATTATAAAATATTCTGTAATATTTGGATGAAAATATGGTTTTTTTAACCCCGTAGAGTTTCATTTGCCGAGCTTTTATTATTATTATCGTTAGAATTTTCCTTGAATGATGAAAAAGTTGCTTTGTTACCTCAACAATAACGTAATGTTCTTAAATAAAAATTTAGAATGATTTTCTTTATTAAACGAAAATGAGGAAACAATTTTATTTTGTAAAAATAAAAATAAAATGTTAGGTATATTTGTATTATTTTTGCTATTTTTATACTGAAAATATTTATATTATCACATACAAGAAAAAAAAGGTTTTTTTGTTGTTACAGTTGACTTATTTCATAATAATACTTTATTTTAACAACAGACGACAGCTTCGAAAAATTGCTTATAATTCTTATCCTTTAAAGAACTGGCCCCAAATTTTCTGTACCGTAATGAAAATAATTTTTTTTTGATGGGAAGTATTTCATAACACCTCGCTGTAGCCCAATAGTAAACAAAAACTATAAATGTTTAATTTTTACTATGAAAAACATTAAAGTCTCGTATAACACCAAAGTGCGGGTAATATGAAACACCCCAAAAAATTTCTTTCTGAAGTATAATGCCTGAAATAAAATCACAAATGTAAATCTGATACATTTAGACAACCTCTAATTTGACATATTTTTTAAAAATATTCAAAGCAACATCACGTATCTGCATTTATGTTAAAATGATGTTTCATATAACCCCGTTGTATGGTACCGATCATATTCTTCATGGGGTATTGTATGAAAGCCTATTCAAAGTAATAAATAGCATAGGTACCATATTTCTTACCTACAATAATTATAAGAATTTTATTAGAATCTTGTAAAATCATAATTTTTTACATTAATCAAGATTGCATTAGTAATTAGAATTTTCTATTACTCATTATCATGACTATTTTTTAATCACTTTTATCAGCAGAAAATAGAACGGATTGTTACATAAAACACAATTGCTTAATTTTAGATGGCTTAATTAAGCCATCTGACCAGATTACTTTTGGAGAAACAGAAAACAGATTGACCAATAATTCAATATTAAAACAAGTTGTTTCTACATACCGATAAGAACCCCATTAACCTTGAACTCAGCTGAGATAATCTGCTCTTGTGACCATTGGGGGTCGTGATTAGCATCATCTTTAAAGAAAGTCTCATGCTTCGGGGGGTAGAAACGATAACCTTCTTTCACACCAGCATGACGCTTCAGGAATGATCCGGTTGCCAGGCGCCGTGTCACCCATTCAATGGGAATCATATCACATTTCTTTGATAAAAAGGCATTGTCCGCTACTGATTTTACAAATGCAGTCTGAATGCCTGTAAGAACAAAACAATTCAGTTTACATTTTTTTACTAATAAATACGACAAATAAGATACTTACCAACTGTATTTAAAAGTTCAAACACTTTGCAGGTAGTTTTATTGGAAATCAGTGATTTTCCTATTAAATTGTGAGCCTTGACGCCATCTCCGGCAGTTATTCTATCTTTACTAAGCAAAATGCAATGCCCAGGGATAGAAGGCACATCATAGACTTGCTTGGTCTTTCCTTCGATAATCAAATTCCCTAACGTATATTCTCCAACTGGAAATAATTAAGAGTTCAATGCAACTTTAATATATTTTTGCAAAACCCTATAAATAAATGAAACAAATAATTAAATTATTTTGTTAAATTGTTTTGTCAATTATACCTAATTAAATGGCTGCAGGTGATGAACGCAAAAAATTTAAAAAAAACTAGAATTTTGGACAACCCTAGCTATTTTATTAGGTAGGTTAGGTTATCACCTGTTGAATAGTGAAAAGGAACGAAGTTCTTACCTTGTTTCACAGAAGCCATAACTGCTAAGTTAGTTAATGTAAATATTAAGAAAATAAGCAATTTATTCAAACAAATTAGCCACTTTTAAGCGATCGACACGAAACACTGACAGATTCCGGCTTCCAACCTCAAATCTTTTTATCAAATTTATGGAGATTTTGCGCAGGCGCGCTTTCCAAATAATGCTGCGCTCCTACATTAGTTGAAATAATAAACTAAAAATATGTTTATTGTTTATTACAAATAATATTCTGGCAACGTAAGCTATGCACGTACTTAGTAAATTAAAAATATTTAAGTTATTTCACAAGCCTATAGAATATACTCGTAGTTCGTAGTGTTATCCCATGCAAATTTGTGGTGGGGATTGTGGTGGAGGTAGGTATCTATAAAAAGCTTCAAAAATAATTTTCTGGTAGAAATCTGTTTAAATCATATTTTGAAAAGACTAGTGGATAGGTAGGAATAGGTGAGTGATTTTATTTATTTTGAAAATGCGGATGAACGGAATAGGTATATATAATAGACAGGTACGTATTTTAATTTCAGTAGAATTTAGAAATGCAGTTCCCGTTTTTTGTTTTCGTGTTGCCATGACAATTCCAGGGATGTACAAAACTGGAAAAATTTATTTTCATTTTTTGTGCAAACTTGGGCCCAAAAAAATCATTATACACATTAATAAGTTCCTTTTTTATTTTATTTCACATATTATTCTGTAAATATTGACTAATATTGTTTTGTAAATTTTTATAAATCAATTAATTTTCCTATATACAAATAGGTATGTATAGACTTTCCTATGGCTGATATACCTACATGTAAGCATAAATAATAAATTCAGTAATAAACATTGTGTTTAAGTTTTTTAATTTAATAATACGATAGATAGGTATACATTATATAGGTATAATGTTTTTCATAAAATGTTATTTTTATGTACAAATTTAAATTTACATATAGGAAAGTTATATATACCTTCCTATACGAAATATATTAATATATATAATCTCATAAAAGTTTAATCACAAAATTCCATATGAAATTTTCCAATGAACTTTAATAGTGAAGTATTTTTATTCCGCCTACTTTTATTGGGTATCAGTATTTTAAAAATGCTTGATGTTTGTTGCTGTTCAAGGGAAAGTTCCTTTGAAAAATAAGAGTAATTAACTAACTTTCATCTCGTTTTACACTCAATTTCCAACTGATGCAATAAGTAATAGCGTTGAATGGCAATAGCTAAACTTTGCGAAACCTATTTAAACAATAATTTCTCAAATCAGCATTCGATAGGGGTTATCAGAGTCAGTGATATCTCCATATCTTGGAACTTATACACAAGAACAAGAACTTCTTATCATTGCAGTAGTATAAAAGACTTGTGTTAAAAAGTTATTTTTTATTTTACAGTCGGGCCTAATACCGAGCATACAGTATGTCTGAAAGTGGAGAGTATTGTTATAATCATGAAACGGAAGAAAAGGATAAGGCATGTGCTATCGATAGTGTAGCTATCAGGAAGAGAAAGGGTAGGGGGCAAGTTACCTCTGGGTTAACACATGAGTGTGGTGTTTTTGGAGCCATCGGATGCGGAGAATGGCCTACTACATTGGAGATTTCACAGATCGTTTGCTGGGGACTCGTGGCACTGCAACACAGGTAAGATATACACTCATTATTTGCAGGCATATATACAAATAAAGGGAAGAATAACACATGTGTGAGTTATATGTCATAACACACTAGTGAGTTATGACTTATAAGTCACGCCATTTTTTCTAGAAACATCCAATATTTATTTATAAATTTATACAATTTACTTACATAAATTAATATTGATATTAAATGAGAATGAAGCGCAGTTTGAGGATTCAGGAATAGTAAAACCTTGTATGCCCCCAGTAGTTGAACTGGGCTCTGTTATTACGTCAGCTCATTTTGGAACACAAATCTCAATTTTATTATTGATGGATTCCTCTATATATCCTTCCATGACCGTTGCAGATCGCCATCCTCCATGTCGTTTTAAAGCTGTAATGATTGCCTTCGCCCCTGCATTTGCCAATAAAGTAGCAGATGATCTCATACAATGACCAGTGTATTTGTAGACTTGGTTTTGTAGACTTGTAGATGTTTTATGGTATTTTTGACAAAGTATTTATACCAACGCATGGTGTGTTACACTTACTATTTTTATAAAATATAAAAAATCTTTTATGGTTGGTATTTTTTGGTCTTAAGGATATGTATTTCTCCATAATTCTACAGGATTGACTGGAAATCCTTCCTGCATGCATTATTGTGAAACTACGATTTTTCTTGGTCTTTGTATCAGGTATAATTGTATAATTATATACAAATAGGAATCCTTGTCTTGAACATTTTTCACACTCAAATTAGGCAGTTCTTCACACCCTGCGAGGTCCCGCAATCCCCATAATTAAAGCTGTTTTCATTAGCAAAAATTCACCATCAGATCAGAAGCTTCTTTTAGAAGCTTATTGTAATTATATATAATCTACCTGCATAAAAAAATATGGGTATATAGGAAATAAAATTTAAAAGAGTTTCTATTTCTTTCAACTCTTGCCTGAATGGCGAACTTAACTTAAAAAATTCGCCAATTTAAAAGAAAACGGTTTTTTGTAAATAACTAAAAAACTATAGCTCCTATCGAGAAAAGTTAAACGAGGGCGTTGTAGATATTAAAAATATATCAAAATTCTATAATAATGCTTCCATAATAATTTTCGATATTTTTCGTACTTTTCGAATTATATCGAAAATACCGCTAAAAATCGGATTATCTAGAACTTAACTATAACGGTCCCATACTTATACTTGTTGCCTGGGACAAGTATAGCTAATAGCAAGCTAAAAAAGACCACCATTTTTGAAAAATTTAAAAACTGATTATTTATCCAGATATATCGATTTTTCGAGAAAAAGATACTTCTCCTAAGTACATCTCCTAAGTTCGCTATATCTGCTCAGGGGCTTATGCTTGAGCATCGAGTAACGCTCATTTTGTTCATGAAGAGTTGCACTATCATCCTATAGAACAGTTGTAACGAATTTTTTTATTTCAAGGGTCAGAAATAAATGAATTTGAAAACATTGCATTTTGTTTGACATATTTTTTTTACTCAATTTTTATTTGGAGGTTTCCCAGTGGCAGCTACGGGATTCAATTACTGGCATTTTTCACCAGTTGGAAAAAACATAACTTCATACGACCATTAGTCGAGATAATTTTTTTTTACAAAAAAATCTGGAAGGAAATCCCAGAGTTTCACACACGTTAATGCTAAATATCCATCTTTTCGATAAAAAAATACCACGATGAGATTCATTGATTTTTACTATCAGAAATTGAATAAT
Organism: Tetropium fuscum; assembly: GCA_964058915.1. Lineage (NCBI taxonomy): Eukaryota > Metazoa > Arthropoda > Insecta > Coleoptera > Cerambycidae > Tetropium > Tetropium fuscum. Next base: position 40,430 of record CAXKVY010018459.1, on the reverse strand, counting down.
AAAGTGAAGCGTGCGGAGCAGCTGGAGCGGACAGCGGAGTGGGGGAAGTGCTGCGCTCGCGGTGGAAACTGATTTCGCGCGTTCAAAATGACTCGCGCTTGCAAAATCTTCATGATCGCGGCTTCCAGAACACCTACAAAAATACTTTTGTACTTAGCAGGACGAGATAGCTGGACGAAGGACGGGGTACCTGGACGAGATAGACACGAATGTCATACTTATTTGTGCCTTAGAATACCTAATATTTAATTACTTTCCCATTTTTGAAATTTTTCGACACTAATTATTATTTTCTATTTCCACAATATTTTTCATACGATGCTTCAATTTTTTCGGGTAATTGATCGTACTCACATATTTGCTGATGTCGGTAGAAAATTGAATAAAAACAGCATTTTATAGGGTAACAAAAAAAAAATTTAAACAATTATTTTATTATGCAAATATTATGTATTATGTACAAAATCATTATTATACAAATTTTATAAGAATGATCTTGTACATAATACACAGATATTTGCATAATGAAATAATTGTTTATGATTAAAACGCTTTAAATACATATTATAAAACATTCTCCTTCCCTTCGTTGGATAAATAATCTTTTGATTCACTATATTCTTCTTCATCCACATTTTCGTGAGAATAAAGCCAAAATTGAAGGAATCTTCATTATCTTGAATGTTTGTAATAGTTTCAAAGTTTTCACAATGAGTTGTCTCACAACAAACACTCGTGCATTTAAGTGAATGTTTTTTACACCCACATACGACTTTTGTTTTGCAAGGACCTGCACAGCTGCATGATATATTTTTTTATAATTTCTTCAGATATTCAGGATTCCTCAGTGTACATTGTACATTGCCATTAATATATTGTCAAATATTTTCCACTCCCACTGACTCACATCGTAGTCGTTACCTAACCATTTTTGTATTTGCAAATAAACTCTGAAGATTAAGTACAAAAGGATCTTTGTAGGTGATCTAGAAGCCGAGATACTTTAATTTCTTATACAAAAAATCAGTGAATATTTTCGTAATATTTTTTTTATCGAAAATATGGATACTTAGCATTAACGTGTGTGAAACTCAGGGCTCTACGATGTTTACCGCGCCTTCCAGTTTTTTTGTAAAAAAATATCTCGACTCCTAATGGTCGTATGAAGTTATTTTTTTTAAATTGGTGAAAAAATGCCAGTAATTAATTCCCGTAACTGCCATTTCCGCCAAATAAAAATTGAGAATTATTTAAAATGTATATGTCAAAAAAAATTCAATGTTTTCAAATTCATTTTCTGACTAAAAATTAAAAAAATCGATACAAAATCGATATAGCTGTATAAATAATCAATATTTTTAAATTTTTCAAAAACGATTTTTTTTAGCTTGCCATTAGCTATACTTGTCCCAAGCAACAAGTATGGGACCGTTATATAATAGTGAAGTTCTAGTTCTAGAGATCCAGATTTTTAGCGGTATTTTCGATATAACTCGAAAAGTAGGTACGAAAAATATCGAAAATTTTTGTAGATATTTTTTTAATATCTACAACGTCCTTATTTAACTTTTCTCTGAGCTGTAGTTTTGTAGTTATTTACAAAAAACTTATTTTTTCAACTTAGCGATTTTTTTAGGTTATGTTCGACATTCAGGCGCGAGTTGAAAGAAATAGAAACTCATATTTAAATTTCATTTCCTATATGCCCATATTTTTTGATCCGGGTAGGAATTTGCCACCACTTGCCTAGAATGGTTGGACTATTAAGCATATCTTTGGTCCATAATGACGATGCAACACATTTCTTGTGTACTTAGTTCAAGAAAGTAAGCAAAACACTTTCATTTATACCTTCAACATGCTTCCATCCAGTCTTAAAACTCCTTGAATCGTAAGAGCCACGAGATTTTTCCGACAAAATTTGCAATGTGGTCGCATCCGCATCATCAATAATTTGTTGGGGAAGTTCTTCCTGATCCATTTTTGTTTAATAACTGGTTTCTAGTAATAAAAATTCACTATTAATCGTCAGCAAATTAGTATACAACTAAATGCCGTCTGAATGACAATGTTGTTTATTACTTAAAAAAAACAAATCCGTGTTCTATAGTAATATAAAAGCACTTTGATAATTTGAATTTTGGTCGATGAGAAGGTGGCGGTTTGTTCAGCTTTTCTAGAATAAATTTACCTATTTATAGTATTTATGAAGAGTTCTCCGCCGAAATACAACATTTTGGCCGCGAGGCACTCATATGTTATATTTTATGTCACTTGGGAAAATTAGCCCAAGCTAAACACTTAGCTAAACATTTCCCAGCGTGACTTATATAGAACATAACACACTTGTACCATAAATAACTACCATAATGTACCATAAAGTTATAATTTATTTTAAATATTTAATTAGGTATATTAATCCTGCATTATTCGTATGAGTTCGTGCATAAAGTTTTGTATGCATTGCTGGCATAATTGGTTTTTATGATCCTACGGCGGTTTTCTAGCTCAAAATAGCGCCTGGGGCGATAAAAACTTTTTTGCTCTTAATATCATTATAGGTACATAACTATTATAATTAAAACTATATTTTTATCGAGGAAATCAAATTTTAATGTCGTTGATTTGTCTATAATTTTTGTTACCGGTTTGTTGGTCATTTGTGTTTATTGAATATCGCATGGTATATATGTTTTGCAATACACTTTATTTTCAAATGTACAATTACAGATAAGATGTTTACATGAATTGAGGGGGGTCTCATGATCGGTCTTATCAACTAAAATAATAATGAGGCAATAAGCAGTAATTATTACATTCAGATAGCAGCCAGAAGGTGTCTGAGGTCTGAAGAGTTTCACAATAGATGCCTGGTGGAAAATTTAAAGCCGTAAATATATTTTAAGTGATAAATATCGATCATATTATTTTCAACTAATTTTTATGTGAAAATAGTGTGGCCAATTTATTTAAAAAATTTAAAATTTTAAATTTAAAAAAGTATCTGGTACAAGGTGCACGGGAATATTACTTGGAAGGCCTACGTTTGTTTCTCTTGGATTGCATTGGTTTTTCCCGTTTATTAGTATTAAAAACGTTATTTTGTAATTTCTAAGCTAAATAAGATGCAATAGAATAGTTGTCATAGGCAGGGCCGTCGAGAATCAGAGTGGGCACCAGGGCAAACGTTTCGTCGGCCCTCAATAAAGCGAACAATTTTCAGAGTTCAAGGTCATTGTGTTTTTCTAGCCCTTAAATATATGTAAGGCTATAATATAACGGCATTGAAATATTGATCATTCATGGGATTTGGTATCAATTTGTCGGGCCTGAATGCTGAATGTAGATAGGGGAGCACATGACGTATATTCAATAACATGTTTCTAAGAAGTAAACAAATAAAACATGAAACTAATACTTTAATACATAATACATCAGGGTCCTGGTCTAGTACTATTAATTATCAAATATCTAAGATATAAAACGTTAATAAAAAAACGCAAAATAAACACTGAAACTTTGGCAAAGTATGTGCCTACTTACTTAATATAATGGAGCTTTGCGTGCCTTGCGACTTGCAAAAGATTCTATTATCTTACTAAAGTGACATTTCTAGCTAAATCTGACTCAATAGCTAATAATCCTGAATGCGAGAAACGATCTTGAGCCATTGTCGATCTTAATACATTCTTAATACGCGCGCTAAGAAACTAAAAGATCGTTCTACTTGAGCTACAGTAATGGGTATTTTGATTTTGTGATTCATTTTCTTTGTGGTGCATGTTAGAATTTGGTGGTATTTTGCTTGGTTTGCACGTTAGTTTGTTTGTATTAAAAATCATATAATTTACACATGTATGATGACATGTATGAATGATTACAAAGTAAGCGTTGTTGCCGACAGTGATATCATATTTTATAATACGTGCTAAAAATTTGTGTGAAATCATGCAAAATACTTACTTGAGCGTTCCCCCGGGCGGGGGCTCTGAGAAGAGGCGAAGAGGAAAGTGCCAGGGAAATTTTTACCCGAGTAAAGCATGTGGCCCAGGTCCACAATTTTCTTCCATACTGTACTTATAAACCACCTTTTAATTCTTTTATTATTGACTATTTTATTAACTCTTCCTAAGTGAATCAAATAAAGAAAAGTATGATGTAACTTTTCTTTATTTGATACATAAAGAAATTACAAATTAAGTAAACGTACATCTTTAAAGATCTTTCTTCTTGTTAGAATATTGAACTACTTAATTCTTGATCAAATAATAACACAATGCAAATTTTCAGGGGCCAAGAGTCTGCAGGTATTGTTACCAGTGAGGGAAAATGCTCCAAGTCCTTCAACGTGGTCAAAGGAATGGGTATGATAAGCAACATATTCAATGACGAAGCTATTGGTCGGTTGAAAGGTAGCATAGGTATAGGTCACACTAGATACTCTACGAGTGCGGCTTCCGAAGAAGTAAACTGTCAGCCATTTGTGGTGCACACAGCCCATGGGGCTCTAGCTGTGGCTCACAATGGAGAACTCGTAAATTGTGATAGCTTAAGGCGACAAGTGAGTATACTTTTTTTCTAATTATGACATGTAAAATGAGACTTTTCAAAACCCTTTGACGTTAGGAAATGTCTTCCTTTTCATAACCAGATACGAAAAGTAAAATATTACGCAACTGGTTGTGTAAAGTTCATTTCATAGTAGGTTCATAGTAGACGTGCCAAGCTATCGCTCGCTAGGGCTCGTTCTGCAAAAATCTGCTTATTATACAAAATTGTACTTTTCCCAACTGGTTATACATAAATAGCTATTGAGTTCATTTGAAATGGCCTTTTCTTACTTTTTTCAATTAATTTGTGTGACAATGTCATGAGCAAAAAAATTATTCTTAGGCAACATGCTTGCTTGCACATGTCAAATATTAATCGCTTTTGTATAATTTGCAGCATCTTTCATGTATCAGTCATATGCTTATAAATTATTTTATAAAAATACAAACTTGCTTATTTAGTTCATTAAACAATTTTAAAATATTCATTTATATAATTAGTTCAGTCATTATGTACTTTTTTCCTGCAAAAGTTCTGATTAGAAAAAAACTTCCGAAATGTGTACCTTTATATGGCAGATTTATTGTCCTAAATTTGCAACCCTCTCTAAGCGGAGCACACACTACCCCAGGCGTGAAATTGCACTGACGTGGAAATGTAGCTTAAACTGTTAGTCTGACAACAAAAACTTGTTATTAATAATAAAAGTAGATTTTGAGTTTTTCTACCGAAAGCTCCATGGAAGAATATATCTAGGATTTATAGTTTTTGAATAGCAGGCAGGCAGGCCGAATAGAGAGGCACTTTTTCGCTTAAGGTTACGCGGACCCAGTTTTGGCTGCGTTCGAACATTCCAAGCTTGTTAGGCTGAACAATTGCTGTGATTACGATTATTTAAAAAGCATGTTCCTGAGTAATTGAGCTTTCCAACAGTGTTTTGTTCGAGGTCCTAGCGTCAAAATTAATGAAATTATGACGGCCGCAATATCGCATATATTGAAAAATTTAATAAAATTTACTTCTTTGCCGCATGTGCTATAACTTCTGTCCAAAGCAAAATATTCGAAGCTCCTTTCGTGGTTCGATAGAGCACTGCTTCCTGTAGAGCCGTAAAAAGAGCCGCGCTGACTTTTTCGCTGGTTTGTCATTGAAGCACTCCCTAAAACTGTGATTTATTAAAAAAAAAATATTGAGGTATGACGACAACGCCCCTAAAAGATAAGTTACCTAAAAACTCAGAAGGGGTGTTTTAGCGTTTTTCTCAAAAATTGTTTTCTTCGCAAACGGGACTTCTCTCTATTTAAAATAATAATGGAGATAATTGCTGCCCTAGTACAGGTAGTGTTGTGACATCACATCAGCTAATCGGTATCGCTGCACATGCTTCGCTGTTGACAGTGCGCTCTAATTATTAAGTACAAAACTAAAAGTTGTTTGTCACATCCCCTTTAATTTAATCTTAGTTAATATCTGATATATCTTTTAAATTAAATGTTTTCAATTTTGATACTAAATGAGTCAATCCTGTAACATACTGTACATTTTATATAGGTATGCTTTTAGACAATAAACATTATTATTATCATTATTATTATTATAGGTATTACAACATGGGGTGGGTTTATCAACACACTCCGACAGCGAACTGATAACACAAGCATTGTGCTTGAACCCTCCGGAAGGAGAACAGGATGGTGAACCAGACTGGCCAGCGAGGATCAGACACTTCATGCAACTGGCACCCCTTAGTTATTCTGTAGTTATTATGTTAAAGAATAAGATATATGCCCTAAGAGATCCGTATGGTAACCGACCACTTTGCTTAGGAAAAATCCTTCCCGGCAGTGAACGTAAGTTACCTATTTTTGTTATTAAGATTTATTATTGTAGCGGAGGAAACGGTCGCTAACTCTGTGTATGTTCAGAGTTTCTCGGGTTCAGTATTGAAATAAAGAGTTGGTTAGTAAACATGAGATAATATTGAACACGTAGCGTAATGTTAACCATTATGCCCCGATATTATGCAAAATGTCCAACAAGAAAAGAAAATCAAATATGCCACAAATGAACAGTAATAAACAGTATGATATAGGTATATATAGTCAGTCCATGTAAAACGCGGAGTTTCATGTTCAGAATGCCCCCCCTCATCGAGACTACCTGTATTTTATGTATGTTTGGTTGCTGATCATGGAAATTGGGGTTTGGCGGCTCTAAAAATAGTGCGTCACCCCTCAAAAATGCCAAAAACCATCAGTTTAGGTTTTTTTTGGGGTAATGTGAATAATACTATAAAATAAGGTTATGAATGTGCTAATTCTAATAATAAAAAGCAGTTCAGTATGTTCGTCTAAAATAAGGATAAGATTTTATGCTGAGGGTTAATCAGAGGGGACAAAACTACCCCTAAATTCACGTCAAATGGAAAAATTATGGAATTTTTTTAGACGGTTTTATTTAGCTTGACCCTATATTTATATGTTTGTTTCAAATCTTGCAACAGCTTGTTCAACATCTTCTCGATGAGCTAGAGACTTAAAATTTGGTAGGTGTATAGTGTTCCGGTGACAATACAATTTCATTTTTTTATTACAAAAAAAAAATCAAAATGGCGGATTCAAAATGGTGGCCTATCCTATTTATGAGCCGATTTGTCTCAAACTTGAAACTTTGCTGTGTTTAAGGTCACTCAATACAATTTTTGTCTCAAATCTATTAAAATTAAAAATGGCGGATCTAAAATAGTAGACTATCCTATTTATGAACTGATTTATCTCAATCTTGAAACTTTGCTGTGACCTTTAACACAGCAAAGTTTACCTTTAACAGTGACTTTGTGTTTTAGTGACCTTTAACACAGCACTCAATACATTTTTTGACTCAAACTTAAAGAAATCCAAATGGCGGGTCAAACGGTTGTACTAACTGCAAAATAATTAGGACACAAACTTGGACCTTCCTGAGAATCTGACGTTTAGTAAGAAATAAAAACGTGGGCCGCATAAAAACCATATTTCAAATGCGACCTACGTTTTTATTTCTTATTAAACGTCAGAATCTCAGGAATATCCAGGTTTGTGTCCTAATTATTTTTTAGTTTTTAGTACAACTGATGATTTAAAATAAAACCGTTTAAGTTAAAAGTTTTTTACCTGTTTTTATTCACTTTGATTTGTGTTTAGATGAATGGGGATTGATTGTACAATGAAGTAATTTTTTTCCAACGCTTCAGGCTTAAAAACTACCCCTATATTGCCTTTCAATTGCACTAACGCTTAGAACATAAATAGAGATGTATACTTCTCAGTTTGCTTGTAATTTCTGAGAAACTTCCTTTAAAAAAATTACAAAAAAAAATTCATCCCTTTAGGGGTGAAAACTACCCCCAACCTTGGAGAGAATTGAAAGAGAAGGTAAAAATATTCTGAATATTAGAAATATTTTTTTTTGGAGGTTTAGCAGAAATTACAAGTATCAGTAACTACAAGTACAATTACAAATATACATCTACTTAGTAAGGGTAGTTTTCATCCCCGAAGGGTGAGACAAAAAGTGTCTTCGTTGTACAATCCCCATTTATCTAAACTCAAATAAAAAATGAGCAAATAAAAAATGAGACAAAACATTTATAATTTCTCCATTTTACATTCTTATTTGGCGAGGACTATAGTACATTTAGCGAAACTGACAAACCTTCACTTCTAATATGCCATTTTTTGTTGGTTAAATGCACTCCAGTTTGTCTTTATTCTAAAATGAAGTAAAATAATATATTTTAGCACTATCTGGTGAGTGTGACGATAGCAGGGAAGCTGAAGGATGGGTGGTGTCTTCGGAATCTTGTGGCTTCTTGTCCATAGGCGCCCAGTACGTTCGAGAAGTGTTCCCTGGTGAAATCATCGAAATGACTCGCCACGGCATCCGTACAATCGACATTGTGTCCAGGCCAGAAAACAAACTACAAGCCTTCTGCATATTTGAATATGTTTACTTTGCCAGAGCCGACAGTATTTTTGAGGGACAGATGGTGTATGCTGTGAGAATGCAGTGCGGCAGACAACTAGCTATAGAACACCCAGTAGAGGCCGATATAGTGAGTGCAGTGCCAGAATCAGGGAATGCCGCAGCACATGGTTTCTCAAGACAGGTAACAAATTATAATATAACAAAGTATATGTTTGACAAGAAGTGACAAACTATATAAATTTGTGCGTAAAAAAAGTCTTTGATTGTGTTTATTAGTATGGCGTAAATATTTAATTGCGAAAATGGTTCCTTCTCCTACCTAACCTTTCAATATTCGGTCATTTGATATGCTTGGAAACCTCATAATATGGCTCTTATGGTCATTTGCAGAGCACCTATATCCCAGATTTACACCTTTTCCCAATTGTGAACATATGACACCAACAAACGGGGGCGATTTTCACATACCTCTTCATATAACTTTTTTTTAGCGCATGTACAGGTCCAAAATTTTGGACCTAACCTATAGTTTTATCAGTCACAAAAAATTACAGCCATGCATACGGTTGCACAAAAAATAGTGTGTACACCACGGCCGCTAATTTTTTTTAGCGACCTCGAGACTATTTCGTCTCGGCTATAATTTTTCTCTCGGTACGCGAAAAGGAATTTCGTAGCCTAGGTATACAAATCAGGCGCGTAGATAAGGGGGAGGGTAAAGGGGGTGATTACCCCCCCCCAACAACACACTGTAGGTACCAAATAAATGGAATTTTTAATTAAAACAGCATTTGAATCAGAACAAATATTAAAAAAATATAAACGTAAAATTCACATCCCCATTATAAAACTGATACTAATTGCCTTATTCACTTTTTGTTATTTTTCGGGAACCTCCCAAGCTACTTTACCCCCCCTAACCGATAACTGTATCTACGCCACTGATACAAATAACTATTTTTCCATTTTTTACTGTTTTTCGGACGCCATTCACTTATAAACAACAAGTGGCTGCTTGATTTATATACGTTTTCATCTATGTATTATACTTTAAAACCCTGTATATAGCTCGTTATTTGTTATTTTTTAATGCCCCAAAAATCTGTATCTTGGTCTAAAGTCAATTACAAAGATTGCAATGAACCATCAATATTTTAGGTTATTTAGCAAATGTATTTTACGTTTGTACTTTCAAGAAAGTTTTGAAAGGCAAATTTATTACAAATATTCCAGTGGTGGCTCGTGACATTGAGATTAGTATGGGATTTACAATTGAGAAAAACCGAAAAAGGAGATCTTTTACATCCCCTTTTTTAATTTTTTTCCCTTTATCAGTTAACATTTGTTGATTGAACTAGTAGAAAGTCCATTGGTCTGCAAGTCTGCATAATACATTTTGTGATTGAACGCAAATGTTCCCAATTATCGTTTATTTGTTTTTATGACTTTCTTTCATGTGCTATTTATATTTTGTAACTATTAATATTAGTTGTTCTGTAAAAACTTTATTCTTTCCAGAGTGGGATATCCTTTGCAGAAGTCCTGTGCAAAAATAGGTACGTTGGCAGGTCCTTCATCCAGCCTAGCAATCGTCTAAGACAGCTAAGCATTGCAAAGAAATTTGGTAAGACAGCTTTAATATTCAACTAACTGTGGCTGATGAATAAATTTTTTTTCAAGGTGCCTTGAGTGGAAACGTTAAAGGAAAACGGGTGATTCTGATAGACGATTCTATAGTACGCGGAAATACCATTGGTCCCATTATTAAGTTATTACGAAATGCTGGAGCGACAGAGGTACACATAAGGGTAGCTAGTCCCCCGTTGCTTTATCCCTGCTACATGGGTATAAATATTCCTACGAGAGAGGAACTCATCGCTAATAAAATGAGTCCCTCTGAATTGGCGCAACATGTTGGTAAGTAAATAATGTAGTGTAAACTCCATAATAAAAAAAACCAGATGAGATAGTTTCAGAGCCAGATTAGTAATTACTTAAAAGAAAACAGTCATACAATAGTTATTCAACATTTAACTATAAAAAGTAGCCGTTTCAAGAAACCAATGTAGTGCTACTTTTATGCCCTGTTGAACTTATAATTTTTTTGCCGATAGTTGAAAATTAATATCTAATAATGGTAATATAATATTTTGTGTCAAGTCATTTCAATACAAATTGTATAGTATTTTTCTTTATCTGAAACCGTTTCTGAGAGAGAGGTGTTGACTGAGATTTTAACAAAGAAATAGTTTGATAAAAAATTAATCCCTATTTGTCAGTACCGTAACTAGAGCATGGCAAAGGCGGCACTTGCTGCGGGCGCGAGATTTTTTTGAGCGCGCCTAATAACTCGTGAAAAAAGTTTTTCAAGTTTCAAAGAACTACTATTTTAATAAAGTAGCACGAAAAAATTTTATCATGAAAAAATGTAAACTTCGCAAAGTGGCATATCGCATATCTTCTGTCTAATACTGCGATACCCGTGGCGGGGTCTGCGTCTCTTCTCTAAGCTATCTAGAAATTTTAAAATTTATTAGAAAGAATGAGTGGGAATCTGTATATCCAAATATTGATATTGCTCTTAGAGTGTTTCTTACCTTGCCTGTCAATACAGCTTCACGTGAAAGATCATTGAGTGAATTAAATAATCAAAAATTATTTAAGATCATCGACTGAGTAGGACAAGCTTACTAATAAGACCATTTTAAGTATAGAAAGAAAATTATCCTCATTTATAGATTTTAACGAAGTAATTGATGATTACTAGTTTAAATACTTACGTTTACTTAAGAGTTTTGCTATAATTTTTGTTACTTTACCTAGTACCTACCTAGGTATTAATTTATCTTGCCTTTTTGCTGTTATATATCAAAGTTGTTCTTTTTTTTTGTATTTTATGTTACTATTTTACATTTTATTGCACACTTACAAGCACTTTACTCCTTGTACCTGTATAGTCCAAAAAATAAAAGAAATTGTTATTTTAAATAAGCTGTTTTTACCTGTTTATAAAATTTATAGCGCCAACCTAACACTGGCCGCTAAATTCCTAGTTACGGTACTGCGGTTTGTTATCACGATCACGGTCTTTAGTATCATTTCTTTCTTTTTTTGGATATTTTTCCGTATTTCGAATATTTTATTGTTTCTATTCGTAGTCCGTCAGAGACAATGATTTGAGGTCGATTTTCGAGAAGTTGTTCTCCATCAGATTTGATTGGATAGAATGATAGATTTAGGTGTAAATAACAATAAAATCATAGTGCGTACGCATAGTTTTGGCTGGAAGATATACCTAAATGCCTTTTATGCCAAAAATTGAATTTATTGCTATTTACGGATTTTTTTATAGTTTTTATGACTACATGCGCAATAAAGTCTGAGCATAATCAGCAGCAAGTGTGAGAAAGTGCTCAACAGAAATTCATTAATATCAATGGAAATACTGTTCAGAAAATACATATTTTTGTACCAAAATGTTCCTAAAAGTATGGTAAAAGTTTTATATTAATATATATTCATATATTGATGTTAGGTTGTATGCTATTAACGACTTAAGTGCATTACACTGCCTGAAGTGTTAAATTAGTGATAAAAAGTGTTAAAGAAAAACCTCAAATTCCTATCAGTAAATATAGAACAACTTGCCAACAAAAACATAGCCAACGTGTATACAAATGATAAATGGACAGGACCGGCTTTAAAACTGTATTGGAAGTTTTAAAATAATGTCTTGTTTTAAATGCAAGTCCCCAGACTCCAAAGAAGACCCACTGGTAACCTGTGACAAATGTAAAGGAAAACTTTGCCAATCATGTGCAAAACTTTCTACCACTGAATATAGAGCTGCAGGTTTAAGATCAGGAAGAACCTTACTATATTTATGTTTAAATTGCAGGTCATCTGTAAATTTAAATCAGTCTGAAAATGTAAAACTAACTGAGGTCCAAAACGACTTGCTTGCTTTAAGTAAAAAAATTATTGAACTTTCAAAAACTACTACACTACTGATAGAAAAATTAAATGAAAACAATAATAACAACAATAAAATATTCAAAACAATCCAATCAGAAATGAATATGTTAAAAGTCGACCTACAAGTAAATATCGAAAGAACTCGACAAGAAGTCATAAATATAAAGGAAACTAACAAGGACATGATTAAATTACTCTCAAATTCAGCAAATTCATATGGCGAGGCATTAAATGAAGCAACTCTACAAAAGAGCAATGTGCATTACCCCCCGCTGAAAAATAAAGTTGTAAAACCAAAGGAGAAAACAATTTCCCAACAACCCCAGCAAATGTTAGAGCAACAGAATAAAAGTTTGGCTATCTTGCCAAATCCTCACCAAAATTTACTCAATACTCCTCTAGAAAACCAGGATAATACTAACTCTGATGGCTTTACTGCAATAAGACCTCGGGTAACTCGAAGGAAAAAATATCAGCTAGGCACCAACTCACCTGATGCAAATGAAAGTGGTTTTATAGGAAGAGACCTACCCCATCAAATGGAAACCAGAAGAGGAAAATATGGCTTTTTATATCTCGCGCGAAAGCAAATGTTACTGAAGAAAATGTTAAAAAACATATTCATATGAAGTCGAAAGCTGACATCACAGATATCTCTGTTAAAATGCTTGAAACATGTTATCAAAAAGAGGACAATAATTGCTTTCTGGTCGGAGTTGACCCCACTCTTCAAGAATTGGTATATCAACAAAATTTCTGGCCCCGTGGTGTTGCTTTTGAAAGATTTAATTTTAAAAGAGGACAATGCTTCCTAGATAATCCTCCTCAGAGAAATACTGGATCTGAAAACGACTTCTTTATCACCGAAAACTCGGTTTTTCCATGAAATTTCAGGAATGTCGACCTAAAGTCAATTCACAAGAAACCCACCCAAATCAAATAGCTTATTTACAGGAAACAGAACAGATAATAAATATTATGAATTTTAATATCCAGGGAATTTCAGCAAAAACCAATGATTTTTGTAGAAAGAGGGACGATATTAAAAACAATAATAACAATAATTTAAGTATATATTATCAAAACACCAGGGGCTTGAATACAAAAACTCACCAATTTTTTAAAAATGTAATATCTTGCGGTTATAAAATCATTTCTATTACTGAAACATGGCTCAGAGAAATGTTTAATAGTGAATTGTTCCCTGAAAATTATATTGTCTACAGGAAGGACAGAAATTATGGGCTGCGAGGTGGTGGTGTATCATTAGCAGTTGACGTCAGTTATAGTTCTGAATTGATCCACATAGTTTCACCAATCGAAAAAATTGACTTACTCTGTGTTAAAATTATACAGTGACAAAAATGTTTCATCAAATCTTTCTATAAGATTTGATGATTTTTTAAACTATTGTGATCTTGCTCAAATTAATTCTGTAATGAACGTTAACAATCGTTTGTTAGATTTGGTATTATGTTCTAATAATATTAAAGGCAATGTGTTTTGTGAAGAAGAACCACTAGTACCGATCGATGAACATCATCCAGTGCTCCGAATAGAATTTGATATAAAATTTGAGGAAACTAGCAACTTTATATCAGAAGCAACCAGGTTTAACTTCAGAAAAGCGAATTTTGTTAAACTGTACACTAAGTTAAATGAAGTGGACTGGCATTATATAACTTTATCTCATGAGGTAAATGAGTATTTTAACAATATTCTCCACAAAATTCTTATTGAATGTGTTCCAATACAAAATTGTAAATCATTTAAATATCCTGTTTGGTATAATAAAAGTATAATTAATAAGATTAAAGCTAAAAACCATTATCGTAAAATGTTCAAAAAATATAAACTTAATTTGTATCTTCAACGAGTAAAGAATCTCAGACAAGAAATCAAATACAATATAAACAACGCATATAAAAATTACATAAAAAAAACCGAAACTGAAATAAAACGTAACCCCAAACAATTCTGGTCATTTGTCAACTCTAAAAAGAAAACGTCACGCATACCCGGGAGAATGTCATATAACAAGGAATCCTTGACATCACCGCATATGATTGCCAATGGCTTTGCTAAACATTTCCAAAGTGTATACTTACCTCTTGGACCAGATATAACAACAAATGATTATATAAAAGATTTAAATATAAGTAGCTATTTAGACATTGATCATATATCCAAGGAGCAAATTATAAACGCTAGTAAAAAATTGAAAAATAAGTTAACTACTGGTCCCGATAATGTTCCTCCTATAATTGTTAAAGATTGCATTCAATGTTTCTTAATACCTCTATATCACATATTCAACCTTATTGTTAAAACAGGTACTTTTCCCAATTACTGGAAATTATCTCGTGTGTGTCCTGTCTATAAATCTGGTCTAATTTCCGACATTATTAACTACAGACCTATAGTATTAATTTCAGTATTTTCTAAACTGTTGGAAATTATACTGGGTGATACAATATATGTACATATAAAACATATTATACCAGAACAGCAGCATGGTTTCGTTAAAGCGCGTAGTACGGAAAGTAATCTTTGCATTTTCACACAATTTACATCAAATTCGCTCGATGCCAAACACCAAGTTGATGTTGTCTACACGGATTTTAGCAAAGCATTTGACCGCGTTTCACATATATCGTTATTGAGAAAATTATCTTTCTTTGGAATATCCAGTCTCATTATAAATTTGCTTAGATCATATTTGTCCGGTAGGAAACTTTTTGTAGAAATTGATGGTGTCAAATGTACTGCATTTGTTGCCAGTTCCGGTGTGCCACAAGGTTCAAATTTAGGACCCTTATTATTCACTTTATTTATTGCTGATATCTGTTATAAAATTAATTCCCCAAAACTTCTATTTGCTGACGATATGAAAATTTACAGAGAAATAGTAGATATACATATTACATATATATAACATATTAAGAAACAAGCTATAAAAATGTTGGGGTTCGTCATACGTAGCAGGGAATTTACATCAACGGATGCAATTTGTACTCTTTATTTCTCACTTGTCAGAAGTAAGTTGGAATATTGCAGTATTGTCTGGAACCCCCATAATGCAAAATATATTGATGTCGTTGAATTCGTCCAAAAGAAATTTTTAAAATATTTATTCTTCAAAAAACACAATTTTTATCCTGAAAGAAATTACCAATACCAACTTTTATTAGATGAATTCGACTTTTTCTCACTACGTAAGCGGCGCGAAATTATGGGTTTACTATTTTTATTTAAGATTGTACACAATTTGATAGACTCTCCTGTACTACTGGAACTAATTTATTTTAATGTCCCTAGACAAGTATCTAGAAATCAACAAACATTTTAGTTTTCAATACCCAATTCCTACCATCATTTTAATTGCCCATTAACCACTATATGTAGAAGTCATAATAGTATTACAAATGTTGATATATTCCATCTTACCAAACAACAGTTTAAAAACAAGATTTCCAGCTTACTTCTAAATTGAAAATTAATAGCTGCTTCTGTAATTTAGTTTATTATTATAGGTTTATATAATTTTATTATCTGTTACTTTAGTCTGTATTTTAAGTAATTTGAACTTTAAATTTAAGGATATACTTCCTGTAATTGGGCTTTGCCTGCTGGATGTAGTATAAATAAATAAATAAATAAATCCTAATAAAGTTTATACAATAATAAAATGAAAATTTCTAGTCAGTATTAATTATTTTTAAACTTATATTGAACTTATTATTTTTGAAAAACTGTCGAAAAATCCTCTTATCATTCTATCCAATAAAATCTGATGGGAGAAAAAACTTCTCGAAAACCGACCTCAAATCATTATTCTTACGGCCTATAGTGTGTGTGTGTTGCTGCGTGTGCATTGTGTACATAAATAATGGATATGGGATATAAACCAAAACTAGTGATGGGGTCTCAAATGGGAGCTACTCGAGTACAAGAATGGATTCTTCGACAGTACTCGAGTATTTGTAAAAGTATTCCAATACCATATGATCAATGCACATCTTGCATCAAATCGACATTGCTTTCGAACTGACATGATACTGCAGCAGTAATTATGCTAACATTAAGATGTACAAGTCACATTCTCTTTAACAAACTAATTTTTGTTTTTTTTTCTTATGCTGTTTTATTTTTTTATATACAACAAGCTGCACCATGTATATTTTTGGAAGTTGTCCTGTAAATGGAATGTATTTCCGTTGGGCAATAAAATAAATATTATTAAACTACAAAAAATTTTTCAGGAGCGAACAGTTTGGCGTATCTGAGCTTAGACGGACTGATAAAAGCAGTAAGATCTGATATAAAATCGAAAAACTCCCTCAAAGTTGGCCACTGCACTGCATGTCTTTCTGGTATTTATCCCGGGGGTATTATGACCAATGATTCCTATTTAGATTGGTAGTTTGTTATGAATTTGTATTTATTTATATTTTATATATTAAGTTCCAAAAAATATTATTGTATTTGTTTTTCATAAGATGCAAATATAATTTTGGCGAAGCCAAAGCATGCCAAAGATGGATACCTTAGGGTGAAGTAATATCTTTTAATTACTCAAAATCGAGATACAGGAATTTTGTTATGAACTATCTTGGTTATATTTATGTTGTTTCCTATATTTATATTTCTCAAATATATAATTATTGTTTGTTATTAGGTACATGTTAAGTCATACATCATATATACAAAAAAAAATGGTTGTCATGGATGGCTATTATAAAGTTAAGTCAAAATACCAATTTATTTTTTGATCCAACTATACAAACAAAAAATAAGATAGCATTTTAAGTATTAAGGGCTAAGAAAAATAAGTCTATAATACTTGTGTATTTTTATTACCAATATTTTTCGTTACACAGAGCCATAATACAAGGTAAAGAATATCTTGTCTTGCATCTACCAAAGTAATGTAAGATTTTTCATATTGTAAGAATCTCAGCTATATAATTGTTATTACTTTTTACATTTTTACATGTTTGAATAAAATATTTGCAGTATTACCGACAAATTTCTTTGCCCAGTGTTCTCTCTGAAATACCTGAAAAGTAGTGTACAACAGAATAACCAACTTTGAAAAAAATAACCTACTCACTGCATCTCAGCATGGATTTAGGTCTAATAAATCGATAAAGAGGGCATCTTGTCACCTGCTCGAATGTGTATCAGTGCTTGGACACTGGTAAGTATGTAGTCTCACTTTTGTTTGATCTCTCCAAAGCATTTAGTGTCGATAAAGAAATTTTAAGCCAGACATTATATAGCCCGGGTATAAGAAGTAGCATTCTCGTGTGGATAACTTCATACGTGGAAAATGGGTCTCTAATAGTATGAACAACGAAAAATCTGACCTACAGTGTTGCACTTGTGGTACCTCAGGGTTCCATACTACGCCCATTACTGTCATGCTCTATAATGATCTACATACATTGAGCATGGTCATGTAACAATGTTTGCTGACGTCAACAATTATATGTAAAGTGGTGAATTCATTGAGTATATAGTGTCTTCGGAATAAACTCATCCTAAATAACAAAAAGACGGTATACATTAACTTCCACCTTCAAAGACCTCTACCTGAAAACTTCATATCTGATGAAGGTACCATGTCAGATTCAGTGGCACCATCATAGATGTCGTAGCACCATCGTAGAAGTAGAAGTGATCATAGATGTCCGGGCTAGTGAGCGAAATAAATTTAGTTATTGTCCTGACCTAGTTGCGTCGTAAATGTGATATATTGACACACTAAAAGTATGGCTAAAATTGAGGTATTTTAGCATTTACTTAAATTATTCTTCTGTTCATGAGCATTGAAAATTATCTCACTCACTAGCTGGAACCATGGTGAATACATTAATATATAATAGTGTCCAATGATGTTGAGTTTTTCTAGCGATTTGTGTTCTCGTCAGAACCTCTGCTAGACGGTAAAAATATACATACAAAATACCCGGCCCTAATCAGCCAGGCTTAATATTTATTATTCCATGGCATGCAGTCATATACCGTTCAACATTCTCAAATGTGTTGTAACGAGACCTTGAAAATCACTCTCATGCGGCTAAAGAATCACTTCACTTCAATAAAACAAAAGAATCTGTCAGTTAGGGGTCATTTTATAAGTGTTAAATGATGCTAACTGAGGCTTTGTTTGTTACTGTCGATTTCCTTGTCTTGCTATTTGACACTGCACACATGCACGTGTGTGTAATTATAATATATTAATGTATTATTATATTTATTACATTTTTTGTTATTTATACATTGTTTGATATGGTAGACCATATTACCAGTTTGTTATTTAATTGTTTATTTTTTTTTGTATATTTGACTTACCGTGTGTACAGTTTTGTATCTTTTCTTGGCTAATAAAATATTATTATTATTATTACTGAGCTTAATTCACTATCTCTAAAAAAAAATATTGTTTACAAACAGTAACATTTACTTTCTTAACAACGCTATACACGAAATGTTGAAATAACATACGACATTATATACAACACTAAATTATTTAAACGGTATTTACACATGTCAATTTATTGTCATTCTGTAGTGTCACTAACCGCTCATTATTTTTTCTATTTCATCTATGTGCTTCGGGCACTTCCTGCTTAACACTACTGGACCATTTACGGTGATTAAGACATCATCCTCGATCCTTATCCCTATGCCATGGTATTCTTTGGGAAGCGATTTGTTTTGATTACTTATATACACCCCTGAAACATTCGAAGATGCAGCATTATTAATTTTGGAAAAATATTGTAATTTAAAATTATCTAGTATCCTTATTCATAAATCAACTACTTATTCAACGCCTATGGTGTCCATGGTAACGAGAAGAAAGTAAATAATATTGTCGATCTCATGACTATTATTTATTATTAATAGATGCTACATGACTTAACTCTTCCTTAAAAACAAAATTGAACTCCATACTTGGAAAACAAAAATTAAAAGTATTAAAACCATAAAACGTCTATTAGTGACTGAATTCTCCAATTCTTCACTGCTCTTAGCTAAGGTCCCTTTGTGCCGCCGCTGGGAAAAAGTGGTTCCTTTGCTCTCTAAGGGCCGGTATTATAATGCTAGTATATACTCAGAATTACACTATTCTCAGAATAAAGGAGGAATGAGGAATGGAGGAAAATCGATTCCCTCCATATTACTGCGAAGTGAACCCAATTGAGCGTATTTAGGCGCAAATAAAAGGGAAAGTTGCTAGAGAAAATACAACATTTAAGTTAGCTGATATGAAAAAACTTCTCAATGGTGCAATAAAAGAAGTAAATGCGGCCAACTGGATAAAATGTACAAACCATGTGAAGAAGGTGGAATCAAGAATGTGGGATCTCGATATTATGATGGGTACGCCGGATACTCCCGTTAAAGCAGTCATAATAAATGTAAAGGAAGACAGTAGTGAAAGTGACTTATTTTCAGATAGTGAATAGTGATATGAATTTCTGATGTAAGTTTTTGTGAAGAGCTACTACTAAGTGACAGTGAAAAACTAGTTGTACATGCAGCATGCAAAATTTTTTCAATATATTTTAAATACATTCAAAACTAAATAAGTTTTTGGCTTAAAGTTTTGCACATATATGAATATGACATAATAAGACATCTTTTGAAGTCACTTTATCTTGGTTGAGCATAATGATATACCACTGAGCAGTAAAGCCAGTAAATCAATCGCCGGGTTGTTCATACAGGTGTCTTCTAAGTGAGCGAGAAGGGAAATGGGATTTATATGAGTTGACGAGGAATAGCAACCGATATGGTAAGCCGCGGACTGGAGACCCTAGTTCTATTCACAAGAAATTGTGGCGGTATACAATTTTACACTAAATATCCTCTTGTATTGCATAGTGATGTGATTTACTGTAGTAATTTACTGTGATTTACTGTAGTAGGTATGGGTTTTCTTTGAAAAATGCCGCACAATTTTTTGCTCTAGTCTGTATATCAAACGAAAACACTATAGTTTGATTATATTAGTTATTAGCAATGGACTTTAAATTTGAAGATTGATTTAAATGTCGGTTGATTATTTCATATTGAAAAATGTTTTGTTTCTCTTTTTGGAGATTCACAATAAATTATCTGCCCATCTTGTTATATATTATTAGTTATTTGAACTGATATATTTTTTTATATTTTGATTATATTTGTTATATTTTGATTATATATGTAATGTTTGTATTTTAGGATTATTCCTACTGAAATAAATAAATAAAAAAAAAATAAGAAATAGATCATCCTCCAAAGCGCAGTAGCTGATTTTCATAAACTAATTAGTCCATTATGCAAATAATAGGTGTGGACAACATGCAGCTCATGAGTGCAGTTTATAACCATGTAGTTAAGTGCATTAAGGTTTTACTAGAACTTCTTAGAATGCCTAGTTAACTAAAGTGTATTCCTCGTAAGAATCCCGGTCATATAGCATAAGGAATTTCATACGGAGCTCTAACCATTCCGGTCTTCTCTTGTGGAACTTCAAGCTTTGGTTAAACCTATGCTTGAAAAGTCCAAAACAGAGTTAAGCGATGGTGTAAAATTTGTTTTACACCATTACAACAAAACAGCACCTTTTGTTTTGTGGTAATGTAGAATAATATACAGCTTGTAGGATCATTCTTCACCAGCTACTTTATCGTCTGTATTCTACGTTAAAATTTCGAATATGTAAAGATATAGCAAAAAAAAAATTTGGGTGTGTGCTTATGACCACAAGATAGAAGTGAAAACTTAAAATTTTTGAATTTTAAAATATATACTGCAACCGTTGAGGCTCTTAAAGAATATAGTAACAATGAATGCCAAAAGCCATTTAAATGGGGCGGCTGCCGAGCACGCTGTTGATTTGATTTCTGGGGGCATTAGCTCAGCCGGTATCAACCATGGAATGGGTTAATGATGTCCTGGATAATGATTTTGTTATTTATATGGCGCTCCCATCGGACGACATTGTACTTGATGATCTTCACTGTTTTTTGTAGATGTGTTACAGTCAGTTACTACCATATAACTGTTGTATTTTGTACCGCTCATCTTGTATATTGTTGTTATCTTCAACTGGTAGCCTTGTTCCAATTCGGTTTTAATATTTTCAGTACTTATACCGTCTTGATGGCATCCTTGCAGGACGAATGTGTGGGTCTTACTTCTTTTGGGGGTGAATGTATGATATGCTACATTGCCTTGCTTAAAAGTTTCCACGGATGTGTGTCAGTCTTCTAACATTTCAGTATATAAAATGGTCATATTGATTGCTTGTTTCTAGTGGAATTTGCATTTCAGGTTGATTTTTAAATATTCGGTCATCCGCTTGTGGCTGTCGAAGGCTCCATGAACAATGATTAGGGGCGGTTTGCCTTCTTTTGACTCGATTTCTTCTCGGGCTCCATATATTTGCTAGTTTGGCCAATGGGGGTCTCAGGTATTTAGTTATCGTTGGTTTTGCCTGCCGTGTTCAGGCTTTGGAACTTGTTTTGCGTTTTTATTTCCGCAGCAGATTTTGTAGCGGTTATGTTTGATTTCTTGGATGTTGTAGGGTGTGTGAAGGACGTACCTTGCCCAGTGGTGGACAGTACCTCGCCCGTTTGGTGCTGTTTTCAGGGCCTGTGTCCATTTTTATGTACCATGTCAGGAATTGACATGTTCGTCAAAAATGTTTAAATTTGCTTTTTCTTTTGGAATTGCGGGGGCTTTGGGCGTAATCTCGATGCCGCACTGCCGAAGGAGGTTGTATACACTGTTTATACCACAATAAGGGTCTTTGAAATGCTTTAAATGCGCCCTTTGGCCGAGCGTGACGGGCCAGTCTCATTCAACACCCACAAAAATAAAAGTGCAGAGCGCGCCTAAATAAGTTTTCACTGCAAAATATATGACCCCGGCCAGTCCTATGAAAGTTAAACAAGAATACATTTTCAGAAAATGCGAAAAATTATACCTATTTAATATATAGATACCTGGTTCTATAGTAATTATCATTCCAGGTTCGATTTTAATGTTCCTGTTAACAGTAGGAGTATCGTGTATATCCATTCCTAAATAGTGAGATACGTGGTGGGGACATAGTTGATATGCAGCCTGTAACATATATTTATATCATTACTTATTCAAACTTACATAACCTTTTTTTATACAGACTTTCATTAAATAATTACTCGATAGTTGTGTTCCAATTAGACCTATTTCTTGCAAACGTTTCCCTAATAATTCGCACATTTTTTCGAAAAGAGCATCTAAGGTTGGTAGCTCGTTACACAGCTCAATTAATTCCTCTTGCACACAATAAACAGCTTCATAAATCTCCCTTTGCTGATGGGTGAACTTGCCATTTACCGGCCACGTTCTAGTGACGTCACTTGCATAGCCATGATACTCGCAGCCTGAAATCATATTTATTTACAACTAATAGAATCTTTAAAAAAATCTTACCTGCGTCCATTAACACCATTTCTCTATTGTTAATGATTTGGTTGTTGTTAATATAATGAATAATTGTAGCTCGGTTACCACCAGCAATGACTGGGGGGTATGCAAGAAACTCAGCTCCCCTGATACGGCATTCATAGTCGATTTTGGCAAACAGTTGGTTCTCGGCAATACCTAGAAGGCTACAACATTTTTAAAATTCTACATTGACTATTATAATACTTACAGGGCTTTGTGATAGCCATTGTTTCTCTAAATGCTGCAGCAGTAATATCACAAGCTTTCTGCATTAATGCTATTTCTGCAGTACTTTTATAGAGCCTTAATTTATGGATGAAGGTTTTAGGGTTGTCATAACTTCTGTTTCCAGATCCAGACAAAACCTCACAAACCACTTTCTGTACAGTGTTTTGTACTGGTGCGGTGAAATCGTACCTGATAACAAAAAAGCCCTATACTAACATGTTTGACACAAGTGCTGTAAAACATCTTACCACAGCACTGAATCCCTGTATGTTTTCTTATACAGATGTAGAAAATTCCCCAGTTCACCAATGGGTAGGCTCTGATCTACACCAAAGAAATCAGACGCTACCTCTGGATGCGTTCTAGGGCCATCCCATAACTCAGCATGTTCATCTTTATTTCTGGTAAAGAGTGTTACACAATCCCCGTCTGCCGCGCCATCAGCTGTTATTACAAGACAACAGTCTGGTTCTTGGCATCCTGTTAAATAAAGAAACTCTGTGTTTTGACGGAAAACATATGGGATTTTGTCTGACATGTACTGTTTGGAAGCAGCTGGTATCACTATCTATAAACAGTACGTTGTAATGATGCTACAACTAAATCTAATCATATTTACTTACCATATGATTTTTTTCCTTATGGTGTATAGCAGCGTACTCCATAATTGAATCGATAAATTTTGATCTTCGATTCTGATATTCACATTTTGTTATTAAAGGTGTAACCTCGCCTGCGTTAAGTAGGTGGGGATGTGTATCAAATGTCGGTTGGCCAAAGTTTCTTTTTAGTTTTCCACAATTTTTTACCTTTGATTTTGCTCGTTCTATACAGAAATTTCTTACTAAATCTAAAAGAAGATTTGGTTGAAACCTTTCAATGCTGTCATTTAGAACAGAAACTTACCAAGTTTGCCAGATGTTGAGACTCGAATTAGTGGATTAAACATTTTTAATTTCTACAATACAGTAATATCAATCACAAAAATTTTTTGAATAGAATTCCAAAACGAAAAAATTGAGAGGTTAAAATGTTTGACACTTATAGGTTCAGGGTTGTAATCTTGTGTTGTGCGCTTCTTGCGTGCTAGATTGGTCATACTGAGATATTTACACTGCCAGGATTGGTTGAAATTTGTTGGGCAAATTGAAAATTTGAAATGGGACAAAAAATTAGGTTTTCATTTTTTCAAATTTGGCCGTTTCTCATTTATAAAAAATATGTTTTCATCATGTCCATCAGTGTTCATTTTGTCTTTAACTATTTGTATATATGTAGTTAACAGTAAAATACATGTTTAACACCATTTGAGAAGTTAACCTCTTAACAAAAATATTTATGAAATCCAGAGTTCTAGGTAGTAAAGACAAGTGAACAACTCTAAAGCTTCCATTTCAATTTTGTGTTCTTGAAAGTTTGTCAAAAGTTTATATTATAGTAATAATTTTCAAAAATTATGGAAGCTTGTAGTAGCACCACATCAAATCCGAAAAACAAGATGAAAAGCAGAAAATCCGATGGGATGCGAGTCCTTAGGAGTGAATTTGAAATAATTAATGAAAGACTGAGATCGATTCACTCCCCACTGGTGGAGTTACAACCAATTCGATATGAGGGGAAATTTCTGGGTCGGTACAGGTTGTATATAGGGAATATTTCCAACAACGTCAACAAAGAAGATTTAGAGAGTTTATTTAAACCATTCGGTGAAATGAACGACGTTTTTATACAACATAATAAAAACTTTGGTTTCATAAGAATGGATTACTATCATAATGCACTTAAAGCTAAGCAGCAGCTAAATGGAACTGTTTTGAAGGATAGAAAGATTTATATTACATTTTCCCCGCAAGCTAGTATTACAGTGAAACATTTATCTCCTTCAGTTACCAATGAGCTGCTACATATTGCTTTTGCTGTGTTTGGGGAGATTGAGTATTGCTTTATTGTTACTGATAAAAGAGGTAAGTCTACGGGAGAGGGCGTGGTCGATTTTGTCAAGAAAAGTTCTGCGGCGGCAGCTAAGAAATACTGCAGTGAAAATATGTTCTTTGTAACAACTTTCTTGAGGCCTGTCACTGTGGAGGAGTATATACCGCCAACTGACACAGATGGAGTGCCTGAAGAAACGGTATGTTGTACTAATATTAAAACATAACTGTATCAAATTGTTTGTAGGTTCGCAAAACACATTCATTATATGAAGAACGGGAGGTAGGGCCCAGATTTGCTATACCTGGCTCATTTGAGTATCAGTATGCACAACGCTTCAAAGAGCTCTGGGACAATTATAAAATGAAGTTTGATATGTTAAAAGCTGAACAGGAGTCGGAAGAGCGCAAACTGGAAATTGACTTGATGAGAGCTAGATATGACCATGAGACTGATAGGTTGAAGAACATGATACGACAGAGGGAACTAGAGAAGGAAAGGTACTGTCAGAAGTTAGAAGACGAGACAAGGCAGACGCAAAGGGTTGATACATTGCACATGGAAGATGCATCAAAGATTGAGTTTAAACCACCAGATAATTTATTTATGCAGGCTTCGCAGCTGAGCGATATGCTAGACTCAGAAGAACGAGAGATACAGGTAGATACAAAAAATTTAAATAAACACATTTATTTTTGAAATACAATATGTTTAGGAGCAACAATGGAGGATGTCAGAATTTAGAAGTGATTATGACTTGCCAAATTATCAGCAGATGCGATATTTTGACCACAATAGCAAAAATCGTCGTAAAGCACCCGAAGTTATTATACATAGCCAAAAGAGGCCACGTTTTAGTAAACCATAGCATGCGTTCTTTGATATTTATTTGATTAATTTATGTTATTTGTTAAACTATAATTACACAAACCTAACTAACCCTTAAGTATTAGAAACACTATTATTATGTTATATGTTGTAAAAATAAAATATGGACATGGAAAAATAATTTTAGTTTATTGTTCAACAATTGAAGTATAAATTAAATGGAAGCTTAATATTCGGGCCATGTGTGGACATTTGAGAGGAATCATTCATGAATGTTTCGAGAATTTCAATTTGGTGTAATCTAACTTATTGAGTTAACAATTTTTTTTATATCCATATGATTATGATTCGTTATTCAAATACTGAAGATGGTTTTGGTGAGGAAATATTCAAAATCATAGCCACATATATTATAAAACCATAGCCTTATTTTACCTGAGCCAATATTTAAAATTCAATTAGATTAAAATGAAAAAACATAAATCGCATATTATGTTTTTGAACACATGTGATTTTTAATTACAGATTACCTAGGTAGTAGATTCTAAAAGTCGATTAAAATTTCAAATAAAAATTCACTATTTGGGACGTGACCTGAACATTCTAGAATCTAAAAATTCCATTAGTACCTAAATTTTTGTAAGAAAGCACAAATAGTGTTCTTCTGTATTAATATTATATGTTAATATATCTGTAACCTAGAAACAAATTAGGTATGTTAAGTCCAAAATTGTCAGAATTAAGTTAAATAAGTTACCTTTTTATGTTCTCTCTTTTGCTCTTTGTCATTTTACAGTATCTGTACAAAGAAATAAAATAGCCCGTTTTAAATCAAATTAAGTCCGAAGCTGGTCCTGAGCTAAACGAGGTTAAGTAACATGATCACAATTTGGCTCTTGACATCTGTTTAGTGTCTGATTCTGGTGTAAATTTTGTTATTTCTCAAGTTGTGCACTTTCAAGTTAGGCGAGATGAACTAGGAATATTATTTTATAAAACCAAATTCAATGATGAAATTGTTCTTCATGACTTAACCTTCTGTCCGGCGCAATGCTTTTTTGACCTCCATCAGGTGCAATATATCAATTTGATGAATCGAAACAATTTTGGAAATAAAAGTCAAATTTAGTTTTTTATATTAAATTAAATAAAAATAACTCATTCTCTAATTAAAAAAAGATTTTTTTAACAGGCTAACAATAAAATAAAACAGGCGCTATATTTCCAAATGACACGCAATATATCAAAATGGGGCGCAATATAGCAAAATGATACCGTCAAATATATCCGAAATCCTAATGTTAGTGTACAAGTCCTTGATGTGCGAAGCTAGACAAATGGGGAAGTGGCAACAACCACCTTAGAGCAGCGCGATAATATATTAGGTATGTATCAATTTGATGATAGTTGCGCCCGACCGAAGGTTAAACAGAAACACCCGAAAAAGAATTTACCTAAATCTTTGCCACAAATAGGCTAGGTTGGCAAAAATGTTAACGAAAAAATTGAGAAAATTGCGTTTACAAAAAACTGTTAAAATGTATTCTAACAGTTTCATGCATTTTACAAAAATCTCCCGCATAAAGGTCAAGACATAGATGTCGACTAAATAAGTCACGGACTTAAGTTTTTAAATAATTGTTGTGCTTATTAGTTGCAAGCGAAAAGAAAAATAGGTTAGTTGATATGAACTTCTTTAGTTCAGTTAAATTGGTTTTAAATTGCGACTGACATTAATTATCTACTCTTCTACATTTTTTTTGTTATATGTTTTGTACAATTTTTTTAGAATAACAATAATATTACCATTAATTGTACTTTTGTTTTATTTATTCTAACTCAAATTGTAGTACAAAAATATTTTTTTTGATTGCAAACTATGTTGCCACTCAAAAAAAAAACAATTTATTTTTAAACATAATTTATTTTTTAAAAATATGGATGACAGTTGTCTTCCACATTTTAATAAATTACTAAATAAATTGTTCTTATGTAAAATTTTAAAATTATC
This sequence comes from Tetropium fuscum, assembly GCA_964058915.1. Lineage (NCBI taxonomy): Eukaryota > Metazoa > Arthropoda > Insecta > Coleoptera > Cerambycidae > Tetropium > Tetropium fuscum. Next base: position 12,448 of record CAXKVY010018459.1, on the reverse strand, counting down.
CATTTAAAAATACCTAATGGCAGAGTGCACCATTAGTGTTAATCCTGGATTAAGTTTAAGCCTGACTGATTTTGACACTTTTGCATGCAAATGTGTAAAAATAAATCAGGCTTAACATAATCCAGGATTAACAAGTACACTGGGCCATAAGTAACTTAGGAATCAGATCAAAATATAGGTATCTTTAAATTCGTTTTTCTCAAAACTATATTTTGTGACTTACTTAATATAGTTTGCTTCTATGGTACAGATATGTAAACATTACACTTAACATGATATAAATAAAGTAAACACTACTCTTATCATGATATAAATAAAGAACAAAATTTACCGAACTACAATCTAAGCATAAAAACTAAATCTTGAATGGAAATATATTTTCTAAGAGACTGTGCAAAATTATATAACATTATTTACATTATTGTATAGGTACTTAATATTATTATACATTAAAAGTGCCATTCAGATTGGACCAGATGTAGATATACCTATATAACCTAATGTAGTTTCAGCACCAATATTCAATATGTGGTATTTGATGATAAGATTTCTTCTTTACCTCGGAATACAAGCATTAGCTCCTAGCATCATTTATTGTAGTGGGCACTTTAACTTCCAATCCGTCCAGTTTTTCACTTAAAATTATTTGACATCCTAATCTAGAGGTATCCGTTAAATCATAAGCCAAATCTAGCATATCCAGTTCTTCGTCAGATGGTTTATCCGGTAAAGTGTCATAATCTACTTGTTTTAGGATCAGGTGACACGTAGAACAGGTCAGGGTTCCCTCACATGCTCCATATCCATCCAAGTCAATGTTACTATTTATTACTACGTCTAATAAAGATTCTCCAACTTTTCCCTTGGCTTTTATTCGTTCGCCGTTGGCTTTTATAAATGTAACTTCAACCCTACAAAATGAGAACAATTTATTACCTAAAAATGAAGGTAACATAAATTACATACTTACTCTTTTTTATTTAAAGCTGGCTGGCCGTCTGTTACTGTTGAGAGTATTCTTGGGAGGATCCTATAAGGACTTAACTGCATATTTTTAGATAAGCAGGTCCTTAAAACGGTATTTAAAGCCATTTATGTAACTGTAGTTGTACTAATTTCACTTTAAATGTCAAGTTCGTTAAACGGTAAATTTTTAAACTTATAGAGAAAAGAGAAACTGTTTTACTAATTAGGGATTGAATCGCAATTAAAAAAACTACGAAATTTCACAACCAATTTTAAAGTGATAATACGAAAGATTACGAACCTTGTACGCTGTGACCTTGACCTAAGCACCAAGCACAGAACACAGGACATCCACAAAGGACTCAATGGTGTGACCACAGTGGACCACAGGCAGTGTGGAACTACAAAACACTGTGGACCCAAGTGTTTGGTGCAGGGTGCAGAGATAGAGAGTTTTTGTGTTTGACATCCTTCCCACTTGAACAGCTCAAAACATCAGCAAAACTACAGCTAAACTACGTGTAGGTTGTAACAAAACCTTACACCACGTTTGTAATACGAAAGGGTTGCATTTGGCTGCAAACATGCGCACTGACATGGTTCTTGTGAAACACACTGGTTCACCTTGGGACACCTTATACCATGTACACGAATTTTTAGGACACCTTATACCATGTACACGAATTTTTATTATCTGGTAGCATAGCTTGCTGTGCTGGTAGTCCAGAGACCCTGTGACAAAATTATGCACGTGTCTTTAAGTAAGTGATTATGTAAAGAAATGAGAAAAAATGCAGAAGCTGTGAGATTAAATGCTAAAAACAGGGCATTACGCTTTACCGCTAAGCTATCATCGCTAAGGCAAAACTGTAATGAACTAAATATACGAATTGTAAGATTTAACCGCTCAGGTGCAGTCGGAAAAGATAGTTGGATTGCCGCAACCAAGTTCACCCCTGTCGGGACAGGAACGTCTCGCATTCCTCTCATACTCGAGAAAAGTGACTCGAGACTTTACCTAAACGATAAAAGTATATATGGTTTTTGATTTGCCCCTACACCACAAAACAGTATTGTTTCCTGTTCTGTGCCTATGCCTCTATAATACTCGCGGTGTTCTGGGCCACAGACAGCAAAGCAGAGACAACCATTGTCTCTGAGCAAAGTACAGATTGTTATAATATTTTTGTGGAAGTTCTGTGATACATATATACTGCTTTCTTTTTGAGTGTCACGTGCACTGGAGCGACCATTGCGCGTACACCTCCGAGCTGCTCCTAAAACGAACGGTCGTTTAGGGTGCTTTGTGCTTGAGGCACAGATTATAACGGTTTTCTGTCATGTAAACTGTACACATTACAACTGTTTCCAACAACTGTATTGGTCTCAGAAACATTATTTGAACAACTGCTTGCGGTAACAATTGCGCTGGTCTCAGTGCTCACAGAAATATTACTTGAACAACTGCTTGCTGTAACAATTGTCTCAGTGCTCTCAGAAACATTATTTGAGGAACTGTTTGCTCTACTCAAAGTTGGCGGTGTTGTCGCCGTGTTTTTGGAGGTTACTCGAGCATGAAATAAAAGGGAGTTGTATAGAGCTATAGAGTACAAATTATTATATATTATTATTTAATGAAAAAAAACAACCCCACTTTAAACGTACATAACCACAAATTTGACATAAGTCATAGAAAACGTAGATTTAATAGGTTCTCTATGCATAAGTGCTTGTTGCACCACCTATTTTGCACCACTGAGGCTTGTAACGCCAACTAAAACGAACATAACATTTTCCAGTGTCAGGAGTAGCTCTGCGCTAGCAAGTGTTCAGGAGTAGCTCTGCGCTGTACCAGCCTATAAAAAGAAAGCCCTTATACTGTGTAGACCGGCAGTGACCATATTTCAACGGATCGGATCATTCAAATATTTAGTTCATCAGAGGTTTGGTAGGGGATGGGGCGGTGGGTAGTTAGTAGATTAGTGTCGCTTGCTCTGGGTAAATAAGTAATCTCCAAATTACTCCCGCTACAAGGAATTTTTTACTGCCCAGTATTTTTGCCCTGTTAATAATTATTAGATTGTTTATTGTGCAACAGCTGGAAGGAAATCAACATCTCTAGATCCCTTGTACCTACCTATACATTTTGAAAAGTTGTTCCTATATCTTGTTCTTGTTGTTTTCATTTTCCTCTTTTCTATTTATTTATTTATTTATTTAATATTTTGTAACCCACCCGAGAACCGCGAGGCACAAATACAACATGCAAATTGTAAAATGGTAGTTGGGAAAATTTGCCTATTATTTTCTTAAATTCTCCGGTACCCATGATCGGCTCTCCCTCAACTGCCGCGGCGCCTTGGATACGTGGATGTCCCACAGGCCGTAATGGCAGTCTGGAAAATTACATGTAACATGAAATAAATTATGTTCATTTGATTGATGGATTGTTTGATCTAGGTACCGAGGGTTGTGGGTTCGAATGGTGCAGTGTCTCCTATATTTTTTATTTTTGTAAAATCACATACTCAAATATACGTGAGTACATGGCAAGGTCTGCCAAGGAGGACGAGTTTTGTCACAGGGTCGACGACTGATTAGATAATAAAAATACGTGTACATGGCGTAAGGTCTGCCTAGGAGGACCAGTTGGTTTCCCAAGAATATTTTTCAACTGTTACATTACAGGAATTGTGTCACAAGGTTGCTTAACTGACCAAATAATTAAAATACATCTACTGTCCAGAGATCTATACCGACTACGATGATGCCTGCTTTTAAACGTAAAACTGGTTCCGGCTATGTAGACAGTTCCCCAATTTAAAAAGATTAATTTTATAATTCCGTGCGAAGTTTTAAGCCTAGTATATACACCATAAAACGAAAATGCGAATATATTTTTGCGAAAGTAGATACATAATATTCGTGCGAAAAATTATTTTTCATATAAGAACGGAAAAAGTTACGAAGGTGTGGAGTAGACGGGCCACATAATATTTTTTTTTTGAATTCTGACATGAAACTCAGAATTCTGACTTTGAACTCAGAATTCCGAACTTAAATATTCTTTTCACTGTAAGTATAATGTTCTCCAGGCATGTAACAGGTGGTCCATTAATAGAGGCCGCTAAATTATGTTCAAGCTCGTAGGATGATCGCTAGAGGGCGTTGCAGAAACGTTAAATTAGAGAAATGAAATTATCTTCTTAATTTCCTATGCTAAATTAGGTATATTACAAATATGTTCTTTAAGGAGATAATTTTCTCTAAGGACGTAGAAGGGGGGGGGACAAAAAGTTATATTTTTCTAATTGGAACTCCCTATATAAATATACTGCAGATTTCAAATCTACTTATGGTTCTACTAACAACATTTACTAATTATTACGCTATGTCTCGGTGTAAAATAAATAGTTGATGCGACGAGCTGACTGAAAGTGTCTCGGTTCTGCTAGCGCGGGGGGTAGAGAGAGAGAGATATAGAGATAGAGAGATAGAGATAGAGAGAGAGAGAGATAGACAACCTCGGCCATATAATCTTGCAACGGGACTCGGGCCTTGGTACAATTGATAGGATGTTTAAATATACAGGAATCCACCTCGAAATTCATATTGATGATTACTTTTATCTCTAAAACACCATTATTATTCGCAAATACAAATTTTGACAGAACGCTTGACAGTAATGATTTGTAATTAAACAGGTTATGTCTCAGCCAGCCGGAGGCCTGAGTCTAACGTCTCTGTCCTCCTTTGTAGTGCGTGCATGGGTGATTCTATCTCTTTCACGTTAGCAGAAAGGAGACACGTGGCCTGTACGTTCGAGCAGCGCGTGCAATCACCTATTTATCTTATACCGTGCCCTATATCTAAATCTAATACTTCCAAGATATTTAGCGTCATCTAGCGGCTAAATGTAGCAAATTTGGAACAGGTAAATAAGGCTAAATTAACTTATTTTAGCCAAGGAATTTGTTGTATTCCGTTGTCCACGTAGTTTGCAGACACCCTGTGTATTAAATGCCAATACAGGGTTATCATCGAGTCATTTTATTACATTACTACTGTGATAAGTTAATCTTTAGAACAAAATATCTCGGAAAGTATTAAATTTAGGTATAGGATATATTTAATAAAATATATTCAGAACATTAATCAGAATCGAAATAAACATTATATACTGGGTGTTCCAGTTAATAAAATATAAAACTTTTTGCCTCACCTGTATATTATTGAATTAAAAAAAATATAGTGAAAAGGAAGAAATATTTTTATCTCATGTACACCTCTATTTTTATTTTTTCTTAGTATGTCAAATAAAGGAGATATAGGAGGGGTCCATTATACAGGAGCACCACCAGGTACAATTCTGTTGCCTATTTGAGTAACGCCAGTGAAAAGAATTCGGATTCTGAGTTTAAAGTCAGAATTCTGAGTTTATATAAAGTCAGAATTCTGAGAAAAATATAGCATGTGAGAAAACGTCCGCGAAATGAGATAGAATGAGTGTTTATAATCCCACAACATGTTATTGGCCGATTTCATACACAACATCCGAAAATTTATTGGGTTTTGTTTACAAAAATAAAGTAGCTTCCTCCTTTGTTTATTCGCTGCACAAACGACAAACAGTGCCGTACGATGGGTATTGACGTTACCGATCTCCCTGTGGATATTTTTATTCTGAGCTGAGGACAGGGATAACGTTGGTGGTCACCTTAAACTTGGTTCAATTCGGACTGGTCCCTTAGTTTATCGTACAAACAAAATAGTTACCTTAAACAGATTGAATAAAAATTTATAAACCCTTTCTATTTACCATTTTTATGTCTTCACAACAAACAACTTACCTTTTTCTCAGGAAACGCGTTTAAAGTAAACAGTTTTTGAGATATACTCTTGGTCAGCGAAGGAAACCTAACTAAATTGATACCTTAGGCACTTCAATTCTTTTATGTTGGTCACATACGCTCAACTATTTTTATTTTTATTTCCTATCTGCACTATCACATATGTTTTGGTCTGTACCCTATATTCATTATTTATGTTCACAACGCAGAACAACAAAATTACACAACAAAAAACCACCACAAAATTACCAAAACACGGTAAAATATTCAAAAAAATGCTAAAATAAAACTCAAAATGTCAGATGAAAATAATGAAAAATTACAGTAAAGGAAAGATGAAGAAAGATAAGAAGAAATGACAGTAAATACCGCGATCGCAATAATTAGAAACTGGGATTAATTTGTTATCAAAATTTGGCAATACCTACGCATTGTAAATAGGTGCACTGTGTTTGCTTTATAATGGCCAAAGGTTTTGTGAATTTTAAGACAATGGTATATTCATTCTATTGCGCATACCCAAGGTTACTAAAAGATAGGTTGCATGGTAACTTTCAACCAATCACAGAAAGCGCGGGCGTGACGTCACCCAGATTGCCCGTTTAAATTTATAGTATTGAAGAGTTTCAAAGAAGCATCCTTTTTATTGGATATTACGTTTTAAAAATGCTTAAAGTTTTATATTATTTTAATGACTGTAAATTTATCTTTACCTTAATTTGTTTAACGTTTGAACGTTTGCTAAAATACCTTAAAGTGAAAGCCCTAGATAGTTCTTCTTGGGTCCAACGGGCTTTAGATTTTTTCTTTAAAGCTATATCAACTTGATTTGAAGTTAGAAATTCTTTAAATAAAAGCTTTACTTTTTCTTCAAATCCAACATTATCCTTTTTTATCTGTTCTTCCAAATCAGATATATGCTGCTTTAATAATTCCTCTCGATTCTCATAATCGTCAATCTTTTTTTTCAGAATAATATTCTCCTTTTGTAATTCCTCTATTTTTCTCTTGAAAACATCAAAGTCAGATTCCTTACTTGATGAAGGGATCTCAGAAACATCACATGCATGTGTATGTGTTGTTTCACATAATTCCAAAGGAGTTTCCTGGAATTCCTTGGAAAGTAAATCTTCCACGATTACCTTCGTTTCTTTTCGCATCATTCGCTTGGCTCTTTCTGAACTTTGCTGTTTTTCTTCTTCCCCGCCTGGTAAAAATAAGGAATAGCTGAAAAAAATAATAAAATAAAAGGCCTTCTTAGCAACTTTTGAACTTACAATTTTTTTTTAGCTTCTTGGCGTGTAGTTTCAACAATCTGGCCTGAAGTTCGTCTTCATAGTCGGAAAGCTTAAAATGTTTACTGCATATCCGTTTATTAATAGGACTCCATTTATCTTTACGATGACACTTTCGTACCCATTCCTTTTGAATTTTAGGATCTTTCGGAAAAGTAAAGAACATCAACTTTTCTCCATCTTCCTTTGTAGTTTTCGAATTGTTTTTGCATGTAGCTATACTACAAACAATTCCACCAGGCATCTATATTAACAAATATTTATCAAAACAATTTTTTATACCAGATTTATAGCAGAAACACTCACCTTAAAGAAGGAAGACAATCGGATCAGTCTTTATAATAATATAACAAATGTAGAAAATAATACTAGTTTTTATCGTCACACACACACTTAATTCACAATGAAATTTACACAAGCACTATAAGCAGAAACTAACGCAGTAAATGTATCTAGACTAGCTAAAGTTGTCTCTGGCTAAAGCTAAAAACGCAAACAAATAAAACGTAAACAAACATCTGGCAATCTCGATGACGCGACATCCCCTTGTCACGTCTTTCCCCCCGCCGAGTTACCGTGCAACCTATCTCCTTTTAGTAACCTTGGCGCATACCTACCTGCAAATCATTCGTCATCTTGTTCTATAGGTAAGATTTATTTCACATTTAAATATTGATATGTATAATTATTCTATATACCTATCTTTCACTTTATAACGGGTCTTCATTAATTTTTGTAAACCACGTGACGACGCACAGTGGTCAATTTGTCGATATTAGTGGGAGAAAAATGAAATTCGAACTATTTTGTTTTTGCGCTATGGTGCTATACGAATAAATACTTAGTACCTATACCACAATAGTTTGAAATGTACCAAACCAATACGTCCTACCATAAAATAGGATTTTAAACACCCTTACTTATACATTGTTCTAGACACATATACATATGTATATGTATAATTATTGGACCGCCGACTTCAACAACTCACCGATGATTTGTTGCGTTTAGTTCAGTTCAAACGGTGTAATCGGACGTGTGAAAATATTTTAGGAAATAGGGCATTTGTCCAAACAACAAAACAATAGGCGCCACATTTTCAATACATACTAAATTCCAATTCATTTATGGAGGTCTTACTTAATGCGTAACGCGTAACCTTTCATAAAAAACCCTGTATATACCTCCACTTACATCAGTGCCAGTACCTACTGTCAGTGGCCTTTTATGAGAAAATGTCTTATGTATGTTATGTAGGTATATAACTATTTGTTTTTAATACAAAATATGAGGTTGAAAAGTCGGGTCTTTATGCATTACAGATACATTACATTAATATTTGCGATTTTTAAGAAAACAGGATAAACAGCTAGCGAACGTAATAATACGGGCCTAACATAAGTTCAGGAGGAGGACGCAGCAAAGCCGGAGACATCCGGTACATGAGCGACACCGGGGTGTAAAACAGTCAGTAATGACAATTCGATGGGGGTGTTGCGCCACCACCCACCGGTATCCAAGGAGACGGCACACGCTCGCTTCAGTTTTCCATAGCCATATCTGATATGTTTGTATAAAGATTTGATACCAATTACAGTACGGTTTGCCAAAGCGCTTCTTTACGTGTGGAGTGCTCTTCATCACAAAGGGCCTCCCACCCTCTATTAGCCCTAAAATGCATCGGCGTTTTCGCGGTATTGTTGTCCTGCTTGTCGTCGATTAGTTTTGTAGGGCAATCGCGGGACTTTCGTACGTGCGATAATAAAAACTACGGGCGTTGAACCGAAACATTCATAAAAGCAGAGAACCGTATATATACCTATAATCTCCCACAAATTAATTTAACACAAAGGCAGGTTGAATGAAGGCACAAAATATTTCTACTCTTCTTAAATAAACCTACTTGAAAAGATTAAGAATACCTACCGTAAAAAGGGGTGACTGAAACAATTTTGAACTTTTTGTTTTTGTGTAATATAGAGCATTTTTTAAAATTACTTTATTGCACCAAAAACTTTCGAACGGTTCATGATGGATGTTAACTTATTCCGGTAACTTATGCTGTAAACTTATGTCGTTAACTTATTGGCTGGTACATGATGGATGTTAACTTATTCCAGTATCTTTAACCCTTTCCGTCACGACCCTTGAAGGACTCACCAAAAAATCTAAAAATATAAGCATATAGGTACCTATGTGTTCAGATATTTTTTAATGATTTTTAGTGAGAGAAAAAATAGTTTACCCCCTCCACTTTTACTGTGACGTAATGTCCTCGGCGAGGGATATTGTGGGTAAAAAGATAAAATACAAAATTCTGAATTTGTATTTTTAGATTATGTAAAGATTGGCCATGGGCCATGGCCATTGGATAAATCATTCTTTGAAAATATTATCAGGTACATATTTGGAAAAAAAATCTATTGTTTCTGGAAAAGAAAGATCCTCATTATTTGTTTCGTCATGCTTTGAAAAGTGACACCTTGTATCCATTTTATGTCCTGTTTTTGGTAAGTTTGTGTTCCTCATATAGGTCTGGTGTATTTCCCGATAAATTGTTGTTTATGCGGTCAGTGTTGGCACATACATGCATATGGTTATCATCATCTTCATCTGAGGAACTATAGAGCTATCTTGATTACTAATTACTTTTTTCTCGATTTTTGGATCACCCTCATCTATTTCATCCCACCAGTCATCTTCATCCGATAATTGCGGAATATCAGGATACAAAAAATAGTACAAAAAAATACAAAAAAAAAACAAAAAGTACAAAACAAAATTATACTGGATCCCACGTAGTTACAATGTACTCCGTACGGGACATGAATAATTACGGATTCATAGTTAAAGAAATATGAAAAATATCTTGATTATTCGGTATTTCGTAAGAAATAAAATATCGCCAACTATTAAAGATAACGGCACAAGTTAACATCTTATTCCTTGTATCGTGAACCGACGTATTGACTTGCGTTGACTCAATTTTAACGGTTACAGCAAGGTTAAGTTATAACATCCGTCATGAACGAGCCCTTGGCCTTAAAATATACCGTTTTGCGAAAAAAAATAATAGCCTATTTACGCAATGGCGCAATGAGGTTCGCGAACTGAAAGATATTTGCGTAATAGTCGTGGATTGGACTATTGGAAAAATACCAGCTAACAAATAACGCGTAGTTTAAAATTAGTATAAATACTACCCTAAAAGTATACTTAGACAGCTATTATTTTGCTTCGCACATAAACAAGTAAAACCCGTGAACCTGCGCAAATGGTTGTTTTTCTATCAATAATTTCATATTTCAACGTTACCAGTGTAACTTGTTATTATATTCGCGTTTATTTAACAGTTATTTTCCATAATTATGTGTTGTGTGATTTACTGAGTTTTGATTAAGTGTTAAGACCGGGTGTTTTTATCAACTTTATTTTTAAATACTAATATCTTCTAAGTACCTACTGTTCTTTACCAGTGTTGTTTTTGTTTAAACCTACTTACATTTTTTTAAATTCGTCCAAGTCCTCTTTAAATATGAATCACATTAAAATTAGGCTTGAGATTAGTGGTGCGCTAGTGGGTTCACCCTACTGGGATGTTATCTGTGTTCCGGATGAACCTCACTGAACTGGCCTAAAGAGGAACCTGTGAGCAAATTAAAGATAAGTGCCTAGACGCATCGCTGTTTAACATTCCGGAATAGTACCCACAAGCTTTGCCGAACCACCCCTTCCTACGGACTAGCCAAAATTGATTTTTCCACTGAATTGATTTTTCCACTGAAACACCGGTGGCCCCCAAAAGGACATTGATATAAATTCAATTTAAATTCTTTTCTTATTATGAATTATTTAAAACAGTTTAATTCACACGTTGAATTAAACTCTAGGATTCGCCCAGTATTTTTCTTAGGCTTCACTGTCTAGACCACAGTTGGAGTGAAGGATAAAATATTTAATTATATAATAAATATTATTTTACCCATTATTCTAACACACAAAAGCCAAGCGGAAATATATATATATATATATATATATATATATATATATATATATATATATATATATATATATATATATATATATATATATATATATATATATATATATATATATATATATATATATATATATATATATATATATATATATATATTGAAAGAAATCACGTTTCTATGGCCCTCACCCAATGACAAAAGCAACGTAAAAATCATCTACCTTGGTAAAAATAAACTAAGCAGATTAAGCAGATAGATATGTACCTATAGGTAGACTGGAACTGATTAGAGAAGATAATATTAGATGTATGTTATCTTATACCCAAAGTTTACAGAATAAATATTCTGTAAACTTTGCTTATACGCATAAGTTTGGAATTTTGTGCTCTACCGTTTTGAAAAAAAAATCTCTCATATTCAAGTCGCATCATGATGAGGTGACTTGAAACATAGTTAAAATTCAATATTTTTTAAGTACCTATTATCTCTGTGGAGGAGTCTTGAAACAGAATAAATAAAAAAATGAGAAAAAATAATATACTTATATGGGCAATAAAAGATTGCAAAAGAAGAAATTGTCAAAAAAAAAAAAATTAAATACAAAATAAAAATTTAAAAAGCTCAATCTGGATAAAGGGTACAAAAAAATGTTATTGGAAAATGTAGCAAAACTATCCATCCGACAGATCCAGGTTGTTGCACAAATACTTTACTTATGTTTAGAGTTACTCTTATGCGCAACGCGGACGCCGTATTTTAAGAATTGTACAAGTAGAATTTGAAAAGTTTTCAATAAAACACTTCTTTTTCGAGGTTTTTCTCGGCTGAAAATGCAGATAGAGAGTTACGGTACAGCTCATTTCGTAGGTTTTTAAAAAAATTCTCTACAACATTTATATTGTAGCCAGAATGATTGTACCTACTTGTAGTTATTGCTAGAAATTCAAAAACGATTTCTGAAGTGAATACTGAGAGTGATTCTTCAAGGTTGCGTCACGACACATTTAATAACATTTTCGTCTCGCAAGTGAGATAAAGCATATGACAGATATGAGGGAGAAAAAGCAGCAGGGATACCGAAGGCAGCTTTGACTTGGGAAACGATCCCCCACAAGTGTTTTAAAGCGGAAAGCAATTTTGATATAATGAGAAACAGAGATAGCGAATGCAGCTTTGACTTGGGCAACGATCCCCCACAAGTGTTCTAAAGCGGAAAGCAATTTTGATATAATTTATAAACGATCGTGACAGAATCGTAATAAACTAGCATACAATATTACTTATGCATATCCTGTTGGATATATCTGGATTGGGCTTTCGAATCTTATCCAAATGGATG